>JAGKQL010000009.1:952690-1005006 GCA_018398635.1 Cyprinodon brontotheroides | reverse complement strand
GGCAGCATGGGGTTAATTTCCACTGTTATGCTGATGATACCCAGCTATATCTGTCTATAATCCAGATGAAGCTGACCCATTAGAAGCTGATTACAGGCATGTCTCTGGAAGATATAAAAACCTGGATGTGATCGTTAACTTCTCTCCCTCTGAATGCAGACAAAACAGAAGTTATAGTTTTGGGCCAGAGTCTTTGAAAAAGAAGCTGATTAGTCAGTCAACTTCATTTCATTTGGATGGGATTAAACTGGTTTCAGATAATAAAGTAAAAAAAATCTTGGTCTTGTTTTTGATCAGGACCTGTCATTTTAAATCCCATATCAAAAGAGGTTTCTAGAATCCTTCTTTCCTCTGCAGAATATTGCAACCAGATGAGACTATGCCCCTTTTAAAATAAATAAAGTACAGCCTAACATTAAATGACTTTTTAGATGCTAGAGCAATGTGAAAGAGCTGCTATTTAGCTACAAACAAAACAACCAACAGGTAAAATATGGTTTTATTCCTTCATATTGTGAATAGAAACAAAAAAACAGATGGCTCTGCTAGATATAAATCAGCCTTGTAGAAAACAGTTTTTATTCCCTCATCTGTGAACTATAGAAATAATAGCAGTATTTAGGGTGCTTTATTGCTCTGAACTTGTTTATTTGTACAAATCTTTGTGCTCCTCTGTAAGCCTCGGTCTCATTGAGCTCCAAATGAGCCCAGATGTCCTTCAAACACCGTGGAGCACAACCTGAAGCCGCTACATATCCATGTTGCTCCTGAAGCAGGGGTCTGGAAGGGTGACTGTGTTGAGTGTAAGCAGAGGGTGTTTATCTCCCTCTGTCCTAAAGATCTTGTCTGATTTAGTTTTTCAGCTGTTTCCTCCGTCCATCAATGTCCTCAGCCGTTAAAGTCAGGGAAAGCTTCTAAATTGATTTATCATCTGCTAAAATATCAAAGGCGTCTTGCTAAACATCTCCAGCATTTCATGAGATGAGTCTCAGCATGATGGCTCTTCATCGATGAGTTTGTCTTCTGCCCATTTGTGACCTGCTGAAAGCTGCAGCTGTTTTCCTCTGTCTAGATGATGTTGCAGCAATGCGCTCTATCGGCATGAAGACTAATACCGAGATCCCTCTGAATCCCTCGATGACTGTTTCTTTATTTGAAGCGTTATCTATGGTGATGCAGGCCACTCAGAAATTGTCCAGGTTCCACGTCTCCAATACAGTTTCCTGTAGAGTGTCTCCCGTCTTCTCTGTCCTACCTGTCCAGAGGTCTGTGGTCTGTTTTAAATACTCCAGGAACATAAAATTCCTCCTTGAAGAACTTTCTTAGCTTGGATGTCCCTGTTGAAGAAGATGTTGGAAGTCTAGTTTCTAATGGTTTAAACAAGAATCTTTCTCTGCCAATATTTTCCATTACAATCCTGTTGATTCCTCTTTGCTTTGTGGTGACTTTCTATCATATTTTATTTGGTGATCAAACAGAAGCACTTTCTGCATTCCGAAGAACAGGAATATAGACTCCTGTTCTCGGCAAGTACATTTTTGACAAGAACACAAGAGAACAGGAGCACCAGAATAATTATGGGTCAATTGGAACAGAAGTGTACTTGTGACGTCACCACATTCAAAGCTAGTCTGGATTTCAACTCCTGTTATATAATTAGTCTCTAGATAATAAATTATTAGGGCTGGGTATTTTGGCCAAAGTCCTGAATCGATTTGATTTTGATTCAATCTGTTTTTACAATAATGAAACTGGTTCAACTGTGTTTCAAAATACTCATGTATTTTGTTTTTTCTTGTCACATTATACACAAAGTGCAAACTTGTAAATCAGACAGTTTAAACATGAGATGTGAACTAAATTGTCTCAAAAGTGCAAACTTGTTTGTGAAAAGTGAAAAAGTGAAGCCTCACTCGAGCAAGCAGACGTGACACAGCAGACATTCATGAGCTGCATTATCTTCACTGCACAAACCATATTTGCAGCGTTGTCTGTAACAACTACAGGGTGTTTTCTGCTCAGTCCTCATTTGTTAATGTGTTCAGTCAACCTATTGGGTATATTTGCAGCTGTCTGGCTTGAAGTAATGTTGAGTGCATCTTTCCTGCTTATTTGAATGTGAACGTCACGCGGGTCATTCCCTAGACATCGATTTTGCAAAAATGTAAAGGAAGCAATTCAAAATCGATTCAATCGATTTTTTTACCCAGCCCTATAAATTATTACTTTTTTCATTAAGTGGGGATTGATAATTAACGCAGTCAGATAAACACAAATCAAATGAACGTTTGCCAAATAATTAAATAAAAAAGGCATCAGAACCAGCAGTACTTCAGACATGGCTATGCCAAGAGGGAGCTGCTGAAGACGGGCTAACGTTGGCTCTGGCTGCTGCAGACGGGCTAATGTTGGCCCTGGCTGCTGCAGACGGGCTAACGTTGGCCCTGGCTGCTGCAGACGGGCTAACGTTGGCCCTGGCTGCTGCAGACGGGCTAACGCTGGCCCTGGCTGCTGCAGACGGCTAACGTTGGCCCTGGCTGCTGCAGACGGGCTAACGCTGGCCCTGGCTGCTGCAGACGGGACTAATCGCTGGCCCTGGCTGCTGCAGACGGGCTAACGTTAGCCCTGGCTGCTGCAGACGGGCTAACGTTGTCCCTGGCTGCTGCAGACGGGCTTAGACGTTGTCCCTGGCGCTGCTGCAGACGGGCTAACGCTGGCGTGCCCTGGCTGCTGCAGACGGGTTAACGCTGGCCCTGGCTGCTGCAGACGGGCTAACGCTAGCCCTGGCTGCTGCAGACGGGCTAACTTTGGCCCTGGCTGCTGCAGCACGGGCTAACGCTGTCCCTGGCTGCTGCAGACGGGCTAACGTTGTCCCTGGCTGCTGCAGACGGGCTAACGCTGTTCCCTGGCTGCTGCAGACGGGCTAACGTTGTCCCTGGCTGCTGCAGACGGAGCTAACGTTGGCCCTGGCTGCTGCAGACGGGCTAACGTTGGCCCTGGCTGCTGCAGACGGGCTAACGTTGTCCCTGGCTGCTGCAGACGGGATAACGTTAAGCCCTGGCTGCTGCAGACGGGCTAATGCGTTAATCCCTGGCTGCTGCAGACAGACTAACGTCTGGCCTCTGGCTGCTGCAGACGGGCTAACGCGGCCACTGGCTGCTGCAGACGGGCTAACGTTGGCCCTGGCTGCTGCAGACGGGCTAACGCTGGCCCTGGCTGCTGCGGAAGACGGCTAACGTTGGCCTGGCTGCTGCAGAAGACGGGCTAACGTTGGCCCTGGTTGCTGCTGAAGACGGGCTAACGCTGCGTTCTGGCTGCTGAAGGCACGGCTAAATGCTGGCCCTGGTTGCTGAAGACGGGCTAAATGCTGGCCCCGGCTCATGAAGACGGGCTAACGTTGGCCCTGGCTGCTGAAGACGGCTGGTGCGTTGGCCACTGGCTGCTGCAGGCGAGCTAAGATTAGCCTATAGCTCTTTTATGGGTCGCTGGTTGCCACGGTCCTCTCAACATCAGAACTTTTTTTAAATTGGCGCACTAAATCAGTAAATGTGCCTTTTAGAGTAAAGCTCAAAAGTGTAAATTCTGGCCTGAAATTATCTCTGTGAGCTCTTAATGAACTTTATCACAATATGCTAATATTTTGAGAAGGACCTGTATACATTTTTTTATTTAGATTATGTCTCTCACAGTGGACTTATACGTATGATGACTATTTCAGACCCCTCCATGATTTCTAAGTGGGAGAACTTTCAAAATAACATGGTATTCAAATGCTTATTTTCCTCGCTGTAGTAATCGATTAATCGTTAACTGGAGTATAGAGACTGTAAAGATGTCTTCAGCTGACAGAGCAGTAGTTGCATTAAAATTGTATAAAAAAAAAATATTTTTTTTCATTTAAAATAAAAAAAAGTTTTAGTTTCACCTGGTTTAATTTTGTAAAAAAAAAATCCTCTTGAAGGAACCTTTAGCTGTCGGATCATTAATTGATTAGTCAAAAAATAATCGACAGATTAATTGATTTGCAAAATAAACTTTAGTTGCAGCCCTATTAAAAAAAAACATCTGTCCCAGAAGATATGCTATTCATTACAGGATATATTTGTATTTGATGAAAACCAAGCAGCTTTGATCACTGTTTTGCATTACATGAGATCTAAGACTAGTGCTTAACAGAAGCAGTGCTGCGGGATCCAAGTCCACTACCATCTGCTTGATTTCACTGATCCGATTTAAAAAGGTTTACTCAAGGTTGCATTGGGAGAACCAAAGGGCTCCTGCTTATGCCTGCTTTGTTCTTCCCTGATCTCAGGATTCCTAAACCCTCTGGCCGATCTGTGCTCAACGTACTGTAAAGACACGTCTTCGAAGAACCTTCAAAACCTTTTAGCAATGTATTTATGATGGCATTTGACTGTTTTTTTTTTTTTTTTGTGTATTTTTACTGTCTGGCAAGAAAAGATTTGGGCCTCATAGTGGATTTCATCAAGAAATTTAGGAAGTCAATTAATTCTTTCTGTAGATGGATCGAAAAATATTTTAACTGTTTTCTAAATGCAAGCATGTTTTTATTTATTTCCTGGTAACAAATGCTTAATGGTGTTTTTCCTCTGCTTTAAGGTCAGTGACTGATCCCAGAGATGGAAAGCGGGTGGCCCTGAAAAAGATGCCTAATGTCTTCCAGAATCTTGTTTCTTGCAAGAGGGTTTTTCGGGAGCTTAAGATGTTGTGCTTCTTCAAGCATGAAAATGTAAGTGCAAACTTGTCTTGGATTTACAGTGTGACATTTTCAGATTCTTCCAAACAACCATATAACTTGGGACAAAGATTATCCACAGGATGTAGACCACTGCATTACAAAATTCCCTACTGTTTCCTCAGGTACTCTCTGCTCTGGACATTCTACAGCCTCCACACATCGACTACTTTGAAGAAATGTATCCTTTGCCCTGTTGATTCACCTGAAAGATGAATTCACTTCCAATACATACATCGGTCCATCCATTCACCCATATGTGGGTACCGAACTTCGGTTCTTTTATGGTACCGACCAAAATGCTTCGTTCTTCTACCGAGTATCGAAAACATGCCTCGCCTTTCGGTACCAAGTTTCGGTGATTGGCTGTAACACTTAACGTGATTGCGTATCCAGGAAAAATACACAGGTGGTCCCGCCTACAGCCAGGGTTCATGTGTATCTGTTGTGAACTGGTTCGCGAGCGTCGTGGAACCCCTTTAAAATGCTGCCAAGGTCAAAAGTGCGGCTTCACTTTATTAAGACTGATGCCAATAGTGCGCAAAGCAATACATCGCGCACGGAAACAATTTAAGAGCAGAAAGTTGCTCGGTGCTTTGACTGCAACAAGAGCGACCGCAGCCGGGCGCAACCATCATCCTCTCAGCGCAGCCCGCGGGCGGAGCAAAACCAGAGCGGAGTGAATCATGCTGCTTTCAAACTGGACGCAGCAGGAGCCTCAAAATTACGCCTGCTGCTTCATTTTTACTGCTTGTACCAGCTTCTGACGCGACGGCTGAAGCAGCTTTGCTGCTCTGGCTGCGCCGGGTCGATGTGCGGCTCTGATGCGCATGAGCTACTCTATCCTTTCTTTGCCTTGCAGCTATATTTGCTGTGATCAGTGGGAATAAAGTAGTTTTATTATGTTTTTAGGTGAGAAAAATCCACCTGAAAACTTAATCACTGCAGTCAGTTCATCCTGCCTTCCAATATTTCTGTCGGAGCCGCTCAGACCCCCACATTCTGACTAAAGACTTGTAGTCTACTAAAGACTTCTAGTCTACTTTACATAAATAATATTCTCTAATTGGCTGGGTACCCTGTTAAATTAAACCCAAAGTTTATGTAAAGAATGGTAAGAGGGGACAGGTTTATGAGGGAATACGTTTATACACAGTGATATAACCATAAGATCTACAGTATGAAGACAAGAGTTGGAGAGTGTGCAGATATTTTGGATGAGGCCAAAGCAATGAAAGATGGCATTAAAGTGGAAATGAAACAGTTAAACATCTAGCTTCACCTCGCTCTTCTAGCGGGTCAAACTTCATGAGTTGTTTTCCCGCAATTTCGTCATAAAAACAAGACACGTTTCGACCTCTGGAGCCGGTGGTATTGAATTGCACTCATTGCACTGATTTTTGTGCAGTATTTTTGCAGTATTTTTTGATGCAACTTTTCTATTTCTGTTATTTGCTGTTGTTCCTAAAAAAAATGCATAATGATATTACAGCTTTCATTGATTTATTTCAAATATTAAACATTGTCTAGCCTGTAAGGTGTAAAAAAAAAACAACAAAAAAAACAATCGAATCGTATCGTGGTGTATTCTTGAGTATCGAAAATAATCAAATTGTTGGGTCAGGGAATCAATACTGAATCGAATCGCCATGATGGGTGTGCTTTACATCCCTACTAGAGTCCTAAGCTGCTAAATTACATTTCTTATGCTTTTGATCCCAATCTGTCTTGGTTCAGTGGATGTATTTGAGGACCAAAATGCAGAGATGATGAGGCAGAGGTGAGTTTTGTAGATTCAATAAAAGACTGAGGCAGAAACCCAATATACTGAAAACCAAAAACTCAGAAGATGCCAGGCAGAAACGCACACAGGGAGTCAAGTAACAACAAAACAAAAAGAAACCAGCAAAGAAGAACTGCACAGGAAGAGTGTGTAGGAGAGACAGAAAAAAGACACTGGTAATCGGCTCATATGGAGCAGGTGTGGATGGAAATGACTGGAAGGGAGCTAGAGGAAAGGAGACAGGCAGAAGGAGACAACAGAGTAACTGAAGACAGCTAGAAAACGATTACAAAGAAACTAAAACTAAACCAAAACAGAGGACAGAACCCTGACTTATTCACCTTGGAAACGGGGAATCACAATAAGAAATAGACCATTTCTTTGGAGATTAGGATCCGCTATGGTGGCCTGTGGCCGAGGCCACCGCTGCTGTCCTGCATAAACATCATTCATCGTTCATCCTGATGGCTCCTGTTTGAGTTATAAAAAAGTGTGTTTATTAAAAGACTTGAATAGGGATAAAGTTAGAGAACTAATCTCTAGTGGTGGACCTTTGTTTTTGAGTTAGGGGCATAATTGATCATTTAATACCTGCCAGCCTAACTGTACATGTCACTGCTCTGCCTGCTTTCCGTGTTTTGCACCCTGTCATTACGACTGATTGTTGCCAATGACAGTCAGTGCGTTCAGTACAGCCAATCCTTTTAAGCAGTGAAATATAAAACACTGTAACTTTAGGCTAGCTCACCAGACTCAAAAGTCTGCTGCTGTACATATTCTTCCCCAGTGGTGTTCTGTGGGGCAGCAAAGGTAGTCTGAACCCCGCCTCCAGAACTACCTCTTCACTTCTTACTACAGCTTGAGTCACACGCTGAATGGAGTCATAAGCAGTGTGAAGTAAAATCAAATTTCTAAATTATTACAGTTGGAAGGTATAGCTGGTTTTGATCGGTATATTCCACTGTGCTAGCTAAAGTAAAAAAAAAAAAAAAACCACTGGGCTTTGTTTTCCACTTTGAAGACGTTTCGCTTCCCATCCAGGAAGCTTTTTAAATTCAAAATGTCTGGATTAGCTTTAAGTTGCAAACTTGATAGAATAGCCCAACAAAGCCTTGTTGAGAAAACATGCACCCAATGACTACAGTATGAGCTGGATGAAGCATCCACCAACCCCGTAACGTCACCACTTGGAGTACTGGAACATGGCAGCGCCCCCGCCAGAAAATGATAAAATAAGGCTTGTTTTTTTATGTTTACATTTGTAATATAATTATTGCTAATAGTAAAACACAATCTTGTGAATGTGTATTGTGTGAATTGTAAAGTTAGTTTGGTTAACTGTTTCATTTCATCTTAAAAAGCCTAATTTAGGCTATTGCTTTCAGTGCAGGCATGGAATTTAAAAACTTGCATCACTTTCATTTTTTTTTTGCTTGTGATTTTTTTTTCTTTGAGATTTTCATGAATCCATCCTTTTAAATTCACTTTAAATGCATTTAATTTTGTCTGTGTGGAAGACACTTTCTCAGTAGGGTTAATTGTGGGTAAGTGTCAGTGTAGAAGATACAGAGGTATTTTAGGGTTTAATCCCAGTTCTTTATTCATAAGGGAGTAATTCCAATTAAGTATAACAGAACAATTGATAATGAGCAAATTATATAGAGAAACAACTCCTGTACCTCAAGCTTGGTTCTCCTTCATCAGGAGAAGGAAACTTGGTTTCCACCCCTTTTTATATATTAGCGCCACACCTCCTTAGGCTCCATCTGCCGCGCCCAAAGTTCATGATTGCAGTTTCTTGCTTTTACCCCAAGATCACTGCATGTCCATTAGGGGTGGAACGGTTCACAAAAATCCACGGTTCAGTTCGGGTTCACGGTTTCGTGGTCACGAAGTTTTGGTTTCTGGTATATGTTGATTGTTAGGGCCTGACATGTTGGTCATGTTGTTGTTAGCATAAACAAAACACGTGTTGCACACTGTTTTTATCCACAACTTTCTTTCTGCCGCCATCGTAGGTCACTCTAAATGCAAAGTGGTCCCATACAGCAGACCTATAAAGTGCTGCTGGCGCCGCCTTCCAACTCCTGTTCTTTCCCACTCGCCATACCCACAATAATTCCTCCACAACAACTGATTTTTTTTCTGCTACACCCGCTAAGCTGCTTCGCTTCTCTTCTTCTTGTTTACTACTGGTGGTTGGCTTTGGGTCAGACAGTACCGCCACCGTCTGTTCTGGAGTGTAAACGCTTCGCCTATGAGAAAAGGAGCAGCGCATAAACCCGGCGGAACGTAACACACGCCGCAACCGAACCGGCAAACAGTCGAACCCACGAACGTTTGGGCGTGTTTTCATAAACCATTTCATCCCTAATGTCCATATAAGGTAACAGAAATACACAGATTAGCATGCATCTAACAGCACGCATATAACATTTCTACATCTAGCTCTAACAAGTGCATTCACACTGTTGGAGCCAGTCCAGGAAGCTGTTAAGGTTAGAAAATGTACACCTTCAGTTTATGCGGTTTGCTTTCAGGGTAAGATTTTAGAATGGGCCATAAATGATCATGGCAAGGCAAGTTTAACTAAATGGCATATTACTGTGGTTAGACAAAAAGTACACCGCAGATGCATTAAGGTAATGATAATTAAGTCAATATTATTATATTGAAAAAGACAGAAATAATTGAAAAAACCAAACTGAATTTGTTTGGAAAACACAGTCGAAAGAAATTCTAAACAAAAAGGTGTTTAATCCCGATTTATAGCAGCTTTAGGTGGGGAGCAGCATTCTGGATTAACTGCAGCTGTCTGATAGGTTTTCAAACTTGTGAAGGGGCAGTTGCAGTGATCATTCTACTAACTTGAATTCATTTTATAAGATCCCGCCGACACATCAATTCAATTCAGTTTATTTCTATAGCGTCAATTCCCAACACATGTCATCTCAAGGCACTTTATAGAGACAATTCAATCACATCATACAGTCAAACTGATTAAGTTATTTATCTAAGGAAAAAACTGGTGATTGCATTCGACTCATTGACTCTTCAGCAATCCCTCACACTGAGCATGCTTGAAGCTTACAGTGGAGAGGAAAAACTCCCTTTTAACAGGAAGAAACCTCCAGCAGAACCAGGCTCATTGTGAGCAGCTTTTTGCTGAGGCCGGCTGGGTTTAAAGGGAGACAGAAGCAGAGATACAGAAAGAAGCAGATCAGTCCTTGAATCCTGGAGATGTTCTTTAGGTGGTAGAAGGCCGACTTTGCTACTGGCTTTATGTGCCTCTGAATGTTCAGGATCACCTGCACTAACCTTTTTTGGTTGTTTTGTAGCTGTGTTAACTGAAGCTGCATGCTAACTCTTATTCACCCTTCCTTTGATCCACAAACTATGACTTTAGTTTTGTTTTAATTTAACTGAACGTTTTTGCACATCCATGCATCAAGTTCTTATTTTGCATTTACCCAGCTTTTGAACAGGTTCAGTCACCCGTTCCCGTTGTAATGTACAGCTGTGTGTCGTCTGCATAGTTTCTAATAAATTCTGCTTATCTAGATATGGAGTGGGATGGACCCCCTAAGATGTAGCCTTACAGAACTCCAGATACTACTGTAGGAATTGTAATTCTGATGCAATATTGCCCCAGTGCTGTTGATCAAGAGCAAACAATACAAAGAAGAAACTTTGTCTTATGGAGTTTCTGTTGCTACTTTGGGGTTCAAATGTAGCTGTCCTACAGTCAATAGTGTTTTTTGGTTTTTTTACGGCAAATCCTTTCTTCATGCTTTTACTGCACATGGGACGAACACGTATTCACACTGATAGCAGGCTGCTCCAGAAAATGGACCTTGAGAGAGTGAGAAGTGTTTTTTAAGTCTTGTATATACTACTCTACTTGCTGGTTTACTCCTTTGGTTGTCAGTACAGAGCTCCACTGTAAGGTTCTCCACTGAGCGATTGTATATTTTCTTTATATCCTACCCCCCAACTCCCTCTAGAATAGGAAAAAAGAAAAGTCCCTTTGCAAGCACTTGGTTTAGTAACAATATTTGTACTTTATGTCCTTCAGCTTTAGAAATTCTGAAGTCTGTTGATTAAAAAAAGGGGAAAAAAAGCTGATCAAAGGATCATTAGTTTGAAAGCCACAAGACCAGGATGTAGACCAGAATACTGCAGCTAAACCACACCTCACTAAACTGTGGGGCAACTGAGTGTATCCATTACGATTCAGGTTTTGAACCTTAATCTCTAAATATTCAGCTATGTTGTGACTGAACTTATGCAAAGTGACCTCCATAAGATCATTGTTTCACCGCAGCCTCTGAGCTCAG
Organism: Cyprinodon brontotheroides; assembly: GCA_018398635.1. Classification (NCBI taxonomy): domain Eukaryota; kingdom Metazoa; phylum Chordata; class Actinopteri; order Cyprinodontiformes; family Cyprinodontidae; genus Cyprinodon; species Cyprinodon brontotheroides. The sequence goes on along the minus strand of JAGKQL010000009.1, from coordinate 994,130 downwards.
ACCATGCCAAAGTTTTTCTCTATCAAATTCTTCGAGGTAAGTGCTTATTTATTATTTTTTTCTCCAGCTTTATTGTCGTTACACTGTCACAAGTACAGAGCAATGAAATTAACTCAGCATTTAACCCCTTGGGGAGCAGTGGGCAGCCATTTGCAGGGCCCCCACTTTCCTTGATGGGCCCTTGGCTGGTCTCCTACAATTCCTTTTCAAACATCTAAAATATTCTTTCTGTCATGATTTTTCTACATTAAGATCTAAAGAGAATAATTATCTCCTGGTCAGACCCTGTAATTCAGTGAAACAGTGGACTCAGAGTTAAAAAATATGCACTGGAAGTTGGAGGGGATTCTGCTGCCATTCTGCTGCCAGGCTTTGACTGAGAAGGGCCATTTTGAATGGCTGCTACTGTATTTGCAAAAAATTAAAAAATAACAATCCACTAGACTTTGTTTCTAAGTTTGAAGACGTTTCGCTTCCCATCCAGGAAGCTTTTTCAATTCAAAATGTCTGAAATAGAGTTGAGTTCCAGGCTTTATACAGCAGCCCAAAAAAGGCTTTAGAAAACATGCAAACTGAAAGGGACGAACGGGTCCACCCCTTTGGAATACGGGTCGTTTGGCTTCCTTTGTTAGCCTGCAATGCCCCATACCTGTCTATGTCCAGTGGATTGTTTTACTTTCCTGGAATGACTATGACCTGACTGAGAATCTTCACCAGAATCCTGCTACTATGTTACATTAGAAAACACCTCTTGTTTTTTCTCAGAGTCAAATTCTAGTTTAAAAGATCAAGTATCACAGTGGTTCCTAAAGTGTGGGGCGCGCCCCCTAGGGGGGGCGCAATGCCATTGCACGGGGGGCGCGGGAAGCGGTATGGATGTTGAAGAAAAAAAAAAATGGGGGGGCGGTGGCAGCTGGGGGGGGCGTGGAAATTTTATTGTAATCCAAAGGGGGGCCCAGAAGAAATCTTTGGGAACCACTGAAGTATCAGATCCATTACTTGAGTTTGAAGTTATCAAGGTTCAAGATGAGATTTTTTTGGGTGTGTTGTGCTTCTGAGGCTCTGATGGCTGTCAGTTGAGTTTTATTTCATCCCTACTGACCGCCAGAGGCGGTGCTTCAAGCACTGCCTCTGGCGGTCAGTAGGGATGAAATAGAACAGTAGTTACGGTAGTAACTTTCATTCTCCAGGGTTCTAATCACATATAATTATTTTTAATATATGTATGTTTTTTTTCCAACCACCACCTGCAGGACTTAAATACCTGCACTCTGCTGGAATTCTGCACCGGGATATCAAACCTGGCAACCTCCTGGTCAACAGCAACTGTGTGCTCAAGGTGCTTATAAAGGCTACTATGATTGCATCCATGTATGCCCCCCTTTTCCACCTGCTCTACTTGGCAGGGCTCTGCCCCATATGGAGTGAATTCTGTTCCATTATTCTTGCAAGTAAAGAAAAGTAAATGAAAAATCGAAGAAGAAAAATACAATGCCAAGTTCAAAACTGTGAAAAAAGTTCTTAGTAAAAAATCTTTTTGAAAGAAAAGCAACATTGCAAGGTTTTTACATTATTTTGCCCCCCCAAAAAAAAAAAAAAAAAAAAAATTTTTAAGGTTTCAGCATTTCCATTAGAACCTTTTTTTTTTTTTTTTTTTTCCTTAACAAACCCTGCTTTTTGCTTGAAACGGTAATTGAACAACATTCCCTCCATAACTCCACCCTGTCAGTTTCCATGACTGATTTTCAGTACTGGTGCTGCCTTACTCATCTCTGATCATACCTAATCCTGAGCAGGACCCATAAAAGCTTTTCCCGGTACTAAATATGTAGAGTCAGGCCAAGTGGAGCCGATGTAAAAGGGGCATTTTTCTGTAGAATTTATGTTCGCCATTTGGTCAGTATTCACTTTCAGTTGTTTTATGCTAATTGCCCTTTTTGAGAATGTATCTTGAATAGTTTATGTTTAAGAAATTCTATTCATAAATTGATTCTTCAAGAGAAAAAAAAAGTATGTTTCTTCCAATGTCATCATAGACCCAGTTGAGATATTATTAAGAAGATGTTTAGTCTCAGCAAAGAAATACGGCAAAGTAAATGAAAAAGGAAAATCTTTCGAGGATTTACAGATATGACTGTCTATCTGTTTAGATCTGTGATTTTGGGCTGGCCCGTGTGGAGGAGTCGGATGAGTCCCGACACATGACTCAGGAAGTGGTGACACAGTACTACAGAGCACCAGAGATCCTTATGGGCAGCCGCCATTACACCAACTCCATCGATATTTGGTCTGTGGGCTGCATCTTCGCAGAGCTGCTGGGTCGGCGTATCCTCTTCCAAGCTCAAAGTCCCATTCAGCAGGTAATCTCTCTAGAGGTGACGTATCCATTCCATTCAGTTTATTTATATAGCACCAACTCACAACACGTCATCTTCAAGGCACTTTACAGAAACGATTCAACTAGATCATACTGTCAAATTGGTTAAAAGTTTTCTAAGGAAAACCAGCTGATTGAATCGACTCATCTACTTGAAAGCAATCCCTCACACGAAGCATGCTTTTAGTGACAGTGGACAGGAAAACTCAGTGTGAGCGGCCATCTGCTATTAGGGGGTTCAAGGAGACAGAAGCGGAAAAAGAAAAGGAAGCAGAGATATAAAAGGTCAACCCGCTGTCAATCTGCAGCTCCACAGGTGGGATCCCTGTTCAGGAAATAGACGCAGCCAGGTGGAAAGGCAGTGAGCCAGCTCCCATGTCATCAGAGAGTAAAGGAGAGCACATGCAGTTAGTCACAGTCAGAGAAACAAGAATACACTGAGAAGAGGCCAAGCTCCAACATCTATAAACAAAGGTGTTGATGGCAGCAGCACAGCTGATATTTCTCTCCAGGATGATGTCACTGCCAAAACAGGAACAGACCAGAGGGAGCTTCTATTATGAGTAAGCAGAGAGAGCAGAATGTTAGAAATTGAACTAAGAAATACTGCAGAATGGGAGAATAGAGATGAATGATGAAAAGGGATCCTTGTGTCCTCCAGCAGTCTAAGCCTATAGCAGCACAAATGCAGAAAATAGGATAACCTTAGTATTATGAAGAAAGTATAAGAAGGGTAGAGTCAGGGGTGTGCTTTGCTGAAATACAAGCTACCAGTAACATGAAAAGCTCAAAAAAAGAAAAAGAAAAAAAAGAACGGTAGAGCCTAGGAGAAACTTCTATCCGGATTGAAATTCTCCCCCCCTGGATTGGGCTGTTAACGCTCTACCTCCACCTGTCTCCCTACTGTGGTGACGTATCTAGTTTCATGTTGATGAAATCATGATGATGATGATTATTGATCAATATCTTCAATATGAAACCAGACGGTCTTTAGTGGAGTCACCTCTCTGTGATGGAGCAAAGCCTCATGTGATTTATTTTGCCATCAAACAGAATATGGGAAACTCAAACATTTTTGAATTATTTCTGGGATGATTTTTTTTTTCCCGCCTTTAGCTGGATTTAATCACTGACCTTCTGGGGACGCCTTCTATGGAGGCAATGAGGACGGCATGTGAAGGAGCTCGCGCTCACATTCTCAGAGGAACTCAGAAACAGGTAACCAGTCTGGTGATGATGTTTGAATCATTTAGATTCCATTTTTTTCCCAAAGGCTTTTTCTTTGACCACTATGGACGTGCCATTTATTGTAGACATTAGCGTTTTTGTGCTTCTTTGCTTCACTGAGGTCATTACAATACAGGAATATTTGCCTAAAACTGGAAAGCTTCTTGAAATATGGGGCCTTGCCTTAAAAATTAGTGATAAGCTTTAGTTGTGTAATCATGTTTATTGTGGACTTATTCCAACCTACAGGCTGTTTTAGCTCATCTAAGAGTTCCTGAAGTGGTCCAGGTTTCACTCCTTCCTATGTTTTTTTTTTTCTCTACAGCCATCCCTTCCTGTTCTCTACACACTTTCCAGCCAGGCAACCCATGAAGCAGTTCATCTCTTATGCAGGATGCTGGTGTTTGATCCAGTAAGTCATTCCTTTTCTATAATTACACCTTATCAGTAGAATTGTCTCCACCTCAAAGGAAACGCAAGTACTTCTCATCCATACAAAGTCGGGCGCTTTTCTCGGGGGTCTTCAGTAAATCCATCTTTTTATTAAGCCTTCGTGAGTAGAAGACTTTGAAAACGCCGTTACGTTTCCATTTGTAAAGCCCTGACCGTGATTTTTCTCACAACGCGACGCGCCATAGCTGCCGCTTTCTAAACACCGCATACGGCATCACAGTATCACAACAACAATGGCGCCGCATTCGTGTTGAATGGTTGCTGCTCATGCTACTCACCCCTGCTGTCGGGCTTACAACAGAATCCTCTCTTCTGGAATATCTCCAGGAAGAACAGAGCAATATCGCACCGCCATAGTTCATCACACCTGAATTTGACTGAACCACCAAAATGGACCCGCAGAGGGCAACCATGTATAAATATTAAAGCAACATTCCCAACATTTCGTCACCTATTTTTGCTTTGGCACCACAGCCACCACTTACAGGCCTGGCATACATTTTGCAGCTGCCATGCATTCGCGTGGACGATCACATTTATTTTACGCTCTCCGCCTTTACGACAAACGCTCTGGAAAATATCATCAGCATTTCGTGTTCGCTTTGATTTCGTGTGTGGACGGGGCCTTAGTCTGTCAGGTTCCTCCTGGGTTAAGGTAAACCATAGTAATGTAAATCGCCTTATTGTCCAACAATGGGGAAATTTGTTCTCTGCATTTAACCCATCCCCTCGGGGAGCAGTGGGCTGCTACCAACCCTCCCACTATACATAACCTGATAATGGTTCATACAGGTTGCCTGGAACCCAAATCCCTTCATGCAATGAGTTTTTGTGCTTCCCATGAGACACACGCAACAACAGCATGATGATTTAGCTTACTTATAATTTAATCATTGAATATAAACCTTATTATTTGTATAGCATAGTTGAACGTGGATATTTCACCTTAAAAATTTGCTCACACTCTTCAAAAAATAGAAATCTGTATGTAATTTTTTATTTATTTTTTTTGAGTTTTTGCGGCATTAGTGGCTTGTTTTTTAGACAGTAGGCTGACAGGAAAGGGGGTATGAGAGAGGGGGAGTGACATATGGCAAAGCACCACAGGTCGGATTCGAACCCGGGTCAGCCGCGTAGAGGACTAAGGCCATAGATGGGTCGTGTGCGCTAACCACCGTGCGACTTGACACCCCTGTATGTAATTTTTTCCTTAAAATAAGTATTCTTTTCTTGAATTGATGAGGTAATTGAGATACTTTCCCAGTGGAATAAAATTGACATTTAAAATAAGGCAAAATTATGCATTGTCAAGTGCATTTTATCTAATCATCTTATTTTAGGAGTAAATATAGTCGTTCCATTGGCAAATCATCTTAATTACCTACTCAAATTTAGGGTAAATATTCTTAATTTTTACTTTGAAAACTTTGAATCAACATGACATATGATCTGGAAAAGAATCTCAGTCATCGAGGAGGGTTTAAAAGAAATATAAACAATTCTAAATATAGAAACTGATTTCTGTCCCAAACTGAAATATAATCTTTCTAGCGAAACAAGTAAATAAATGGAACTTACAATTTTGAAAATATGACATAAATAGCCACAACAGGCCCTTAGTGACGCCAGGTCAGAGAGGATGGGAATCTGACAGCCATGAATGAAGCTATTCATGAGGCATAATGTGTAGGTTTTGCTGCTGAGTGAACTGATGTGAACAACAATAGACAGCTGTTCCCTTTTAACAACAGCTGAACTCTGTCCAGCCTAGCATTTTAAGCTAGCACAATCAAATAAAGGAATCCTTTTGTCAACAGAAAATAAATTGAGAGTATTGTAATCATTGTGTAATGACCTCAAGCTAGAGCTCTAAATGGTTCTGATTATACTTGAGATTTTCAGCCATGCAGAATTAATTTATACTTGCTGGCAGATGATATCTTTGGAGGTATTTTAAGATCCAACCTTCAGCTGTTTTTAGATGCCATTGAACACTGAAGGCTAGAGTATTTACCTGCACTGCCCACTTTAGAAAAATGATTGTCAAGAATAAAGGAGTCTTAAAATAAAATCTTCACCATCTAATCCACTTTCCCTGGCCCCTGGTTCTATTACAGCTTAACCAGATTTCAAAATTGCACCTGCTTAAATCCAGACAACGAGTTTTGAAATCAGGTGATCAGGGCCTGAAAAAACTACAAGCTACTACCCACTGTAACCAGGAGGAGTTAGTCCTGCAGTCCCAATGACTGGATATGATCTACAGGGTTTCCTGAAGCCCCTGTCAGACCTTCATGTGAATTCATTTGATTTCTGTGTTACTGGTGAGACAGAGATTTTAGGATCCCCGCCGAAGATTATCTGTATTTAAAACCATGTAGAACTTAGAACTTAAAACATGACAAGGTTGTTTTTCCTGTTAAAAGTATATATATATATATACTGTATGTAATTAAATGTTGTTGGTCTGCAAATGTTTGAACTGCTTTATTGTATTACTTTGTAGCTCTAAATGAAACGTGTGTAATTCATTGGTTTGTAGTCGAAGAGGATTTCTGCCAAGGATGCCCTGGCCCACCCTTACCTAGATGAGGGTCGACTCCGCTACCATACATGCATGTGCAAATGCTGCTACACCACGTCCTCTGGCCGCGTTTATACCAGTGACTTTGAACCGGTCACAAACTCCAAGTTTGATGATGGCTTTGAGAAAAACCTGACGTCTGTGAGACAAGTCAAAGGTAAGCTTTGTGACGTCCTGTCAGTCCTGTATTTGGGGCCAGATTCATTCTGGTCTGTTAATAATAATGAAAAGTTGGACAAAATAATTATTTGATTGAAGATGCATTCATTGATTTTAGTTATTCCTGCTCCGGCTGCCATAAAATAAGTTTTCTGGGATCATAACTCTGTATGTGCATTTATTCCGAACCCTTCAGTGGGTCTCAAGGCACAACAGGATTTTCTCCTACCACTGAATGTGAGGGCATTATTGTTTGTTTCGTAAAAATATAAAGATATCTGAGAATGATCTCTGCTCCCCGTTTGGGGTTACTTTCAAGTAGGGCTGTCAAACGATTAAAATGTTTAATCTAATTAATCACAAGGTATCTTGAATTAATTTTGATTAATCACTAGCCGAAATATTATTGAAAAATACACATTTTCTGTGTACTGTTTTCAAAACAGAAAGATAAACAAGATGGGTATTACATTTAGTTTTTATTAATGACAAATCCAAAAAAAGAATTTAATTCTCAACAATTTTGGCATCTTAGCCGTTTCTTTTTTTTTTGTAAATACAGGATGGGTGAATGGAACGTTTCTCGTTTAAAACAAACAACTTGACTTTTAAACAATTACATGAGGTCATTTTACCTTTTATTCATTCATCTTTTAGCCAGTTGTTAAGGCAAACTAACTGGTTAACATTTTCTGAATGTAAAGCGGACCATTACTTAATGCCCTGCGTTCGGTGAGGGTCTGACGCATGTCAGTCGTAACAGCTGAAGTTGAAGCCCCAACAAATGAATGCTTGGCATTAAGATGATGTTTAAGGCTCGAGGTACTTCTGTGAAACGGAAAGTCCCTCTTGCAGTGTGAGCAAACCACAACATGTTTATTTATTGTCCCGTCTTTGTTTTTTTTATACTCGAACTGTCTATCCAGCGGGCCAACGGGTTCTTTTCTGATTCCTCCATCTCGCTCATGTCAGAAAATTGAATTGTGGGTAAAACAGGGCGGGACTGTGTTAATGAGTTAAAACAATTATGCCGTTTATTCCAGAAATAATCATCTCGCGTTAACGCGTTAATTTTGACAGCCCTACTTTAAAGCCTCTTCTAGACCCTCTGAATAAACCAGTTCTCTGCTTAACTTTTGTATTTTTAAAGAACCCAGAGTAACTTGGTCATGTTTGGTCGTGTGCTGATCGAGGCACTAAGAGACCTTGTACTGGATTGGAAATGTTTTGAAGTTTGATTTTGTTTGTTTCCCCAAACAGAGATCATCCATCAGTTTATTTTGGAACAACAAAAGGGGAGTCGAGTTCCCCTCTGCATCAACCCTCAGTCAGCTGCTTTCAAAAGCTTCATAAGGTGAGGAGACACTTTCTTACCAAACACTAACGTCTTCAACTATTTTTTATAAGAAAAGCTTTTTAGTCCTTTTTTACTTTAGAGCAGAGTCTCTATAAGTTCTTTGCCCAAAAATGGTAGCCAGCATATTTACTTTATTAGTGTCTCAGTCAGGCTTTTAGCTAAGAATATTTCAGAGTTTACACCGTGGTGTATCACATCTTTAGGCTTTGTGCGGCAGGGGAAAATTTTGAAATTTAGACTCTCTGAAATGCTATTTTAAGGCGGAACATTCCCTGTTAAGGGGTTGGGGTCAACTCATTGGCTGGATTGTAGGTTTTTGAAAGCTCAAATATTAGTCCACCAGTTTTAGCTTCCAAAAAACCTACAATGCAGCGATTGATTGATCCCTTCCCGCTATCATCGCAACCCCGACCCCTTTACAGGGGAAAAAAAAGACCTCCCCTATTCAGCCAGGCGAAAAATTCTGACCCCTTTCAGAGACATAGACAGGTATCGGCTGGTACAGGCTAACAAAGAACCCAAATGACCCCCATTCCAAAGGGGTGGACCCGCGTCAGTCCGTTTCTATTTGCATGTTTTCTAAATGAAAACTTTGCTGAGCTACTGTATAAAGCCTGGAACTCAACGATATTTCTGACATTTTGAATTGAGAACGTTTTCTAGATGGGAAGAGAAACATCTTCAAACTTGGAAACAAAGTCCAGTGGATTGTTTATTAACTTTTTTGACATAATGAAGAAAAAAACAAACTACACTGATTTTCAAACAGTATTCATTGGGATGAACCACATTTTTAATGCCCTGCATTTAGTCGTGTTCTTCACCATTCATTTTAAAGGCTGCTGGGGTCAGAGGGAAGGCCTTAACAGGTGGAAACCCAGAGCTTCTTACTATTTTGTTAACTTTAGAGTTCTGCCACTAGAGGTCAGTGTGTGCTCTCTGGTTTATGGAGTAAGAAATGCCTGCGTTAAAACTGTCCCGGTTTTGCTGCGCATACAGCATGTAATTGGACTGTAGTATGAAAATATACTTAATTTTATTGTAGTGAGAACCAAGCTTGTTTTTTAATGGGTAATATCTGACGCTTATATTTGCTTTCTAATAGGGCTGCAACTTACAATGATTTTGCAAATCTATTATAAAGCAGTCTCTGTTCAAAGCAGCAAACGTTGAATTTCTTACATGGACCTCTAATGAGCTAATGCAGCCTGACAGAAACTAAATCAACGTCCACGCGAACTCACACTTTGCTACAGCGAACAGACGCTGATTATGCTGATTATTCCCTCTGTCTTGTGGTGCTGCTTAATCTGTTAATTATTTTTACAATTCATCGATTAATAATCGGACAGCCAAAGGTTTCTTAAAGAAGATTTTTTTTTCTACTAAACGAAACCAGGTGGAACTGAAACTTTTTCATTTGAGGAGTTCTGGATTGAGCATATTGACACATGAAAACATTTTTCTTATCTTAAATTCAAAATATATATTTTTTTGTTGCAATTTTGGTATAATAACTGCTGTAACTGGGTCGCCTGTCAGCTAAAGGCATGTTTCACAGTCTCTACACTTCAGCTAACGATTAATCAGTTACTAAATTAGTTGATGATTTTTTTTCAATAATCAATTAATCACAATTAATCCGATTAATTGTTTCAGCCCTACTTTCTAAACATTTAATTAGTGTCTTAGTTGAAGCACATGTGAAAGTTGCCATCATCTTCGGTCCAGATGCTGCTGTGTGGAAAACGGTCTTTTCCTTTACAGGCTGTAGGACGACTAACGTTATAAACTTTCTGATGACATTAACATCATGGACCGCCATCTTTATGTATGTGTAAAGGAAAAGTCCGGTCAGCAAGGAATAATCAACAGATCATTATTTATATCTAAAATGAATATGTTTGAGTCTGGGAGCGGCCATTTTTGCCTAAACACAGTAACCCTTTCCTCCTGCCATCTTCCGGCAATGACGTCACGGTACTTGGGACTTGATCAACAGCCGCCATATCAAGACCGCGGACGCCAAAACCAGTAGGTGGCAGTAGTAACACTATTGAACATGGATGCCTCCCAGTAAAGCACAATATTCACATGAAAGGATTACTTTCTTTAACAATTAAAAACACTGATCATTTTCTGAACAGTATTTAATAATTTCATATTTTAATATTTTATATTTAAGTTTGAAGTTTACCATGTTAGCATCATTAGCTCAGAGCTAAAAGTCAGGCAACTCCTTCCCAGTAATCCCAGTTATTTGTTCCCCTGCTTCCCAACAGCTCCACCGTGGCTCAGCCCTCTGAAATGCCTCCGTCTCCTCTTGTGTGGGAATAGCTGCTGCTGTGCGCCATCATTTCCCAGCTGACCAGGTGGAACCGGAAATCAGCTGATCATCATCATCATCATCTTCTTCTACGTAGCATTTCACTGGAGAGCAGGACTCGCAGCTCAGCTCTGCTCCAGTGGTCACATGGAGAAGTTGACCAACTTTTTTTGGAGTTTAAAGGTTTGATGTACAAACGATGGGACAGCAGTGAGATAGAAGAGAAGTAAAAGGTCTACTAATGTGTTAGCTACTGATCAGACTTTAAATTATTTAGAACTATGGGTTATAATCATAGATTTCTGCCTGTTGTGAACTGCTTTGTTGACTTTAACAGTTTGCCGTTTTCCTGTTCTGACGTGGGTCCTTCAGGACCCATCTGCTTCATAAGAAGACAATCGGCTCTGACTGTGTCTGAAGAACCAATAGATTCCCAGAACCTGTTGTTGAAGGGTTTTAAATTTGTTTTATTTTATTTTTTATTTTTATTTTTTTTCTCACCTAACTTTATTTAATTTACCAAAGATTATGAGCCTGGGGTCAGAAGGACCAAAGGAGGTAGCCGACGGGCCCTGTGTTCAGCAGGCCTTCCCGTTGTTCAGCAGGGGTCAGGCTTTATGTTAAGGTCTGATATTCCAAATGGTTTTAATTGAAGGTGTCTTAAAAGATCCAACCTTCCCTGTTACTGTTTTTTTCTCCTCTTCAGAAATTCATAGGTTCTGATTATGTTGGAGCAAGAACTGCTCTGTTGGTTTACTAGGAGTCTTAGTGTGTTTCTTTTTTTCTGATCTTATTTTTGAGCATTTCTTCCTGAATCACTGTTCTCCAGAGGTGCAAATGTTGCTGGGCTTGTGGACCAGTACTGGACCTGGTTCTGGAGCCTTGTTTTGTTTTGTGTAGAGCAACTTTCCACAGACCCTGGATCAGATTGTTGGTCTGTTTGGATCTTAGTTGGACCACTGTAATCAGCTGTGCAGAAACTTTTAGCTTGTTTGAGGGTTCTGGTGCTTTTGGGTTCAGATCTTGTTATGAAGTGTCTGATGCTCTCAGTCTGGACCCAGACCATAAGCTACAGTAGCCACACTTTTAATAGAGCCTCTGTCACCTGGACAACCTTGTTGGGTCAGAACCACTGCATTACAAGCTCTTTATTCAAAGCTTTTTGGTTTTGGTGGCAAACGGCTTGAACTAACAATCCACCGGTTTTTTGAAGAGTGCCCCCTAGCTGAGGGCCCAGAAGGGACAGTTATGCTCTGGGTCAACATGTTTTATCAGAATCTTCATGTTATTACATGATTCTGCAGATTGAAGCTGTTTTCTTTTACTCTGGAAACAGTTCAGTCTGTCATCACTCCTCTTAAAGTTTCCCCCATGGTGTGACAGACTGCACTAATGAGCCCTAAATACATTAGATAGAGTTAAAGGTGGATTCTTTCTGAATTAAAGCAGTATTTATCCTTAAAGGTCCCCAAATAGTGGAGAACAAAGTTAGACTTTTCCCTAAGAACCAACGAGGATGGTGCTCAGCTGAAAACTCAGCTGATTTCCGGCCTCTGATTGGTTCCTGTTCCTGGCAGGGGACTTTCTGCTTGCTTTAGAAGAAATATAGCTCCTTACATGCCAGCTGTGTTCCTGTCTCTTCTGAAGCGCGGTCCGGTTAGAGACAACCTCCATTTAGTTTCCTGGTTCCTGACCTTGTGGTGCTGGTGTGGGTTTCGTGGGCCCACATCAGAACCAAGTTCCTCTGGTTTTCAAAAAGTGAGTTTTTTCTCAGACTTCAGTGGTTTTCCATGTTCTGGTGACCTTTGAGTAATTCTTTCTCCAGATGTTGGTGATTTGATCTTTATGGCTTCCATGGTTGGACTTTTAGGCTTCCTATGCAGCCTTGGATGATGAAAATCCATAATTCTGATATTTCAAAGGTTTTATTTTTAATTTTGGTAAAAAAAAAAAAAAATAGATTTTCAAGTTACAAACAGATAAAAGTTTCCTGAATAAAAAGTTGTTGTTTTTTTTCTCTCAAAAATCTTTCACCCATAAAGCCAAGTTTTGATCTAAACACCAAACATGCGATTAAAGTCTGGGATTATAGTTACTAGGGATGTTCCCATAAAATTTTTAAATTATCCATACAGCAGTAATACTGCAGCTTTGAGTATTGACGGATACAGATTCAGACCTATAATCATATATCAGCATGAATGATACATACTTTCATCGCTTATTTTGTAGTGTGGAATATTTTAAACGTCGTTGATCGAGGAACCTTACTTAAAAAGAGAACAGCTAACCCATTTATTTCTGAAAAATACATGAAATCAAACAGAAGTCTGTATAATCTGATCTTAGTTTTCTGGCTGATATTTTTGTTATGCATTTAGAGACACTTTTATCCAAAAAGTCTTACACTGCAAAAAAAATGTAAATCTAAATAAGTCATTTTTTTTCTAAATATAAGTGCATTTTTTTCTTAAATTGAGGAGGTAAGTGAGACATTTTGCAATTGAAACGAGATAATTTACATTTAAAAGAAGAAAAAACAACTGCTTGGATACGGAGTGCATTTTATCTAATTATCTTATTCTAAGAGTAAAAATACTAATTCCATTTGCAAACATTTACCTGCTCAAATTAAGAGTAAATTCACTTCATTAAAGACCGTTTTTGCAGTGTAAAAGCTAGACATAATGTTAAAATGTCATTAGCATGAAGGATCTTGCCTAAGGACCTACACTGGTCGTCCAGAAGATCTCAAACCTACTGGTTCAGCGTAGAGACACTGAAGTTAATGAAATACTGAAACTTTATTCACTTTATTTATACGGCGCCAGCTCACAGCAGCTACAGTCTCATATGATATGTATGTAATACGTTTTTTTTTTCCCGTTGTGTTTTCGTGGTCGTTGGCATGTTTTCATCATACTAAGACTAATTATGTACACATGGGGAATGTCAGCCTAAACCTTTGAGCTACAATATTGTTCATCAATACACAATATGTCTGTGTTTTTATGTGTCTGAATAAACTTAAAGTAAACTATTAATGCAGAGTTTTATAGTGCAATTAACAAACAAACTCAACCTAAAGCTTCTCTGATTTTGAATTCCACAGTCTAGTAATAATGTATGTACAGCTGCAGATGTAAATATATCCAAGGAGCTGTCTTTTTGTTATTGTTTTTAATGATGTCCTGCAGCAACACTGTGTGAATATGTACATAAAGGTTCCCTACTTTGGTCTCTACCTCTTGATCTCAGCGACCTGGAGTGTTTTAGCCCTTCTGGAGATAAACATAATCAAACAGCTGACTGTTCATTCACTTCACTGCCCCTCGGACATTTCAATCAAAGGGTTTGTAGAACAGAGCCCTGCTGCTCTCCAAGGGTTTCCTGACTGTTTTCACTCTGAGGGGAAGGGAAGTTGGGGCACTGTTTCCACCACAGCAGCTGGATTCAAAGTTTGGTCTTTAGAGAACTGAAATTGGCAGGAAATCGGTCTGTTCGCTTTTATTTAGCCTCTCACTTTCAGTTCTGGTTGGTCCACAGTTCAACAGCAGCTCATCTGAACAATGAGGCCTGCCTCCCTTTGATCATATGTTGATTATATTCTGTCCTCCATCAGGAGTCGGCTGGATTTTCAGGGTACCTGGATTTCTAAAATCTAGGCGACATTGCAGTGGTCACAGATCACATTAGCATCCATGCATCATGCACCTCTTTAAAGCTTCAATGGATAGTCGGCATGAATTAAACTCATCAGAGCTTAAACTAAAACTGGTCAAATAGTTTTGATAACCAATTCAATTCAGTTTATTTCTATAGCGCGCAATTCACAACACCGCGTCTCAAGGCACTTTACAGTTCACACCCAGATCACACAGTGGGATTCATTTCAAAGTTTACGCATCTTAGGAAACCAGTTGATTACATCGACTTATTGCTCTAAAGCAATCCCTCACACTAAGCATAGCGAGATGTGGAGAGGAAAAACTCCTTTAACAGGAAAACCTCCAGCAGAACCAGGCTCAGTGTGGCGGCCATCTGCTGAGGGCCACTGGGGTTCAAGGAGACGAAGCAGAGATACAAAAAACGGCTGTACCACATGCGTCCAGGAAACACAGCCAGGCAGGCGAGCTCCGAGCCAGCTCATATGAGGATGAAGAGCACATCCAGCCAGTTATGTGCAAGAAACTTACATTCATAGTTTTCGAGCTGAAATCATTCTCCCAGATTATTTGTGAAGAGTAAAGCAGCATGATGACAGGGATTTTGATTATCTCTACAACATACAGATCTATATAGGTGGGCAATTTCAGTTCCTGAGGCCCGGTATCGTGCAACTTTTGGTTCCTCCTTGGTCCAACACACCTGAATCAAGTGACTGGGTTACCTCCTCAGCATGCAGTCAGTTTCTCCAGAGTCCTCTCAATCATCTAATTGTTTTAGGTGTGTTGAACCAAAGGCACTTCTAAAAGTTGCATGATACCCACCCCTGATCTATACAGATAGAAAAGTTATTTAATTTAGTCCCCAATTATTAAATTAAACTATATATGTTTATCACTTATAGACTTATATCTTGGGGAATTCAATTTCTTGGGGGAAAAAACACTAAATTCTTGCGGTACTCATGGCAGCTGATAAGCCAACTTGGAAACCGGAAACCAATTCAATTCAGTTTATTTTTGCCGTAACTCACAACATGTCATTTCAAGGCACTTACGGTTTCTTAAATCATACAGTTAAATTGTTTAAATTGTATATCCTAAGGAAAACAGGTTGATTTTTATCTGACTGCGTTGACTTGATGGCTTGGGGAAATCCCTCGCTTAATATGAAGTGTGAGGGTTAAACCGTTTTGAAGAACTTGAAGCCACTTTAGTTGAAACACACAGAGGTTGCGGTTTTAAAAGTTTCCCTTCAGGCTGAAAGCCAATCGAACGTTCTCCCCTTTCCACCCAAGTTCCCTCCAAAGTCCAGCCGCTGTCTATATTTACTGTAACTCCACCCACTTATTGAAACACCCTGTGTTTCAAGTTTACTCTCAGGCAGCTTAGTGGTTAGGCCTTAATGACGACGTCATCGCTGGGGATTACATTACCTCCCACAGACCTGTTGGTTACCAGTGGAAACCAACCTGCTTTGGACCCATCATGGAAACTTTTAAACGCTGCAGAACACGTCTTCTTAAAGTTCTCTATGGGGTCCGTTCACTCAGATCATCCGGACAGATTTAAAAGGTTTGCATCGGGGGAAACCCAGCTTGTAGCATCAAGTAATTGGCTTCAGGATTCTTTACTCCTGGATGAACATGTACATGAACACAGACACCTGCAAAGGTGTTTCCTTCATGGGAAGATGATTTGGCGGCTTCGCTCCACTGAAGAGGTACTCTGTAGCGCATACTTGCAGGCATGGAAAGGCCCATCAACAAGGTCCCTTCCAAGAATTGTGGGGAACTTGGCAGAAGTAATGGACTGAGGCTGGAGTTTGCACATGAAGAGCCATTAGGACTTTACAGATGTCTCATTCCTGTGTCAAACTGCTCCTAAGCCAACAATTCTCACTGACCAACTGCATCAGCATTGAGATGGACAAATGTTATAAAGGCTTCATCTCTAAGTGTCTTTATCATTTTTACGTCATCAATAGCTTTCTAAGAAAACATGTTGCTTGTTTTTAACTGCTGAACTTAATTCTAACACTGTCACTATAGGGCTGGTGTTCAATTTAATTCAGCTTATTTCTATAGCACCAATTCACAAAACATGTCATCTCAAGGCACAGCCCTTACAGTTCACAATTGTGATCATCCAGTCACATTGATTCAATCAAAGTTTTCTAAGAAAAACCAGTTGATTGCATCGACTCATTGACTTCTTTCGAAGGCAATTCCTCACACTAAGCATGCTTGTAGCGACAGTGGAGAGGAAAAACCCTTTTAACAGGAAGAAACCAGCAGAACCAGGCTCAGTGTGTGAGCGGCCATCTGCGGAGGCCGACTGGGGTTCAAGGAGACAGAAGCAGAGATACAAAAAAGGAAACACACAGCCAGGCAGACTAGCTCCGGAGCCAGCCCCCATGTCAGAGGATGAAGAGAGCACATCCAGTTAGTCAGAGAAACAGGACTACACTGAAAAACAGGCCATTCTCCAACATCTATAAAACAAAGGTGTTGATGGCAGCAGCACAGCTGATATTTCTCCCAGGATGGAGTCACAGCCAAACAGGAACAGACCAGATGAAGCTACTATGAGAGAAAAAGCAGAGAGCAGAACGTTAGAGATGTTAGTTCCTCTCCTGCTGTTTCTTGTGGTTGAGGTATGTCAGGTAGTCATGGACAATGACAACACATCAGCATGTGGAAAACTAACCTGACATGTTTTAGATTATGGGGGGATTCTACCCAAACAGAGGAAGATGAGAACATTATGCAGATGATTTTCTGCAGTGGATTGCAACTAGTGTCCTGCCTTAGGAGTCAAGAGGAGAGATGGTGAATAATTAAAAGCTGCTGTCAGCGTCCTCAAGTTCTGAATGGACACTGTAAAGTCGTTGACATTCCTGCCTCTCCTCTTCTGACTGCATCCAAACCCTCATGGCCAGAGCTGTTTAATGCTAGGATACAGGAGTTTCACTTTCTTTTTTTATGTTGGGGTTTCCTCCCAAGCACCCAGTGACAGGAAAAAAAAAACAACACTTGAAACTATAACACTTATCTCTTCACTGTTTCTGGGAGCAGACTGTGGTTTTCTGTTGGCGTTCTTCTGCACATGTGGGGATGTTTAGAACCGCAGGCAGTCCACAAATATAGGCAAGACTTTTAAAAGTTATTTGAGCAACCTCACACAAAAAAAAAAAATATGTAGCCATCTTTTAATTGTACCACAATAACAAAAAAAAAAACTAAAGTTTAACTTCAACACTGAATATACGTTTCATTTATTGGACCTTTTTAAATTACAATTAATTTAGTTCAGAAATACTTGATAACGTTTGGAGTAAAGTGAAATCCCACAGCGGGGTTCCACAGGAATCTGTACTCGGTACCCTGCTTTTTAGACAACAGGATTCTGTCAGGTGAAGCCACATGTTTAATTCACATTGTCTTTAATGATGAATAAAGCATCTTTATTGTTAGATTTTATACTTTGCACATGTGTTTTGTTTTGGCACTTTTAAACCTCCAAATGGAAGCTAATCTCTTCATCTTCAGTGAGCTCTGTTGAACATTGGTGGGGGATGAAACTGAATGGGACCGAATGGGAACTGTTCTCAGGGCTGAACCTGGCTAGAGGTGGAACAAGTCCTTCGCTTCCTTCCTCATATAAACTCCAGTTGTAGATCTTGCTTTCTCATGTTTCATAGATTTTGCTGTGTGGGAATGTGACGTGTTCCTGTTCTTTTCTCAGCAAGCTTCTTAGAAATGGTTTATGAGAGACTAACCACTAGTCAGCAATTAGAAAAACCTTCCAGTCAAAAAGGTTTTATAATTGGGTTTTAATCAGATAACTTGTACCTTCAATACAATTTGCAGTTCAGGTAAATAGATGTTTTCTTTGCACATTTAGAAATGTCATATTTACAGAAACATGTTCATCTGGGAAATACTGGTAAAAACATGACTTTTTAATAATGTCAGCTCCTCATGTCACCCATTCTGTTATAGAAATAAAATCAGTCCTCACTTTGTACAAAGCAGCCTTTGTTCCCTGATTCACTCACCAGACGGATCATTTCACTCATCCAGAGTTTATTCTAGCATTTTGTAAACTGTAGCTCAGCCCAGATGAGGGTGAGACCCCTCAGTTATCCAGCATCTCTTCCAGATGTTCATAATTCTTTCTTCCAGCCAAACACGACAGTCTTTGTTCAGATGTTTGCAAGATCATTGATTAGCAATAGTCTTCAGATCAGCAGTTATTGTTTCACTTAAATACAGAGAACTGATCCAAACATTGATTATTGTTCTTTTAGCAAGACACGACTGGCATGTCTAAAATTTCGCCGTCAATGAGCACTACTCTCCAGGGTGCAGGAGTCGACTTTTCTCAACAGCTGGATTACAAAGATTTCGTTTCCTGAAGCGTCCTGCTCAGGTTCCTTCTCCGACGCCTTTGGTCTCATCTTATTCATCACAGAAAAATGTCCTCCATTCTCGCTGACAGCTGAAAAACAGCAGACAGAGGTTCACTTATACAGCACTTAATGTTTGTGACTTATAAAGTAGCAGCAATCCACATGAAGGAAAAAAATGTTAAAAGACGAATCAGAAAATTGCTTCGGATCGGTAAAATCCTTAAACAGAGACCAGAGGAATCGTCAAAATAAAACCAAGAGCAACCAAATGCCTTCAGGCCTCCCCTGGATAGTGACCAGAATCTGTTAATTAAACCGATTATTAAAAAATGTGTTTTTAGTTTCAGAACATCACTGAACGCAAAGAGCTGGAGAATGTAAGGAGAGTTTAGCTTGAAACTACAGAAACATTTCCATATATGATGATGAGGAGGATTTTTTCGTCAGTTCTGGCTGGAAGCCTGTCTCTCTGTGGCTGGATAATAAAGTGAAACAAACTGGACTATCAATATTTACTGGTGACTCAGAAAATCTGGACACATTGTTTTTCATTTATCTAATTTTCCTTCCAAAAAGAGCAGCTGGGCTTTGTGATTGGTGGCCTGGAAAAAACAAAAGTAATCTAGAGCCAAACACTCTTTGGCCCTAGATTACTCTTGCAAGAAAACTTGGTTTGAGGTGAAGATCCTGGATCTTCCAGCAAGATAATGACCCAAAGCACAGATCCAAAAGCACGCAGGCATGGATGAAAGGGGAAAAATGGACTGTTTAAAAATGGCCAGCAATGTCCTGATCTCAATCCAACTGAAAATCTTCGGGTAGAGCTGAAATCTGCCATTGGAGAAAGGAACCCTGCAAATATACAAGAGCTTAAGCAGATTGCAAAAGAAGAGTTGCCACCTGATAAGTGCAAGAAGCTTATAGATAAATATAAGAAACGTTTGGAGGCTGTCATTGCTGCCAAGGGCTGTGCAACCAAATATTACGGAGGGATGTCAATATTGGTGCTCATGCTGATTTTCTGTTTTGACCTTTGGCATTAAAATATTTGTGTTGAAATGGTAACTGTGTTTGTTAAATTATTTTAGACCTTAAATTGAAAGATGTTCCTGATATAACTTTTGAACATTTCCATTGATTTCTGAAGATATTCACTCAGCTATGCAAAACATGAAGGGGTGCCAATAATGGTGAGCAGGACTGTAATTTCCATGTAATGCCATGGTAATCCACTGAAACTCGAAGAATATGTTAACTAAAATGTTGAAATATTCAAAGGAAACATAGAAAATGTTTTAATGACAATTCAAGGAAACATTTACATTATATATATATATTTAGATTTTAGTTTTTTGCTGCAGTAGTGGCTAATTTTTCAGACAGTAGGTTGACAGGGAATGGGGTATGAAAAAGGGCGAGAGACATGCGGCAAAGGAACACAGGCTGGATTCCAAACTTGGTTCAGTCGCGTCGAGGACTAAGGCCTCCACACATGGGTCGTGCGCACAAACCACTACGCCACCTATACGCCCACATTTACATCATATTTAAAATATAACGGGAGGGAAACATACAAAGATCTATGTGCCTTTTCATTTGGGTCTTTATTCAAAAATAAACTATGCAATAAAATATTTTCTTTTGATATAATTTAGGGACTCCTTTTGGTAGAAATTAAAGAATTTTTAGCATCACCTCTTGTGAGCTGGAGGAAATAAAATCTTAATAGTTAGATTGAATGTTTTTTTAAACTTGGCAGAGGATGATCAGCCCCATATAGTTTATTAAGTAGCGAGAGCAGGAGGAGCCATACTGCTGAGAGCAAACCATTAGAGTAGAGCATAAAGCACAGACCTAGAGCTACATGCATGCAAAGAATCATTTCTGCGCGATAACCAATAGAAGATCAGAGCAGTTTGTCAGAGTTGAGCTTGGAGAGTAGGTTTTCTGTCGACACCTGGAACATTTTGGATTATTTTCACCCTACCGCTGCTGCAACAACCCATCTGTGATCATGCAGAACGTGCAGTGCTGCACGCCAGGTGGGCTGTGACTAAACAGGACGCAGCAGCAGGACTGGTAATGCTTAGCAGATTACAGCACAATGATGCATTTTAAACGTCTGACTGACCACCTGCTTATTTTTATTTCTCGTTGACTAAAAATCACACTCATAATGCTAAATTTTCTTCAACATCTTAAAAAAAGTCAAAAAAATAAATTTGCCATCCTCATCGTTGACAAAAACAGCGCTGGTGGCTACCAAACATATTTTTCAGTCTCCGTCTCATTACATCTATACAACTTCTACCCAGTTGCCAATGGCAACCATAAAATAACATTCATAAGGTAGGTAATATAAATTCCCAATGACATTCATATCTTTTGGATTGTCCATTTACGGTTAAAGGAAGGCCTGCACAGGGCAAACCATTAGGTAGAGCCTTAGCACAAACGTTAAGCAGCTGTTACTTATAAAGTCAAGTTGTGTGCTGGTTAGCATGAGCATGTTGGGTTTTTTAAATCTGAAATTGTGAAATTTCAGAATTTGAAATAAATCTGAGAATTGATTTTTGGAAATGATGTCTACACTTTTATTAGAGATTAAACACAATGTTTTATTAAAAAGACCCTTGAAGACCTCATTCAGGGTCAGACTGCAGCACCGTATTAACTCAATCTCTGCTGCTGTTCGATTCTTTGCTTTCCCAACAGGCCCAATATGTGTTTACAGAGATCCTACCTGTTGTTCAGGCTCTTCATCTGATCAGGAACACTGGAAAACACTGTTCTTAATCTCTTAATATCCACCTCATTTCTTGGGAAATTCGCCTATTTTGCATACCCGAATGGAAAAGCAAATAACCGAGGAACTGTAAGCCCAAAGTACATGTTTGATACAACATTTGAAAGGTAGCACCTTCTAGTTTCTCAATATATAAATGGAAATTGGGTGAGTAAAACACCCAAGCTGCATCAGTTCAAACATGACTCAAAGTAGTTTTTCTTATTCTCAAAAATAATAGGTCCTTTTTGAACAGCAGTAATAAAGACATGCTTGATTGTTGTGGCTGCTTTGTCATGCTACATTTTGACATGCAGCTATAATTGTGCTTTGGTGCTCACTATGTCCATAAAATGAACTAGGTGGTTGAATTGTGGATAATCTAAGCTTTCCAACAATGTCTCTAACATGTCTATATTGGTAAACATTTTACCAGTGTAATTTTCATGCATTCTGAGTTATTATTTTCGTAAAGCGGTGGGTTTTGAGAGGTTAACCCCTGAAATGCATCATACAGAAGGAAATGAGCCTTTTCTGACTATTGGGCGGTTTCAATGATTTGCAGCAGGTGGGGATTTTTGGATATTTTCAGCAATGTTTATTGCACAGGTTTCACAGTTTTCTGTTAACTGGCTGCTGTGTTTCTATTTTTCTCAATATTTTACCTAAAAAGATGCATTTTTTTTTACCATATTAAGAATGTTAAAAAAATTGAAAAAATGCGTAGATATTAAGAAGTTCCTATTGTACGAAAATGACAAATTGATAATGATGTCAAAGGTGGTTATTGTCCTATTAAAAGAAACATATATGTAGGAGGACTGTTGAGTGCAGATCCTTCCCTTTTGTTTCCTGAAAAGTCTGCCTTCTTAATGACTTCCAGGATTTCTTCCTTGGCCCTTGCTCTCTGTTTTTCCATCTGTCTCTACTGACTAATCTAATAAATTCTGGGATAAGAATTAATTTGGGCAAGGGTCAACATTGTATACAGAAAGCTGCTGATATCGGATTGTGTTCACAAGCATTCAGCTAACCTACGAACCTAATATCCAAACCTGATGAGCTCCTACTCCTACTTGGTCCGATCTGTATGATTTTTTATTTGTTGCACTTTTTGGGACGATTTTGCAGTCTTGCAAGAATTTTTCAGTAGGGCCGACTTTCAGCCTGGCCGTGTGTCCTGCGTCGAGTAGTGTACAGGGGGGTAATGACAGTGTGAGAACAAACATCGTGAGCCGTGAACTTTTAAAACCCTGTGGTTTGGTCGTACAGTATGAGCAGTAGATGCGTACAACAATTGAAAAAATTGTACAGTGTATGCCCGGCTTTAGGAAATATGTCGCAGGGAAATCTCAAAGTGCTATTTTTGGTGCTAAAAGAAGTTAAGAAAGTTCTGGTCAAACCTGTCTAATGGTGGTTCTGGAGTGACCCAAGGGGGCTGAGTGGAAATCAGAGCCTGGGTCCTGTCCCTCCTGATAGTTTGTTTGGGTTTTCCTCAGAGAGTCTGGCTTGTGTCTCTGCTTGCGTCTCTGCTCCTCATGGAAGAAGAGTGGAGACACTCCCAACTGATGAGCAGAAATCAAGTAAAATCCTTAGAGACGCTGCTAAATACTGACGCTGAATAGCTATATTTAAAGTGACCCCACCTACCTGTTGGTAAAATGTTCTCCCTTGCATAGACATAGAGGTGAGGGTGACTTTGTCTCCACTGTCTCTGATCAGTTTGACGATGTCCTCATGTTCCAGGGTCTCCACAGGTTCTCCGTTAACAGCAAGTAACAGTTCACCATCCTCCATACCTGCATCCTCTGCTGCACTCCCTGCATCCACCTCCCTCAACACATGAGCTGGATCCCCACACATTAGGAAGAAAAGCAGTGAGATAGTGGGGCAGTTTAACATTTCGACTTAGGTGTTGCAGGACACCAACCTTCGAGAATTTAAGTTTAAGGCCAGTTTTAGAACATGAATGATTAACAATGAGTTCAGTCAGCCACCTTCTGAAACCAGCCTTCACTTTAAATGCAATTGTGTCAAACCATTATGTAGAACTACTGATACAAACAGCTGTTTACCAGCTACATAGAACATGAACTCAAAGGGTCCAAAGTGGCTAACTGCTCTGAGTTTGCTATTAATACATCAATATAAATGTTCAAAGACACAATTGGATAGATTAGAATAGAGCAATTTCTCAAGAGCTTTTAAAGAAAGGCCAAAGTAAAACCATTTCAGTTTTATTTTCAGCAAGACGGCATCCATGAAAAGGATCCTAGCACATTTGGAAGAAGACCAACCAATAATTACAATTACATACAGTTGTTGGTTGTTGGATTTCTCAGCATGAAGTGTTTGATCGCTGAAACAATTACCATGTGAACAAACTAGTGTCCATTTTGTCTTTACAACAAGACACAGTGGCCGTTTCTCAATTCTCATGAATGTGAGTACGGACTCATGTCCTCGCCAAGTATGTTCCTGTGAGAAGAACCCATGAAAGTCTGGACTCTGGGAGAACTGGAGCATGCATCGCAAATATGGGTCAATTAGAACAGAAGCATACTGCGGACGCCACCTCCCACGCTCAGCTCATCTGAGCTGCATTTCACCTCCAGTTATTAACAGTCTCTAGATAATAATCAATTATTCTTTTTTCATTTAGTGGGGAATAATAATGAACACAATCAGATAAAAACAAATCAAATTAACATTTTGCCGACAAATGGCTATGCGCGGAGAGACGGGTTAACATCAGCTCTGGCTAGGCGTTTAGACTCAGAGTGAGCCGCTGGTTGTCGCGATCCTCTCAAAATCAGAATTTTTAAAATTACGCATTAAATCAGTAAATGGGCCATATAGTGATGCTTAAACGTATAATGTTCATGCTTCAAATTATCTTAAAACGTACTTTTTTTATTGAACAACGCAACAGAAAAGAGAACTTTTTAACTTAATACCCTGAGCTCTGTGTGGCACTCCATTGAAAGCTGCTGCTGCTGCAGTGCATGCTGGGACAGTTGTCCACCTCTCAAGAACAGACAAGTCTGCTCTGATGCATTCTGGGTAAAGAGGGAGGGGTAAGAACAACATCCAGGACTCTTGTCCATTCTCGGTTCTGCTGTTCTTGTGAATTGAAACAATATTAGGGCTGAAGCTGATGACGCTATACACATATTGGAGAAACGCCAGTATTTCTGTTTTGTTCAATTATGGGCCAAGATGACCAAGATGGCGCCAAGCTCAGGGACGGCTTAAAATGTAAAATAGAACCTCTCTGTCAATGTTAATGCCATTACTACTGTGGTAATGGATACAAGGGACTTTCATCTTCTACCTGCTGTGTTTCAATTAAAATTTATTTCAGTTTATTCATATAGCACAAATTCACAACATGTTATCTCAAGGCACTTCATAGATACAATTCAACCTGATAATACAGTCAGGTTGGTTCGAAGTATTTAATCTTTTGAAAACCTTGTCACTCATACTAATGATGCTTGTAGTGACAGTGGAGAGGAAAAACTCCCTTTTAACAGGAAGAAACCTCCAGCAGAACCATTAAGGCATTAAACAGGTGTGAAAGTAATTTCAATGGTATCCTTTAATTGTTCGTGTTTCTGTACATGTCATGATTGATGAACTTAAGGAGGGGAGACCCTTTTTCCAACTTTGTGTTACTCACCGGTCTTTTTTGGTGCTTCCACCCTCTCTTGTCTTAGCAAGAAACCATATCCATTAGGTCTTTTCAGCAAATGCATATTCTTAGCAGAGTAGGGAAGGTTGAAGCTTTCTGCGAGCACAGGAAGGATGGGCATCTTTCTCCTGAGATAAGAGGACTCACTGGTACCGTCGATAACTAGCACTGTCACCGAGTTCCCACTCTTCCTCACCTGAGAACCACAAACACTGCACACACTTAGAAGACTTGTAGTCCACAAATGAACCATGTTATATAACCCTGAGGGCAGTATGCACCTACAGTTTTGTTCAGAGTGGTGTTTGTCAGTGTTGACACAGACACACCGTTGATCCAAATCAGTATGTCTCCAAAGCGAACTCCCGCTTTCTCGGCTGGACCATCAGTTACAGTGCTCAGCATGTATCGACCCCTCTGACCTGATGGCACAACCTTGCTGTTATTATTTTGATGAAACTGGATAATACGGTACATCTGCTCTATTTTGAACTGTAGGTAACATTACTCTGGGAGGGTCATTTTTCAAAACAGGAAATTGCTACTTAATGATTTAAGACTTATTATAGAAAAAAATACTGTCTTTTTAAAATAACTACTGGAGACAAATATAAAGAAGAAAAGGGACGTTAAAGAAAAGGCATGACACATTCAGGCTACGTTCACACTGCAGCTTGAAGTGCCCCAAATCCAATTTTTCATGTCCGACTGTCCATGACAGGATTAACAACACAGATCTAATGTTTTCCAATGTGACTCAGGCCTCTTGGCTATGTGGTCCTGAATCTAATATGATTTTGATCTTTTAAAATGCGACCTGTGTCTGAACGTCATTAATACTCAACAAAGGTCACTATCCTGTGTCATGCTATGCAGAAGCAGGAAGAAGATCAGCAACAATGGCGGATGATAAAGCTGTGAGCAGCCTTTATTTTCAATCATCTTTAAGGTTGGGAAAGAAAGATTTCACGATGCACTCCAGCACTTAAATCCATCTTTACCTCCATAAACAAAGAGCTACTTGTAATGTCGCTGCATCTGCTACTACACGTGTCCCGCATGTGCAGTAGCAGATGAGCATTAATGGCTGGGTTGTGAACGTAGCCTCAAATCAACTTAACCATAAAGGGACTGAAGAACTACAACATGGATGCAACATGTTATGGATTTAATAAAATAAACACAAATGACATAAGGAAGAACTCATGACAAACAAGTAACGGCAACAAAAATACAAACAGGAAGTGACAGGTTGCATGGAAACTTTACAACAAGACACAGTCTATACCAGGGCTGTCAACTCTCAGCCATTGGGGGTGAGACTTATGAATCTTGATGTCTTCACACGCTCGCACTCCATATTCCATATTTTTCATGCTAAAAAATGATGGAAATTAAAACTCAATTCCATTCCATGTACTTTTATATAAAAATATTCACAAATCGTGCTATTAATGTACACACAAAATTGAAAATAAATGACACAGATATCGAAAGAGTAAGTAATGTAAAATATCTTGGGGTAACACTACAAATTAAGTTAACCTCTTACACCCTAAGGGGGTATAAATAAATTTCTGCCTGACAAAAAACACACAAAAGTAAATCACTTATAGCCTCACAGCTATTAGATTTAAGAAGAAACTTTGGTACCTCTGTAAAGGTGTAAGATGTCATAGAATGGTTTTCTGGTGTCAGCACCATTGTAGCTTTGACCCTGCCTGAAATATTAGGGACAAAATACAAAATATTTTGCATTTTTTGAACCTCGCCAAAATTTTCTTTTGAAATAAACATTGCAAAACACTACCAAAATATTATTTATAGCACAAAAAGTAGTACAGACTTTTAAATCTAAATGTTCTAAAAATATACCGCATTTGGAGATGAATCATATTTATTTTAGGAAATGGTATTAGGTGGAGGAATTTTCGTAGGAGAGGCCATTTTGGCACATTTATCCAAAAATGTCACCAAACTGTGCCAAATGTGTTTTTTACATCAATACTGGGGGTTTGTTAAAATTACGAGGTCAATGTAAAAGTGTTGACCCGCCGGGGTAATAATACAAATAAGTTAAGTTGGAAAACACATATTGATTATATCAGATGAAAGTTATCTAAAACATTGGCAGCATTATATAAATTTAAATGCCTTTTAAATAAAACAAAACATTATATCTCTTGTATTGTTCATTAGTTTTGCCTTATCTGTACTGTATTGAAATATGGAGAAACACCTATAAAACTAATTTAAACCCATTGTACATTGTACATTTAAAAACATTACAATTTAAAGATTTGGTCTACTTTAAGCCTGCTCAATTTATGTACAAAGTACATAAATTAAATAATTAGTTGTACATATTCAGGGTCTGTTTTTGATCAGGGACAGTGCTTTTATGATTGAGGCAATAAAATGTTCCGAAAACCAAAAGCAAGAACTAATGTGAAAATGTATTTCTTTTGTTGGGGTTGATGTATGGAACAAAAAACCCGAATTAAAGTTCCTTGTAAAACATATCAAGGTTTAAAAAATATTTAAGAATAATAAAATAAAAAAATTATGAAGCATGTGACAATTAAACAGTTAAGAGCAGTAAGATATTGGGTGCGTTACCTTTTTTTTTTTTTTGTAAAATTTTATTATTGTAGAATAATTTTTCCTTAAATCATAACTTGGAATGTATTATAAATGGTGGCCATCTTTTTTTTTCTTTCTTTTTTTGTTGCTTTCTACTCCAATGTATATTGGCTTTTGAGGGTGGCCATTAAAAGCGTCTTGCTTCTGCCAATGCTCCCTTTTTCAGACTGTTTTAATTTATGTTATATGGACATTTACTGTCTTTATAATATACTTGTATATCTGAAATAAATAAATTTGACAAATTTGACATTGAATTTGTTTAAAAACATAATTTCTATCATATTTTCCAAAATTAGATTTTCAGAGAAGTGCTGTCTTGTGTCATAAGTTTTTATAGAATCTACAAGGGCTGAAAAAATTAATCGTATTAATCGTGATTAATCAATTATTGAAACAATTATATTTAATATTAGGTAATCAATTGTTACTTGAAGTATATAGGCTCTAAAACTTGCCTTTAGCTGACAGAGCAATTATACCAGAATTCTAAAACAAATATGCAAACATTTTGCATTTAAAATAAAAGTTTTTCATCTATCAATATGCTCTATTCAGAACTCCTGAAGTGGAAAAGTGTTAGCTTCACCAGGTTTAATTTAGTATAAAATCTGTAAGCTTCTGCTCTCCTTTGGCTATCCGATTATTAATTGATTAATCAAAAAAATTAACAGATTATTCAATTAAAAAAAAATTGTTAGTTGCAGCCCTAGAATCTACAGCCTCCTAGAAGGTCTGAAGTGTTTAGCTGTTTTGTCAATTGTAAAAAAAAAAACAACTAATAAGATACTGAGTTAAGATTTTTAATCCGTAGTCTTTTACCTAATATTCATACACAGTGTAGTTTGCAAGGGATTTCATTGCTCTGGTTCCTGTATCAGTGTCAGTAATCCAGTAATAACCTATTAGTTCCCCATTGTTTATTTTACTTGAACTGCATAGACTAATTAATAAAGTTGTGAAATTCTTAGTTTACAGTATATTTAACATGCAATTATTTTAGCAGGGCCCATTCTTATTTACTTCAATTCTCAGAAAAATCACCAGAATATAGTAAATAATGTATATTGTATGGAAAATTTTCAGCATAATTACAGATCACTTTCTGTTATTCAGTAAAATTTATTGTCCTAATAAAATTCCACATTTCCCACTTTGTTTCAGGTAAATCCCTTGAAAACCATTCCTCACAGCCTTTCAATCCGACCCTGACAAGGGTTTCCTTCCAAACTATTTCATAAACTCACTCCAAGGTTTGGTGAAAATTTTGGCAGCCCTGGTATACCATCAGCAGAAACACAACACGTAACATATGGAAGGACAGAAGCGATACAGATAGTACAGCCTTCCATCCCAACATCTACTGACATTCAGACTTGTTGCCTTAGAAAAACATCATAGGATTAACTAAGAATAACCGATAAATGTAAGGTACCTGTTATTGGTATGATAGTCATCCCCAGGCCATGTTCTGGATGTTTGACGATGTGACACAGTCTGGGGCGAGTCCACCCGTCTCCTTTGGAGGCTCTGGCGAGCTGTTGGAGGTCTACATCCATGAGCACTGCCTGGAAGGCCACCGCAGGATTCAGCAAAGGAAAGAATACCGTAAGATCATCCTCACTCTCGAGTGATAATAACCCTCTCACCAAGCTTTTTCTGCTCTCTTCTTTATTTAAGGAAATGACCGGACAGCAAAGATCAATCGATGGATCATCATTTATACCTAAAATGAATATGTTTGCGGTGATTTAATGAATTTAGCTTTAATCAGTAAAAAAAATCAAAACAATATTTTTCGTAGAGATCACAGAGTCTGGGACGCGCCATATTTGCCCAAATATAGTATCACCTCACTGGACTATGAACTCCACCTCATTGGTCAAAAGGTCACAGAAGCGCATCATATTTCCTGTGGAGAATGAGGAGAGCCCACCTGCCCCCACCCATCCTCACCAATCAGCTCTCCAGAAGCACCATAGAGAGCTGCTTCTGACCAGCTGTCTCACTGTGTGGTGTGGAGGCTGCAGCCTCAGACTGGAAGAGCAGGTGAGAACAGCAGAGAGGATCATGGGGCTCCTCTTTCCCCTGTTAAAGACATTTCATCCCAGCGCTGCGTGTCACTATCATCAATGACCCTCATCCCCCCACCATGGACTGTTCTTCCTGCTGCCCTCAGGTAAGAGGCTTCCGCTGCAGGTCCAGCAGATTTTGCACCAGCTTTTTCCCCACTGCCATCAGCAGCTGAACTGTTGAAAAAACTAAATATACTCACAGACTGCATCACACTGATAACACCAAACCACAAATAACTTAATGTCATGATTGCGGCCCTTTTCCTCCCCGGTTACCAATTGATTTTATCCACCTGCTCCTGCTGGCTCAGCCCAGCAATCAGGGCCAGATGATCAATGATTTTTTTTTCAGTTGTTTGAATTTTTTCCATATGTAGCTCATGTTTTCGTTCTCGGAGGCCAGTGGTTAGAGAGGGTTGTTACTGTTGTCTTATTGTTTCCTGATTGTGTCCTGGATCTTCTCCACTGACCGAGACCTGTTTCTGTTTTGGCTCAGTAGAGGGAGCTAGTTTAAAGTTCTGCAGTTTTGATAATAATAATGATTTTTCATAATAATTGAGAAATTTACCTCTGCATTTAAAAGCATACAGTGTGTAATAATTACAGGGGATATACAGTCCAGAAATGTAATATATTATACATCACTATATTATTTATCATCATCTACGAAGCTCAGCCTCTTAACCTTAATATTTGAGTTGCCTTAGAATTCGTTATTTATAAATACATAGGAGCGGGTCTCAAGAGCCATGGAGGCAGACATCTTTAAGCGCTACGGCAGCAGAGCCAACAAACTAGCGATTGGCGCAGGATCGCAAAACGCCACTGTAGATGTAGAAAAATAACGGGTATATTTATTACATCTTAAGTCTACATGAAATCTATACCCTACACAGACCAATGAAATACTATCTGTAAAATTATCTATGTAAACAAACCTCATCACTTGAGAAGGTAGGTGATGCGCGGTCGTCGTGGAAGACATTTTGTCCCGCAACGCTCGCCGTTGTTGGGGGAGAAGCGGTGGGGGGGAGATGTTCATGTTAAGCTGCAGTCTGACCGCTAGATGTCGCTAAAAGTTACACACTGTAGCTTTAACCCATCCCCTTGGGGAGCAGTGTGGGCTGCCATTGTGCGGCGCCCGGGAGCAGTGTGGGGTTAAGGGTCTTGCTCAGGAACCCAGAGTGCAGAGTGTGGGGATCAAACCGGGTACCTGCAACCTTGTGCACTGCTCTAACCCATTAAGCCATCACTCCCCTGGTGTCATGTGAGGTTCTGCCTCTCAACTGCTGAGCCTGCCTGTCTCCATCTGAGCGTGTCTTCCCGAGCTCTCTGTTGGACTCATGGAGTCATGAACCTGCCTGAACACTCTGTGGATTCCTGGAGCCCTGGATCTGTCTGTTCCTGTTCTGATCTGGACCCCTGGCTGGGTTGCGGACTCCTGGATCTCAGAACCATCCTGTTCTGAGCTGTTTGCCTGACCTGGCCCGGACTCTTAACTGTTCACAGGGGCTGCTGCATCGAGGACACTCAGGGCGGCTCCTGCTGCATCTCGTCATTGGTCCATTGACTGGTTTTAGTCTAACTCTGAGAGGATGGACTGAACTGTTAAACCAGGTAAGTGACTGACATGGATAATCATCTTCCGCCAGATTATCCTGGTCACTTACCTGCGTTTCTCCTAAACCAGAGTGCCAGTGATGGGTGGTGCCCCGCCTCCCCCCCACAGTCTATGCAGATCCACAGTTCGCTTCTGTTCTCTTTTATTTTCATTAAACATTTTCAACTTTCCCACTGTGTCTCGCCTGAATTCTGGATCCTACATTCTGAGCGCATTACACTCAACTAAAAAAAAAAAAAAATTCTTTCTAATGCATATTTGCCACATATATACTTTTCTTGAAATGCTCTGAGCTTCCATATCAATGCGTTTTGCACCATGTTTTTTCTCCCACACTGTTTACATTCGATCACTTCTGCACTTTATTGAATGGAAATGTTCATTGCTAAGCTGCTGCTCATTTACTGTCTGAAAGCTGTACAAAATTTAATTCTGTTTGTATATACTCTGTGTATACAAAATGACAATAAAGGTTTTCGAAGTTTATTCCCCTTAATTAAAATGTTTTAAAATTGAACATTTCAGGAGTCTTTACAGTTTATCTTCAGCATGCATACCTGCTCATACTCTTCTTTCCTTAGCACCAGAAGAAACAAGTGTAAGCCGCAGGACTGGATCTTTCTCACCACCTGTAAGTAATTAGATGGATAATGGAAAAAGCACCAAAAAATATGAAGATTAAACATGCAAATACATTTAAAGTCATCTGACGAAGATTTGTGACAACGTGAGGAGTTTTTCTCTTATCAGAAAATGTATAAATGTATTGATAAGGTATCTGCTTCACCTTCTTTCTCACCTACAGCCTCTACACATGACAGGACAGCTTTGCTGAGATCAGGGCCTGCTGGCCCTGTAAAATGGCTCAAAACCAGAGCAGCTAGCTGGGCCTTGTGAAGCTGAGCTTTAATTCCTCATTAATTTATGTTCTGAGGTCAATTAACATAAAACAAAAAAAACCTAAAAGGTTAAAGACCTTCAAGTCATGATCATTTCTTTTTTGCAGCTTCAATTGTATTTCATGGATAAAGTAGAAGAGTCAAAGTGCATCAGATGCATGTCACTCTCCAATTTGTGAAGGAAGGGAGATTTGCCAGTTTTGC
Source organism: Cyprinodon brontotheroides (assembly GCA_018398635.1). Taxonomy (NCBI): domain Eukaryota; kingdom Metazoa; phylum Chordata; class Actinopteri; order Cyprinodontiformes; family Cyprinodontidae; genus Cyprinodon; species Cyprinodon brontotheroides. The sequence continues at coordinate 961,647 of JAGKQL010000009.1, read as the reverse complement.
CTTTAATGAATCTTTATTGAAACTGTAGCTTTCTTTAGTGTTATGTTGAGAAGGCAGGCCTAGATGAACAATTAGGATTTAAAGACTATTCTCAACTTTTCTCCTGTCTTTTTATGTTGATCGACCCTTTTCCTCTTCAGCTGCAACCTGTTTTAACAGTAGTGCTCACATCTACAGTAGAGGTTGAAGTTAAGGATTTTAACCAAAGCGGCAAGTGGCTTTCTTTATATTTTATTTGCCCAGAAACAATTCTTTTACTTGCCCAGTATAATGTTTGATAAATACAGGTTCTCTAATATTCATTTTTGTGTATATATCAATGAAACATGTTTGTTTTTAAATGTTTTTGTAATTCAGTATTTTTATGTTTACAGGTTGCTGGTGTGTATCTGCATGCGTCAGGATATCGAACTAGGTAGCCTCACCGCCGAGGCTCTGTGCTGTATACCTGCCTTAGCTTTTACTCCAGCACAGCTGATTTTAATTGAAAGCTACTCATATGACAGTTGGTCTGGTACTGCAATCATTATAATCAGTTGTGCTAAAGCATGGAAACCTCTAAGTCCTGCAGGACAGGCCCCTCGAGGACTGAGGTTGGGATGCTCTGGTGATAATGAACTCAAGCCTACATTACTGTGTGTGTTAACATGCTTTTCTAAACCTTCCTGCACATTCTTTTTCAAACTAAAATTCTTTGCTTTTGTAAAACTGTTGTGGAAGCTTTTCTAAAAATATAAATTGTAATGTTAAAAATACTAAAAAAAACTTGACAGGTTAAAAACTTAAGATAAATCACAAGATAGAAGCTCAATGTCACAAATGAATAACTTTGATTTCAGAGTCACGCGAAGTGTTTATACAAGATAATACTATTAATATAATGTAACTTTTCTAGAGAATCAATAAACATAGTTATTTTATTCAGGGTTTCCACAGTTCTGACATATATTTCAGAATTCCCCTGACTTTTAACTGATTCAGGATTAGTTTTCCCTGACAAAATAAATGCAGCAACAAGACAATAATAAAATAACATAACAGGTCACCAATTTAACATGTTTAGCTCTATAACATTTAAATGCACCTTCTCCCCAATGTCTAAGAGAAAAATTTTAATGAACATTTTTTAATGTATGACCTGCATCACTGTACAGAAGACTGCCATATGATAGCTCATCATCATCGCGCGATGGCATGTACAATTATGCCAATTTTCCTAATTCCAAGCGACCCATAATTTTTAATCTAGGGTTATCTGGGTGGTGGGTGAAATGGGTGGAGCTGCAAAAATGTGGTCTGATTCACGCCAATTCCTGACAAAAATCATGAAATCTGGCTGAAAATCACGCCGCTTTTTCAAATCATGAGAATGTGTACAAAACAACAAAATGGCTCCGGCAACGCTTGTGGGTCCTTTTTCAGCTAATGTCGGTGATTTAAAAGTAATTTTGAGTGATGCATAATTTTTAGGATCATTGCACTTGCCCGGAGTGGCAAATGCAATGAAATTTGTACTCTCCCAACAATAAAAACTACTTGCCCTCGGAGATCGGGCGTTGGTTAACATCGAGCCCCTGTCCAGAGTCATCAAACCCAGGTTGAGTTGAGGATTCAATTACCAGCTTTCAAGTAACACTAAATCCTATTTTCCAGGATGCCATCAAGAGGATCCTTAATTAAACCTTCCTTCATTTTTTTGGGACAGTGTCAGCAGGCAAAACAGTGAGCAGAGACCTTTATGTTGCCATTTTCTGAAGCAAATTCTGACCTTTTAAAACATTTATTTTAGTTTTAATAGATCAGCATCAGCTAATATCAAAACTATCAGCTAGTTTGAAATGGTTTTGGACACTTACCTTTAAAAAGTCCATATTGCCGACATATGTCTCATTGACCTCCAGCAGTCGCTCTCCCCCCCTGAGACCACTACGCTGGGCAGGACTCCAGGGTTCTACGTCTCCGATTACGATGCCATGCTTGTTCTGTTCCATGTGTAGCTGAAAGCCAAAGCTCTGACCCTCCACACGCTTCAGCTGACATAGGTGGGGCACCATGCACACATTAGGTTCTGGACATGATGGATAAATAATTAACACCGATCTAGCAATAATATAATAATATATCAGAAAACAATATAAAAAACTCACCGAAATCATCAGTGATGATCAGAGCAGGATTATCAATACCTTCCTTTGGGTTGAAGGTAAAGCTAAAGGATAGAGAGATTTGGTCAGGATGACCATGTTTAGAGGGGAATCGGTTTATATGGAATTTATATTTAACAAAGTCTAAACACAATTCTTAGGGATCATATGAGGCAGGAGACCAATGTTTCCTCTAATGTTTCGCACATTCTGAGAGCACAAGATGATCTCTGCATCACATAAAATACAATCCAACATAACATGTAAATCAATAAGTCTAATAACATTTACTCTGTATCATTTTGAATCTAGCATTTGTTTTACAACTTTACGACTTAAAACCAATAATCAAAATACAAGAAAAAGAAGAACTGGAACTAAAATACTTAGCTGAATGACACCAGTTTTTAGTCAAGTTTTTAAGTGAAATATGTTTGACTTGCAGTTGAATTTTGTTAATAAACTCTTACAATTTGAAAAGAAGTTGTGGTGAATTTATTTCATATATGTGCAAAGTTTTCTGTTTGTTTTTTTTGATTATTTCAGTACAAATGTTAAACGTCACAACAGTGTTTAATGGCATAATGCATCCATCTGCAGTTTGTCTATTGTTTCCAACCCAATACCATATTTGGACACTGTCTTGCCCTCTGCCAAAATAAAACAGATTTTAAAAAATAATCTAAAATGAGCAAATCAAAATAAAATGTTTAGATTTAATTAATTTAATGCTAGACATTAAAACTTTTAAATGTGTTTTATTAAACATCTCTCTCTCTCCAAAAACTGTTATTTAATAATTACATTTGAAATGAGACTGATAAATTTAGTCCTTTTGAATATTTAATCCTTAATATTTGTCATCCAAATTGCAATACACCAAAATTAACCCTGTTGTTTAGTTATCATCCATAAGAATGTTGGTTTTTAGATCAACCCCTAATTTGATTTTGTGCTGAATACAAAGAAGTTTGTTGTAGTAGAGTGGTAGTCTAAATTAAGCCTGCAATCTTAGACTCAATTAACTTCGCTAGGACAAACCTGCCCATGTTTGCTTACACACTTTGGACCTTGTGCTGATACACTGTGTTGGCACTGATTGTTAACAAATGGCAATGATTTCTCATAACCCTGTGTAGTTTAATAAGCTATAACATTTCAGTTTCAGTCTTACTAGTGGTTTCTAGAATGTCTAAAAAATGGACGACAGAACTTTCAGGCGCTGTGGATGAAGCAGCCTGTTACATCAGTTGCATGTTCTTGGAATGTTTTTCTATAAGTGAATAATAACAAGAAGGGACCAAAGGAGAAGGAAACAAACATGAGAGGGCAACATAGAGCAACACAAGAACTAAAGAACTCAGCACTGGTAGAACTACAATACACAGAACACAAAGAAACTAAAAATAAATTGAACGGAGGGCAGAACGGAGAGCTGGGTCCCTGGCAGAGCAGAGCAGAGACAGAAAGAGACTGAACAAACTGGAGAGAAAGGCCGTTTCTGTCCTAGGCTGTGCTCTGGACTCAGTGGATGAAATAGCTGAGAGGAGGCTGCTGTCCAAGCTTCCATCCATCATGGACAACACCTTCCATCCTCTGCACCAGAGTGTAGAGGAGCTGAGCAGCTCCTTTAGTGAATTCAGCCCTTCTGCACACTAGATTCTACAATGTGACACTGCAAGGGCAATAACTTGTGGAATGTATCCCTGCTGCAATTACTATTTAATACCCATGTTTCTTTATATCTGACACCCAGTGCAATAGCTATATATATAAATATAGATCTATATAAATACCCATGTAATCACCCTGTACAATAACCCTGTATCTCTATATCCTGCTAAAAAAAAAAAAAAAGAGAGAAAGCTGTCAAATGTTAAGGCACTGTTATATACTTTATATATCACATGCACCTTTGTCTTCCTTTGGCACCTTCTTCTTCTCGTTTTGACCATTTGAGCTGATGTAACTCAGTACATTTCTCCATTGTGAGATCAATAAAATCAATCAATCAATCAGTTGTCAGGCTCCTCTCCTTTCTGATAAAGCTAATAGTTATAGTATCTCAAGTAATCCTGTGTTAAATAGTTATGCTGCTATAGGCTTAGGCTGCTGGAGGACAGAGGGTGCATTTTCCCTCACTCTACTAGTCTACTTATATATTCTGTAGTTTCTACTTTGCTTCTGTTCAGCTGTGACACCGTTCTGAAGAGAGTAACTTCATGTTTAATTTCTGTAGATGATAAACTTGATCCCTTCTTTCAATGGTTGCCCCCATACGTATCTCTCTCAGACAAAACAATTGGCTGAACTTTTACTTTGACTGACTGGAAGGGCTTTCTTTTATCTCATAGACTTTGGTTTACTGTTTAGCTCCTAGATTTAAATGAACCCATAACAAGAGCTACTACTACTGCAACTAACAGAAAATACTCATGGATCTGTGGTTCTGGATTCATTTTCTTGGTCTTTGCAATGTTTGCTCAAACTCCTCAAATCAGAATATGTCTCTTTGGAGCTAAAAAGTGACTGGCTGATCCTTCTTCCATGCCTGTGCTGGAATATTGTGACATTTTAGACTTTCCTGCATCTCATAAATCTCTTCTCTCACTGTTTATTGTAACATATTAAGATTTATAACCCATTCAATAGTTTTCTTACTTTGGTAAATTGTACCCAAGAGTTGGGTGGAAATCCTTGGTCACATCTTTATCACATTTTTATTTGTTGGGCCATACTTGGACTCTGTCTTGATATTGAAGTCAGAGGTCTACAAAGTAAAAGTAAATTTGTGACTTTACTTTTTGATATAGCATACAGTTAAATTGGCTAAGGATATCCTAAGCTATTTCTGTAGTTATCTGACTTGGTTTCATGATGGACTCAGACCTGAACCTTCAGAGGCATATAAAGCCAGTTACTAAGTCAGCCTTTTATCACCTGAGTAACATTTCCAAAATTAAAGGACTAATGTCCAAGCAGGATCTAGAAAAATTCTAGCATTTATGTTTAATAGAATGAAGCAGAATGATAAAATGAGAGTCCCTATGTCCTCCAGAAGTCTAAACCTATAGCAGCACTAGCAGACTGTTTAGCCTCTTGGGTCAAAAACGGAATAACCCAACAGAAAGTTGCAGTGTTGTGGAAGATATCCTGCCTTGGTTTGGTAGCAAAGAAAGCTCAGCAATCTTTAATGAAAATCATCTCATGTTTAAGGTGAACAAAACAAAGCGAAGAAAAACATAAAAAGGTCAAAAGTTATTACCATCATGGGAAAAGAAGTGGAAGTGGTGGATAGGTATAAATATCTTAGCACTTGACTGGACAAAACATTAGAGACGCGACAGTGAATCCCTCTAGAGGACGGGACGGAGCAGACTTTACTTTGTGTTTCTGCCCTGCATGGTCGCTCCTCTACTTTCAGCTCTCTCTAAATAAACTTACAATCTTGAAAAAAGCTTGACAAGAACACGCTTCATACTCTGTCACCGACTGTGGGGTCAATGCATTAGCCCCTCACAGTAGACAGTGGGGGCACCACTTGAGGGGTGTAATTTCACCAACAATGGACAGACAGAGTAGAAAAATAAACAGAAGAATAAAAAGAGATGTAAAAATAGATAAAATACAGGACACACCGGGACCCTTGTGCAAATACTGAAGGCATTACCAATAAAACACACTTGGTCTAAACCTCAGCCTGGGATCTTTCTGCATGATGCATCTTCTCCACGTGCATGTCTAAGTTCTCTCTGGGTACTCTCGTATTTTCCCAAAGCAATAAAAAATAACAGGTTGACTGTGATGGACCCTGTGATGGACCGGCAACCTTTCCAGAGTTTACCTCGCCTTTTACTAAAAGACTGCTGGAGATCAGCACCAGCCCTCTGGGACCCTCATGGATGGATTAGAAAGAAACAATTGTTTCTTAACCCTTTAAAATTAAGTGTTTTATATTTAATGCATGAGTTTTTGAGCCTCCTGCATAATCATTGTGATTTTTTTTATTCCTGAAAACAGACACAATCAGACACATGTAGTGAACAGAAAATCTTATAAAGTAGCTATTGTGCATAAATTCCTCGCCCCATCACAGAGATTACTGTGGAGAATAAATGATATAATTATAAATTGTACAAAAAAGGCCTCATGCATAGTTGCAGCTTATTTTGCTGGCACACAGTGAGCAGCAGAACGGATTCACACGAAATGTTTCCCACCAGGACTTTCATGGTCCAGAGCTTTAAAGGGTTTGAATAACGAGAGATTAATAGAAAGAAAAATGCAGACCTACCCGTGGACTGTCCACTCCATTCTGCTGTCCTGTAGGGTAACAGTGAACCAAACTTTAAAAGGCAAATTTTCCCAGCCATATTTTCTGCAGCTATGCTTATTATAGGAGCCAGTTAAAGGGAAGTAGCTACATCCCATGTCCAGAATGTCAGTCCAAGTAGCTATCAGCACAGAGTGGAGGCTACTCTGGGTGCTGTTAGAAAACAGAAAAGTATTTAGGCTAAAGGAGGCAAATCTGAGGTCTTTGGATTCTAGTTGTTGTTCTATATTGATTCTGTTCTAAGAAGACCCAAGAATCTAAAATGTATATGTTAATGTAGAATTACTATGGAGAATTATAGACACACCTCTCTTCTTCCACAAATTTCAACAATTTCTGACAAAAAAATGCTTTGGAAAAACAAGTATTTTTTTCTAAAATAGAAAAAATAAAACAATATGGTTTTAGGAAAAATCTACCATTATATATACAGTAATATATATATATATATATATATATACAGAGATGGCAAAAGTACTCACTTTCCGTACTTCAGTAAAAGTACAGATACTTGTGTTAAAAAAATACTCCGGTAAAAGTGGAAGTACTGATTAACTTCTTTACTCAAGTAAAAGTAACAAAGTACAGGCTTGTAAATGTACTTAAAGTATAAAAGTAAAAGTAGAAACCACTTTTTTCATGCCGTTGCCTACATTTTAAATGGATGTCTGCCAATAGGACTAGATCTCCGTTGTGTTCATTTTCAATCATCTCGTCGTCCATGCTACTATGCTAACGCCACCGCCACCAAGCTGCAATGATTTGCCGCCAATGAATACCGCCGAATCTGTCGATTCATCTTGTAGTGGTGCGTCAAATGCAACGTAGCTTCCCATCCAATTAGTTTGAATTTGGTATTGATGACATGAAAAATAATAACGGTAACTCCATTGAAATGATTCAAAACTAAAGTAACGAGCCAATTTTTTTAAAATGTAAGGAGTAGAAGTAAAAAGTCGCCGTAAAAATAAGTAGTAAAGTAAAGTAAAAATATCAGAAAAATCTACTTGAGTACAGTAACAAAGTATTTGTACTTCGTTACTTCCCATCTCTGCAAATATCTATTGATTATTAAAGAAAAAACTGTTTAAGATCAAATAAACTTTGTTAATTTATGTATTTTGCTCACAAACTAAAATTAAACAGCTATAAGAAACACAATCCTGTGACTAAATCTGTATTTATATGTTTCTGCCATCTCCATGCAGTAGAATTCAAAGTATTGAGTATATCTGTGTCCCTGTGTAGCCTGTACCTGAACGCCATCACTGATGAGGGGAAGCAGGCCCTGTATGGCCGGGGTGGGCCAACGGGCAAAGGGAACGAGCGGCGGGTCAGAGTCCTGGCCTCCGTCACTGAAGGCTCCGACATCTCAGACCAATGGCACCCTATCCTGAAAGTGATACGAGAGAATGCGTCTTCCTGGGACCGCAACCGAGTCAAGCAGCAGCTTAAGGTAAATTCTCCTTGAAAACACAGAAAAATCTTCGTTTTTTTTGTTTGTTTTTTACAGTGTCTGGCAATGTGGCAATAAGAATAATTGTCATGATGCCAAAAAGAGCCCAACAGATTTTACTTTCACAAGTGGAGCAGTACGGCTATCCCCAAAGTGTTCTGCTTGATTTATGCATATAAATTGTTTTATTATAATTATGCAGGGAGTTTTACAGATTATATGGACACTGCAATGTAGGTAGAACAGGAAAGGAAAATCAGAAAAAAAGGAGAAAAGATGAAAACTAGAGGAGATTAAAGGGGGATAAAGATACAACATCTTCAGTCTGCTTCATCACATGCAAAGAGATGTGAAAAGAACAGCACAACCAACAGACATGGTACAAGACATACAATAAAGTAACACCTACATACTATCGCTGAAGTAGTATTATTTAATCTGACATATACTCTGTGTTACCTGAAGATAAGAATATGGGCTTTCTGAATGGAAGTTAATCTCTAAGTTCCTGGAACCATCTATTCAAAAGCAGCATGTGATCCACCTTCCTGCACGTCAGAAGCTACAGAATCTCTATGAAGCAGCTTCTCCTCTTAGGCCCCGTCCACACGAAGTCGAACCCTGGCCTAAACGCACAAATTTTTCACCAAACCAGCCTCTCATCCATACGAAGCCGGCGTTTCGGGGGTCTGTAAACAATCTTTTTTTTATTCAGCCTTCAGAGTGGGAAGATTTTGAAACGCCGTTTTCGCGTTTCCATCTTTACGCTCTAACCGCCAATTTTTTTTTTACACGCATGCGTCATAGCGTCGCCTCTAAACACGCATGCGCGACCAGTATCACAACAACAATGGCGCCGTTGCTGCTAATGCTACTCACCCTGCTGTCGGGCTTACAACAGAATCTTCTTCATCTGGAATATCTCCAGGAAGAACAGAGCAATATCGACGACATAGTTCAGCACCTGAATTTGACTGAACCACGAAAATGGACCCGCAGGGCAACCATGTATAAATATTAGTGC
>JAGKQL010000009.1:902205-947758 GCA_018398635.1 Cyprinodon brontotheroides | reverse complement strand
CATTTAAAATGTAGACAACGCATGAAAAAGTGGTTTCTACTCTTACTTTTATAATTTTAAGTAAATTTACAAGTCTGTAATTTTGTTACTTTACTTGGAGTAAAGAAGGAGTTTAATCAGTACTTCCACTTTTACCAGAGTATTTTTTAACACAAGTGTCTGTACTTTTACTCAAGTACGGAAAGTGAGTACTTTTGCCATCTCTGGATATTTGCACACCTTTGGTTATAATGCGGAATCCCCATTAAAACTTGATACTATTCAGTTATATATAAATGTATATATAATGTCTGCAAACTTGATTTTATTCGATGTGGAATAAACAGAAGGTTGCCACTCACCTCAGTTAGGAGGCAAATGGCGTCACTGTTTTATTTGCATTAATAGAATAATCTGCAAGGCCTCAGAGGTTTAAATAAACTCGTCATGGTCATTAATATCTGACCCACTTTGGGCTTCTTCTGTTTTATTAGACCCATTATTTCTGCAGGGAGGAATGATCTAAATGATTTAAAGCCAGAGGTGTCAAAAGTTTTAATGTTCATTAATCCAGTAGAAGTAAATATCCTACCGTTTAAAATCACTTTTGTAGAAGTTACTAAGTTCAAGATAAGTTCAATTAAAAGTATAAACATAACATTTTTAAAACTATTAACTAGAAATCTAGGAAAAAATGTTAAAGGTATAGTGGAGGATGTTCTTTTTCCGGGTGGATCGTCAAAAATAAGTGGTCCTCCTAACTGTCAATCATTCTGGTGATATATTTATGTAAGGTCGTCCAACATGCTCGTCCAGATTTTCACTTGCTGATGGTGAGTCTGACACAGTGGAAAAATTGTAAATCTTCCTTTGCAACGTAAACTTGAATGAACAATGCAAACAGCAACTTATAAACAGAGCATGCACGAGGAGAAATGGGCTTGTGCACGCTCTCGCACGAGTTGAATTATAAGTTTAACAGGGGTTCCCTCTCAGGAGTGGATACAGGATTCTGCATGTGCATTTTTCTTTCTTTTAAGCAGAGAGGGTGAGTCTTTTAAAAAAATTTCGAAAATCCTCCACTTTACCTCACACTGATTACTGCACTACCCAACTATTTTTCTACAAATCTGGATGTTAATGTTCTTAGACTTAATGTTCTTAGTTTTAACAAATGGTAACAGTGTCAAATTTGACTTAATATCATCTTGAAAAACTATTTATTTGGGTATGTGGAGAACTGCAAGTTGGGGCAGTCCAACAACAAAGTTAATTGTCTGGGTGAAACAAAATATTTTGATGAATTTAATTTATTTTTTAAATACTAACAGGCCATAACGAAAATTAGCTTAAATGAAACAAAACTGGCTGAACAGTTTCACAGTGGGTAGCACTGCTGCCTCGCAGCAAGAAGATTCCAGGTTCAATTCTTGTCCCGGGGTTTTCTGCATTGAGTTTGCAATTTTTCCCTGTGCATCCATGGTTTCTCTCCGGGTACTCCGGCTTCCTCCCACAGTCCAAAAATGTGACAGGTTAATTGTCTTCTCTAAATTCTCTTTAGGTGTGAGTGTGTTTGTGAATGGCTGGTTGTCCTATTTGTCTCAGTGTTACCATGCGATGGACAGGCGACCTGTCCAGGGTGTACTGTAGCCCACCTCCCGGACATTGCCAGCTGGAGATTGCACCAGCACCCCTCACTACCCCATAGGGATAAACGTGACGGAAAACAAAGGGAAGAAACAAAAGTAATGAGTCTATTTTTAAAAGTAAGGAGTGGAAAGTAGAGATAATTGCTAAAGTTGTGTTAAAATAATTACTCCAGTAAAGTATAAGAGCCCAAAATGTCTATTTAAGTAAGGTAACAGAGTGTTTGTACTTTGTTACTTCACACCTCTGTTTTAGAGCTCCAGAAATTGTTCACTTATAACTCAGGAAACATAGAAAGTCCAGAGGGAATTCTTAATTGAAAGGTTCTACTGTTTACATTTTGGACAAAGAAAATAGGTGGCTTGAAAGGGGCCTGAAGGAAGCTATCTATGTAAGGAACCTTAAGCAGAGGGGGGGGACTCAGGTTTCAGCTTTCAAAAACCTACAATGCAGTGATGGAGTTTATTCCTTCTCGCTATGATCGCAAACCCAACCCCTTTACACGGGAACAGAAGACTTCGCCTATTCAGCCAGGCCAACAATTCCCTTTAACGACCCCCCCAACCCCTCTCAGAGACATAGACAGGTATGGGTCATTGCAGGCTAACAAAAGACGCCAAAGGACCCCCATTCCAAAGGGGGACCCATTCATCCGTTCTCTCAATTTGCATGTTTTCTAAACAAAAACAAGGCTTTGTTGGGCTGCTGGATAAAGCTTAGAACTCAACCCTATTCCTGACATTTTGAATTAAAAAAGCTTCCTGGATGGGAAGCTTAAACGTCTTTCAAACTTGGAAAAAGTCCAGTGGATTGTTTTTTTTTACTTTTTGATTGACTATGATCTGGATGACTGAGAATCTTCACCAGTTTATTCTTCTGTGTGTGATGATGAGTTTTCACCGACAGACCAGCTGTTGGTTTTCCTCTCTGAAAATCAAACACGTCTCATACCAGCTGTCAGCTGAAAGGATTGAGGAGATGCTTACTGTACGGTGTGAATGCTGGGATGGTCCCTGCAGGCATCAACCAGAACCTCGGCTGCCTTGTCGCCGATCACATTATAGGCAACGTTGAGCTCCTGGAGCCCAGTGTGCAGCTGGAGCCGTTCAGCCAGCGCCAGGGCCGCGCTGTCCCCTATCCCGGTGTGCATCAGGGACAGATAGGTGAGGGACTGGTTCTGTGGCAGCGCCTCCAGCAGGATGCAGACCCCAGAGTCCTCCAGCGGGTTATCACAGAGCCTAGAGGACAAAACGGCTCCTCTTTTTACCAAGAACATCAACAGAAGCACAGCCATAAATTTAATAAACCTAATAACAAACCTAAAAATAAAAAGTTGTGAATATAATTTCCATTTATTTATTTGAAATCCTTTGACTGATTCATTCTAAATCTTTCTCCAATTGTTAACTTTGAATAAATTTGGATTTAAATTGCAATTATTCTGTCCATACTTTAAATTATAAAGCCAGACAATATTTTTTATCTTTTTTTTTTTTATCAAACCCTTAAACTTCGAGTTTTAGGGTTTAAAAGGGCGATCGAATCGTAAACATTTAAGGGATCAGAATATTTCCATCCTGGTGTTAGTTATTTGTCTTAAAATACTACATGCTTTTTCTTTTTCTTGAATTAAGGAGGTAAGAGACAATTTACCTGCTCAAATTAATAATAATAATGATAATAATTGACTGCATTTAACCCATCCCCTTGGGGAGCAGGGGGCTGCTATTGTGGGCGTGGAGTTCAAAAGAAAAGCACAAAAACTTGTTTGGGCTTAGAAAACATCTAACAACTAAGCCAGTTATTGGGTTACTATATAAAGCTTCGAACTCAACGCTAATTCTAACATTTTGAATTGAAAAAGCTTCCTGGATTGGGAAGCGAAACATCTTCAAACTTGGAAACAAAGGCAAGTGGATTTTTTTTTTAAAACTTTTTTGTAATGACTATGATCTGGATGACTGAGAATCTTCACCTGCTTATTTCTAGATAGTTTTTTTTTCAGTTAAAATCTGTTTGTTTTAAGGTTGGATTTTATCTAGTCCTTTTCCAGTTAGAAATTATGCATCTAAAAGCATTAATAAAGGAGGCTTGATTCTTGAGGGAAGAAGCCTTTGCCGCTGCTATTCTCCACCAGGTGGAGCAGCCTTTTTATCCTGGACATTTAAAATCCCAAACTTTTTGGGATAAAAAGAAAGAAAAAAGAAGAAAAATGGATTCTCTCTTTCCTCCTCATAATAACCAACCCGGTCTTCTCTGTCAGAAACATAGACACTGATGTCTTCAAACAGTTCCACAAAGACACTGTACGACTCATTAAGTAGATAATACATCAATTTAAAGATTTTAAATTTGGAATGTTTTGGACAGGAAAGTCCTACATTGAAAAAACAATCTAGAAATAAGTAAAAATGTCTTAGATTAAGTGTATTTACCCTTAATTTCAGTAGGTAAATAAGTTGTTTTGCCAATGGAATGGAGTATTTTTACTCTTAAAAATAAGATAATTAGATAACATGCACTTCAAATAAAACAATTCAATTTTTTTTCTTATTTTAAATGTAAACTGTCTTATTCTATTGGCAAAGGGTCTCACTTACCTCCTCATTTTATTTTTTTTGCAGTGCAGAGAGGAGAAGAAAAAGACTCATCCATGTTAAACTAATGGTAACAGTGTCAAATTTAACTTTACATCAACTTAATAAAAATATTTATTTTGATAGTCCAACCACAAAGAAATTAATTGTCTGGATGAAACAAAATCTTTTGATTGTTATTTTTTCTTAAATACAAACAGGCCACAATGAAAATTAGCTGAAATAAAATAAAACTAGCTAGTCTATTTTTAAAATGTAAGAAGTAGAAAGTAGAGATATTTGTAAAAAAAAATAAAAAATAAATAAGGAGTAGAAGTAAAAATTTTCTATATAAAAAAATTATAATTCCAGTAAAGTATAGATAGCCAAGAATTCTTGTTCACACCTCTGACTAAGACATTGTGGCCATCAGAAAGCATTGAAACAATCGACCCCTTAGTTCTCACTACAGCTTCACAACCTTCTGTTGAAAGACTCCCAATCCTGCTTTACCACTTTATAATGGAGAGCATTGCATCTTCTTACTCAGTAGATAGGAGTAGATAAGGAGATATTCGTATCAACTTTAGTCTTACTGTAGAGAACTTATACAGGTCTTTGGCTCTAGCAGCAGGTCTCTCAGAAGGATGCATGAATCTGGACCCAGGTTGTTAAACTGCAGACTGAAACCAACAACAAGCAGACACAATAATGGGACACAGAACATGCTAACAACAAGCAACAACACACAGTTCAAAACCGTTAATAGAGCTCAGCATCACGGTGCAACAGGTTGACCAAATGTTCAAATGTTTATCTGCTGGTCAATTTGAACAAATAGGAGGATGTTTCCGTGGCGCAAACCTTCATCCACTTCAGGAAACAGGAGGGTTACTGGCAGGATTTCAGCCAATCAGGAAACACCTCTGCACCCAGAGACGCTACGTTTCTGATGTGGAAACTGTTTCTGCATCATTACCGCAGGAAGCAAACTTTAAGTACGGTATAAGAAAAAAAAATTGGTAGATGATATTTTGACAGTGTTAACTCTTACAATACCTTCCCTAATAAACAACATTAGTTAACAGAATGGCTCCAATTATCAAACTAAAGTAGGGACTCACTTCTACTACCTGTTTGGCTGCAGTTTGATAGAACTACTATATGAACAAGGATGCAGGGAAGGACATGGGATCTGATGTTGTTTGTTCAAAATATTAAGGTTAGCTTGAAAAGGAGAGAGGCAGACTATAGAGGGTTTCATTTTCCAACAACAGAAGGTGCTTCCTTCAGGTGATGCTTTAAAGTTTCCTTCATCAGAAAAACAAGCAGGGATCCATCTTTAGATGAAGCCTCCACAATAGTGAACTATAATAATATCAAGAACCATTTTAAAATTTTTAGTATTTTTTAAAAATAAATATTTGATCAAATTTCATGACAGAATGACATCAAAAGAACTAGAAATCATGTATTTGATTTATTTTTTTTACCTCAAATAATATCCTATAGAAAAACATCCATGCTTCATTTTTAAGAAGCGTTGTATGTTTTTTTTCTCTGAGCTAAAAAAACAAATAAACCGATATTTTTTTTAATAAGGAAACTGATTTTCCATCTCAGATATGTAACAAAATAATAGGCTGTGTTTTATTAAACAGATATCTAATATTTGCATCTCTTAAGGCTGTTTGGGTTGTAAAGGTTGCTGAGTCCTGTTCCAGTCAGGCCCTCAGAACTCCTCACGTACCACTGGTGTCCCGTTCCTCCATCTCCACACTGAGCAGAAAGTCCACAGCGGTCTCAGACCATAGGATGGCATCAGCTTGTGGCTCTTTATTCCACAGATCCAATGTTCTTTTTTTTTTTTTTGGTCTAACTCACTTTTCAGAACTAGAGTGTAACTTTTTAAACTTTGTAAACCTCATTCTTTCATTAAATTGAGTTTCATTAAAGCAAAAGTCCGGTCATATTCCGAATTTAAACTTCTGAAATTACCTTAAATAAGAAATTATGACATACTGTTTAATAAACAATAAGTGCGTTTTTAATTCAGAGTAATTTTCATTTGAATGTGTTTTTTACTGGAGGCATCCATGTTTGTCAAAGAACACTACTGCCACCTACTGGTTTGTGACGTCATCACAGCGCGGTATCGGCTGTTGATCAAGTCCCAGTGCTGTATCTGGTGTTTATCACAACGCCGTTATTAACCAAGTCATCTTGAAAACATTCTTTTTACCATATTACCGCTTTTTTCTCTGGCCAGAAGTTCAATAGCAAATCCTGCCTCTTCAAGTTGTCAAACAAATGACAAACCCGACCGTGGAGGATCAGGAATCGGAAAGGTGAAATAGGAATCCAGTTTGTGTGTGGTCTGTTTTTGTGTTTCCTTTCCTCCTCCACCAGGTTGTGCCCCGTCCTCATTGGGCCTCCCTGCACACCTGCAGCTCGCTGCCTCATTACCTGTGGAGTGCTCTAATGCTGCTGACTGCCACTACCTCGGCGCCAGAGTGTTTGCCAGTTTGGGGTACTCTAGCCACGCTGAGTTTTGCTGAGTTAAACTAAGTTTTTGTTTACCTGAGTTTTAATCTTGCTGTTTTTTTGTCTTTGCCTTTCGGCAGGAAGTCATCCTGTAAACTGGATGTTTGGGACCTTCACTCCCCTGGAAGGATCTTCTGAGAACCAAACTGAGCTGAGAATTCAAGTTTGTGGTTTGGATCAACCTTTTCCCCCAGGGATCGCCTGGAGGATTCATCTCCACAATAACTCGCTCAAGTACCGCAGGAATTCTAAGTGGCAGTCAGCTTCTCCATTCACCAAGGAACAACCACAATCTGGGTAAACCCTGTCCGCCCTCCATCAACAAGACAATCACTGGAACATCCCACACAGACTGGATTCAATAAAGGACACCTTTTTCTGGAAACATGAGTCTACAACCTATTCCTCCTCTTCAAGTCAAAGACTTATATCCTACTGAGCCTGAACTAACCACAGTGTCTTCCCTCACTTTCCAGGTCCGGTTTGACAGTGTTCAGAGCAGCACTGGACTCTTCTCATTATTCTAAATAAACCTGTTAAACCTTTCACTGGTCTCTCTATGTTGGCTTTCTGCATGTGGGTCAGAGCACTTGATAAAATCATGACAGCACTAGAGAATGGCGCTAGGCTTACCGCACCGTGACGTCACTGCCGGGAGATGTCAGGAGTTAGGTGTTACTATATTTGGGCAAAAATGGCCGCTGCAAGACTCAGTTGTCACTCTGGAAATTTGTATTTTTTTACTGATTTAACGCTAAATTCATTAAATCACTGCGAACGTATTAGTTTTAGGTATGAATAATGATTCACTGATTATTACTTGCTGATCAGAGTTCTCCTTTTAAGACATTTTTGATATTGTGTGGACTGTATATTTTAACACCATCATTAATTCACACCCAACATGTCTGACCTGATCCCTGCTTATATGAAGCACCTGATTTGCAACCTGATCATTAGGATCTCTGTGCTCCTCAGAGCAAAGCTTCAACACACACTAAAGGGTTAAACTGCAGACAAGCTGGCAGAACTGGTTTGGTTAGGGAGTCTGGCGTCGTGCAATAGGAAGACGTCGGTTGATACTAGTCTCACTTGAGGCTGCGTGCATGTCTGAACGCAGGTCCCAGCATCTGCAGCATGTTGTGGGTCAGGAGACAGGAGGACAGGTCCAGCTCTTCCAGGTGATAACTGGTGAAGAGAAAAGAAAAACGTAGAAATACCGGAGCTCATAGGACTTAGATTACACACTGCTCATACTTTAAATGCTCCATCAAAGCCCGGATATCTATTTACGGATCGAGATACATCTCATCTTCAAACCTTCAGTGGCTCGGTTATTTTTGGTCATTAAGGCAAACAAAAATCTCTTCTGTGGGGAATATGGGCTTCATTGTGGAAGTGGAGAGAAAGGGAGGACAGTCTGCAGATCCCCTTAAAAAGGACTATTAAACGATGCAATTTCATTGTACAGTTTGAGCTGTAGCTGCGTGCAATGACTTGTGTTGTGGCTTTAGTAATTGTGAGGCGGCTTTTGTATTTGCGTTGCAGCTTTTGTATTAGTGTTGACACCTCTGGGCCATCGTACTGCAGCTACCATCAGGATAGCCTCAGATGACCTAGTTCTTCTTACGAAGCAGGATTACCAATCTAAATTTCTAACTAACCCACAGAGCAAATCTTAATGTGGGAAACATTGCACACACAAAGAAATTGTGTGTGCATTATAGTGAACAGTGCCTGCACACGTGTTTCTTTTTGGAGTGTGCACCATAATAAATATGCAGATCATATTCTAATGACTAAACCACAAATGTACTACTACTACTTGAAGTAGTTACCATCGGCAAAGCAATTAATCTGACCTCAAAACATGTAGAGACATGAATAGACTGTATTTCATGTGTAAAGACTTGCCGTCTTTCAGGGGTTACCATAAGAAGTGCTATTTGAACAGTGCTAGAAGCAAGAAAGGAGAAAGATGAGGGAGAAGTCTGCCTCCTATTGCCCATTCTTTAGCATTTGCTAATATACACAACTTCATATTTTGGGGGTTTTATAATGCACTGCAAATATTGAAATCTAAGTAAGTCATTTTTTTTCTTGAATTGTGCAGGTAGAGAGACACTTTGCCAACGGAGTGAAACAATTTACATCTAGATTAAGAGAAAAACAACTTCAGTCTCCTATTTCAAGAGCATTATATCAAGTTATGAGTATTATTATCTAAGAATAATAATACTTATTCCTACTAGTTTTATTTATCTATCAACTTAAAGCTACAGTGTGTGTACCTTTTAGTGGTATCTAGCGGTCAGACTGCAGACTGCAGCAACATGAACATCTCCCCCACCTGCCCCCAACAGTACAGCGAGCGTTACGGATATAAAATGTCTTCCAACACGTCCCCAAGCATCACCTACCTTCTCAAGTGATGAGGTTTGTTTTACATAGATAATTTTACAGATAGTATTTCATTAGTCTGTGTAGGGTATAGATTTCATGTAGACTTAAGATAATAAAATATGTACCCAAGTATTTTTCTACATCATAGCTAGACGTTTTGGCTTATCTCGCGAATCGCTGGTTTGTTGGCTCTGGCTGCCGTAGCGAAAGATGTCAGCCTCCATGGCTGCGCGAGACCGGCCCTATGTAATTATAAATAACCTAATTCTAAGGCAACGCGAAATATTAAGGTTAAGAGGCTGAGCTCGTAGATGATGATAAATAACATAGTTATGTATAATATATTACATTTCTGACTGTATATCCCTGTAATTATTACACACTGTAGCTTTAATTAAAATTTGAGGTGTTCGGATTAAGTCTTGATGTATGGTTCGACCAGTCAGAATAGAAACTATTCTGGACTGTCGATCAAAAGTTGTTTTTTATCCCCTGAGAAACATCGCCGTGTTAACGCCAAATCTCTCAATATCTGATTTTGAACTCGTGGTTATTGCTTTTTTTTTTCTCCTCTTGTTGGTATTTTTGCAACTCTTTTTGACTTGTTTTAACAAAGCTGATCTTAACTGTTGTAAAATGATTTTAGAATTCTAGTTTTGTCTTTCAAAGCCTTGCATAGTCAGGTTCCCAAATATGTCTTGTATCTCTTCTCCTTCATGTTCGGTCAGTTCCTTTCAGTCCTCTGGTCAGAGGCTCCAATACTCTCAATCCTCTGTCTCTTCATATGACTGATTCCTTTTATTCTTCTAAAAATAAATTTCTATTCATCCAACTGTTTGGTTCTCTGGTTTGCTTTTTATTCTGTAGTTCAGTTTTAATTTTTTTTTTTTTTATGGATTTTCTGAAAAAAGTTGGGATTTTATCCGAGAAAGACGCTATATAAATCAAGTCCACTCTTCTAGATTTAACACCTTTTGAGAGTCAGATGTAAACCCACACTTGAAGGGGTCTGCAGGCTCGGTGGCTCCATTGTACCACTGCCTCCTTTGATGGATAATTCACTGCAGACTGAGATGGTTTGTTTAAGCTGTCACATAAAATACTTATGGTTGGGCTATAGGCTCTTTTATGCCACAACTTCAAGCAGAGTTTTATCGGCCTTGATGGCCACACCTTATAAAACAAATGTCTTTTTCCAGTTTTGGTACAAAGCATCATGAACTTTTTTTATATCAACCAAAATTAAAAACTATTAGTCATATTTCTGTTTTTCTTGGGGCATAAAGAAGTAAATTATAAACATTGAATAACATTTTTTCTAGAGATGAATAACAAATAATGATGGAAATCTTTACCTGCTAGGAGTGCATGATAGCACAGAGCTTAAAATCAAGCACTTAAGTGAAGTCATGCGAATGTTGGTTAAACGAATGCTCCTGATTGAGGATAGGACCTGTTCGGTCAGCCTGGGGTTCTGGAACTCGTACAGGAGGACGAGCAGATCCATAACCTCCTCTGGGGGTTGGGGCTTGCTTAGCTCTGGTAAAAAGAGAAAATGATTTCATTACTTACTTCAGTTTCACAGACAACGCCCTTTAATTGTTTAAAATAAATTCAGAGGAAAGTGAACATAAAGCTGAGAGTGAAAGATAAGCTTAAACCGAATATGGCAGTAAAAACAATCCATAAGTTAAATCAGTGAGATTAATCTTTACATACGGTAATCTAAATGCCTACCTGTAGGAAAGTGCACCAAATTTGCAGAAGTATTACCAGGTGTACCTTCACAAGACCCTGAGGGGCATCGATTTAATCTCCCTTGGGTTTTAGCAGGATGTCAGCGAAACCTCTGCAGCTTTAACACTTCAACTCGGCTTTCCCAAAGACTTCTAGAGTATTTATGGGAAGGTTGCACAGTTGATCCAGAAGCAAATATGTAAGATCATAAGATGTGGCAAATGTGTTTATGTTTATTGATCAAGTAGAAGTATAAATCCTACTGTTTGAAAAAGTAAACATATCAATTTTTAAAACTACTTAAAGTATAAAAGTAATGCAGGAAAAAATGTCAAGGACAGAAGCTTTACTGCACTACCCTATTAAAGGAACACGTTTCTACAATTCTGGATGATAATTTCCTTAGAATTAATTTTCTTTGTTTTATAACTAATGGTAAGTTTCAAATATAAATTTGCATCACCTTGAAAAACTATTTACTTTGGTATGTAGTGAACAACAAGTTCAACAAGAGTCCAACCACAAAGAAATGAATTGTCTGGATGAAACCAATTATTTTGATGGTTTTTATTATTTTTTTTAAATACCAAGAGGCCATAAATTAAATGCTGAAATGAAACAAAATAAGTCTATTTTCAAAATATAAGTAGAAGAAAGTAGAGATAACTGCAAAAACATGTAAGGAGAAGAAATAAAAAAGTGTTGAAAAAATAATTACTCCTGTAAAGTATAGCTAGCCAAAATTTCTACTTATGTGAGGTAACTAAGTATTTGTACTTTGTTACTTGACACCTCTGAAGGTCAGACACTGCTGTTGGACAGGACGAACTGAATCGCAGTCTCTAAACTATCCCACATTTTTTCTATGGAATTGAGGTCAGGAGTTGAGCAACAATTTAAGCTAAAAACTTTTAAGTATTCAATAACACCTCGATTACAAAGCCTGTTATGCTATTCATTAATAATTCCTAGGGTTTACCTCAGCGGGGCTGAACAACACAACAGAATAAACAGCCATCTGGCCATTATGGAGATATCATTATTTATGGCGCTCGTGAAATATTTTTGCACTTTTTAAGTAACTAGTATTCTAAAAGATCATTTTAATTGATGATGAAATTTCAGTAGAATAAAGGAGCTGTTTGTTATGTCTTTAAACAAAAAGTATAAAAGCCATAATGTACTGGACAACTAGTTGAGCCTGGTTCTGCTGGAGGCCTTCTTCCTGTTAAAGGGAGTTTTTCTAGCCTGGAGTACCGTTCCTCAATCTTAGGTCCCGCCCACAACGTGCTTGAGGTCGGAAGTTCGGTAAATACATTCGATCAGTAGTAGCGGAAAAGTTTCGCACAATATCTGGCGGGCCAATCAAATTGTCAGGAAGGCGGGCTTTATGCGATGATGGACAGATGATCAACAGTAACGTAATCAACCACTTTACGACCAAAGCGGCGCTTGGGTGACAGCAATAATGGCTGCTCGCTGGAGAGTTTAGGTGACTGAATTCTGCTATTAGTCTGTTTACTGTAAGATATCGACAACAAATTCATTTTAAAAGAGGAACAGAGAAACGCCATCAAGGCTCATATTACTAGGGCTGAAGTGCAACTGCGGCTTTTGATTTTGTTGACAACAACAATCATTAAACAACACGCGTCACGCGACTCATGTTCATGTATTGGGTTGTAGATCTATCCAATTGAGTGCAAGAGGCATTTTTTCCTGGTTAGATTTCAAACACGCCCCATAATCACAGCTCTATGGGAGCAGCAGCATCAGACTCATATTCTGACTATGAATTGAGTAGGGACTACGCCAGGCTAGAGTTTTTCCTCTCCACTGTTACTACAAGCATGCTTTAGTGTGAGAGATTGTTAAAGAGTAATGAGTCAATGCAAACAACTGGGTTTTGCATACATAGAAAACTTTGAATCAATCTGACTGGATGATCTTGGTGAACTGGAAAGTGCCTTGAGATTTATCGCGTGTTGTGAATTGGCGCTATAGAAATAAAACTGAATTGAACTATAATTTAAAAATCTTTCTTATGTGAGTTTGGCACAGAACAGATAAACCTGAACTAACCATTTTTACAGTCGCCCTCATAGACGCGATATCGTGATAAGTGTGAAATACCTCGGACAAGGTACTTCCTGAGGGCGCGTGTTATCTGAGCAACCGTGGTGCTCTTGATGTTGCAGTCCAGCTGCTTTAGAAGGACCCGGTTACTGTACTGTAACAATCCTCCCATGAAGATGGGGTACAGCTCAAAAGGTTGCCTGTCATCCCACTGTTTAGGCTGGGGCCATGGACTCCAGAAGTATTTTAAGCCCACCTGATCTACATTCCTCGTTATTGCTGTCCTCGTGCGCGGAAATATCTCTCAGCTGCCATATTATTTTCCCTTGTTGTGGCTGCTTATTTTCTTTCATAGAGAGTTTTTGGCTGAGGAGGTTGAATAGAGTAGCTTAAGAGCCGAGTGGAATGAATCCAGGAAAGGATGTTCACCACTGCACCAACATCCTCGCCTGCTTGACCAATGGCTACAGACATCTGACTGGTCAGCTTTTCCAAAGCAGATTTGTTTTCTCCTAAAACTACGTAGAGCGCAGCGAGGTACTCCTGCATGACTGGAGTAGCAAACACATACTGCTTGTCATCATTTTCAGACAGTTTTGCAGATAGATGATTGTCGCTCTTCACACACGGAGCTAGGAAGAAATCCAGCACATCTGTCTGAAACACGGCCAGCTGATGGAGCTCCTCGTCCGTCTTGGTCTTGCCACCAATCCACTGTTCCAGTTCTTTGCCTGAGAAAGAGGTGCGTTTATTCATCACGCCTTCAAAGGCCAGTTTGCCAAGTGTACGGACAACATACATCATTAAAGAACTGTGATACTCCGGAGAAGATATGCTATTCCCAGTTCTTGCGCCCAGCACCTCACCCCCGAAGTTCAGCCGGAAAAAACTAGTGTATATACCAGTCAGTGTTCGAATTGGTGCCTGGGCACTGGTGAAATGGAGAAGGTGTAACGTTGCACACGTGAGCCAGCAGTAGGAAGGTAGGGAGCAGGCAGCAGCCAACTGGCTTTCACTCTGTAGGTTGTGATAAAGGAGCTCGATCAGTGTCTGGGCTTCTTTTCACTCACCCTGAAAAGGAACACCGAATCCATCTGCCTACCCAGTTCTTTCTTTAGAATCCATTAGTTTTACTGTGAGGAACAAACTTTTATAGGTATAAATATTGCTAAGTGCTTGTTTTAAAACTTTTACGGAATGCTTCCTAAATTACTCTACTGTTGCGATATGTGTTTGCATGTCTAAATGTAGTTAGATATTTCATATTTCAATGTACCCCTGATTAATAAAGCCAATTATCTTCAACTCATGGTGACAAATTGTTCCTCTGCATCCAAATTTAAGCTAATTTAATAGTAGGGTAGATGTAAATAGAAAGCATCTGTTGGTAATAGATACAACCTTTTATAGTTACACATAGAGCATTATTTTCAAAGATTCCAAATAAGAGGTGTTAAATTGCATGTGCATTTTTTTAGTGTGTGTAATTATTGGGCTCGTTGCAAGTGATCTACAAAGATTACAGAGCAAATGTGAAAAAGTACAAAACTGTTTGGTTTTGCCATTTAGAATAAGCAGATTCCATGTTCTACTGACAGTTTGAGAGTGGATGTAAAAGAAAGATGAGGTATAAAGCTACAGAGATGCAGGTAATGTAAGAATGATTTAAAAAGATAACTATGCTAATAGTTAACAATATCAAAGTGCTATGAAAAAGAGTAAAACACATAACAGTGCTTTTTGCATGGTTATCCTTTAATCAAAGTAGAAAAAATGCAGGCTCTTTTGATATTCTATTTTTAATAAACATGCCACAATAATTAAGTTCAGTTTTTTTCCCCGTTTGGTTTAATTGTGAAAGGATCATCTGCAGTAATATTGCATTATTCTGTGCCGGCCTGTGTAGATGTTCTTTATTATTATTACTATACTACAAATATTATTTTTGTCAGTCCAAATAGGTTTGAGCACAGAGTATCTCTCCATCCTCTGCCATTGTACCAATACTTCCTTTGAGGCCACTGATGGTAGACATTTGGCCTGTAAGTTTAAACAATTAAAGTCCAACTGCATTTGTGTTCCTGATTGGGACAATCTCTTTGCATATGGTATATTGACCTTGGCCCTGATGGCTGCTCTGATTACTCTTTTCACTCATCTATCTATCTCCCCCCAATTCTCATTACCTCTCATCTGATCCACCTGCTTCAGCCTCTATTCAACCAGCCTTCAGACCAGTCATCAGAGCCAGATTATTCAGGCCTATGCTGAGAGTTCCCTAGCATACCTATGTTTCTGATTGCCTGACCCGTTCTGCCTCTGGACCACTGATCCCGCCTGACCCTATTCTGATCTGTGTGCCTGACCTGTCTTTGGACTCCTGCTGGATTTCTGCCTGTCTATAACCGAACCTGGAACTGATTCTTCACATCGTTCTGGTTTTCCCTTCAGCACCTCTTCAGAACTCTGATCTCCTGGCTCTAACTCCCAAGCACTTCCTCGACACCGGCTTTGGCTTTGCCTTTTGAATTATCCTACCTTTGTCTGCTCGGTTCTAATCTCTTATTCTCCGACCTACGGGACTTCAGCGTCTAGGACTCTCTGTGTGGCGCCTCTTGTTGGCAGCCGACCAGCTAAAACCAAGCTCATCCTCTGGGAACGGACTGAACTATAAGACAAGGTTTGTGACTAAAACGTTCATTATCATCCTCCCCAGATAGACGTGGTCTCTAACATTACTTCCTGCCTTAGATACTGACACTGTTCACTGCAGTTCCGTTTCTAATAAACGTTTTGAGAAATCTAACTTTCTGTCTACTTTAAATACTGGGTCGTTCTGATCTGAGTGTGACACATGATTTGCAAATTAAGATTTGCTAAGCTTTCTGAAGAATTGCAAATTGCTTTTCACCTTCTTTGAAGATCTGCTCTGACATGTTTGCGCCTGTTTTAAGACACACAAAAATACCAAGGATCAGGCCCACAGTCTTAACTGATCTGTTATAGGTCTGTGCTTCCTTGAAACTGGAGAATGGAGCCAAGAGGATTTATGCTGGTATTCTGTTTTCATTTCTTTTTCTGCAGACAGAGGTAGAACAATGACCAGCAGAAGGAAGTCAGCACTTGTAGCTTGTAACATTTTTTCTGCCTTTATTAGATTAAAAAGATTATTTCTGATGGATTGATTTTATAGAGTTTGGCAATTACTGTGTGTAAACGTAAAGAGCGTGAGAACTCTTTCACTGAAAGAGGAAAAAATAGGTTCCATTATTAAAGGGATCATGCTTCTCTGTAACAAATGCAAATGTGTTTTGGTTTGATCATTATGGCTACATGCACAAACAACATTCACAGATTTTAATTTGAAAACTAAGTCAATCAGATTAAACTTTCATGCATTTATTTTCAAAGGTCCCATTTTATGCTACATTTTAAAATAAAATATATTAACAATGAGGCCCCCAGGGCATGTTTTTGCCACTCAGATTAGACAGACAATGTGTACCAGGAACCTCCTCATTCAGTCATCATCGAAATAGCTTTGGCTTTCTATGCCCCCGCCTCCCAAAAGCCCCACCCACACAAACCGTAACCATGGCAATCAGTCAGAGTTCGTAAAGATGGCAGCTAAGAGCACAGAATAATACATAAGGCCTGAGCCTGACCAATGGGCTGCCACAGACCAAAGCCAGATAAGATCCAGACAAGGAAAAAAGTGCAAGTTTTAGGAGCGAACATTAAAAGCCCTGATATTAGTCCCATAGAAAATCCTTATGTTGAGTAAAAAGATGTGTGAGTCAGAAGGCCTACAAAGCTTATTGGGTTCCACTGGTTCCTGCAGGAGGAAATTCCATCAAACTACTTTGAAAAGAAAAACCAAACTAAACTGACCTAAGTCAGAAAGCATAAAGGCAATTCCCAAAAAGTAAAAAAACAAAAAGTGCTAGACTTTGTTTCCAACTTTGAAGATGTTTCTCTTTCCATCCAGGAAGCTTTTTCAATTTAAATGTCAGAAATAGAGTTGTGTTTGGATCTAAACACAAAATCCAAATTGTATCATTTCAAACCTAACAAGACCCTTAAACAGAGACTAGTGCATCCTAAAGACAAAACTCCCAAACCAAATATGAGCGGAGTGGTGTCTGCAGTTCAATGCAATGAGGAATGCTCTGATTTTTATATTGAAACCAAACAACCTCTGCACAGACGCATGGCCCAACACAGAAGAGCGCCCTCCTCTGGGCAAGACTCTGCAGTACATTTACACCTTATGGACAAAGGACATTCCTTTGAGGACCAGAATGTTGACATTTTGGACAAAAAAAAACAGTTGGTTTGAGAGGGGCGTGAAGGAGGTCATCTATGACTACGTTCACAGTGCAGCCTGAAGTGACCCAAATGCGATTTGTTTTGCCCATATCTGATCTTTTCATGGCTGTCTGAACAACACAGATCCGATTTTTTCCAATGCGACCCAGGCCACTTGGCTCTGTGGTCCTGAATCTGATACGAATCTGATCTTTTCAAATGCGGCCTGTGTCTGAACATTCAGGACGGATTAATCCGACCTGAACGTCATTAATACCTGACAAAGGTCACTATTTTGCGTATTCCTACGCAGAAGTGGCAAGAAAAACAACCCTGGTGGATGATGATGCGGAGAGCAGTATTTATGTTTAACCATATTGAAAAGATTGAGTTTTTATTGTTCAAAAAGACCGCTAGATGCGCGCCGGCACTACCATCCATGTTTACATCCGTAAGCACAGAGCACGCTGGCCTGTGACGTCATTGCGTCCTCTACTGCGCATGCGGGACACTTGCGTTGTATGAGTGCAGTTCACATAGGAGATCACATACAAGCATATATGTGGAAAAGGAAAAAAAGAAAATCAGATTTCACACAAAAATCGAATTGAGCATCCAGGCTTTGTGATGCTTGACGTAGCTATCTTAGAAAGAAAAACCAACCTTAAACAGGGGGGGTGGACCCAGATTTCAGACTAAGAATTTCAGCTTTCAAAGACCTACAATGCAGCGATAGAGTTGATTTCTTCCCACTATCATCGAAACCCCAACCCATTTACAGGCAACAGAAGACCTTGCCTATTCAGCCAGGCCAACAATTCCCTTTAACTCCCCCTTTCAGAGACATAGACTGGTATGGGGCATTGCAGGCCAACAAAAGAGGCCAAACGACCCCCATTCCAAAGGGGTGAACCTGTTTATCCGTTTCACTTTGTATGTTGTCTAAACAAAAACAAGGCTTTGTTTGAATTGAAAAAATCCTGGATGGGAAGAAAAACGTCTTTAAACTTGGATACAAAGTCCAGTGCATTTTTTTCAACTTTTTTGGAATGACTATGACCAGGATGACTGAGGATCTTCACCAGCATAAAGGCAATTTTACCTGAAATTATGTTTGTAAACCTCAGAATTACAAAAAAACTACAAAAAAAACTTAAGAAATGTTCTCACATTATTGTGGCCTGATTCTAGTCATCCCAGCTCGCCTGAAACAGAATTGTGAAATTTGTCTTTTTCTCTTTGACATCTGGGACCTCCCACATAAAGAGTGTGAAGTTTTCACAATAATTTCACTCTAAAAGTTGTTGGTAGGGAGAAAATTGTGCCCCCTTAAGCAGTGCAACAGCTGCATGTCATGATCTGGCATGTTTGCTCTTCCTTAATTGGTTATTTCTTTCATCTGTCTTTTTCCTCCCTG
Source organism: Cyprinodon brontotheroides (assembly GCA_018398635.1). NCBI lineage: Eukaryota > Metazoa > Chordata > Actinopteri > Cyprinodontiformes > Cyprinodontidae > Cyprinodon > Cyprinodon brontotheroides. The sequence continues at coordinate 929,071 of JAGKQL010000009.1, read as the reverse complement.
CTGTAATTATCATTTATTCTTCTCACCTGTTTCCTTTGGTTTATATTCTGTTCAGCCTGAGCATTCGGGGCCAGATAATTATTTGCTTTTTGTCAGCTATACATTTGTTTTCCTGTAAGTCTGAGTGTTTTTAGTTTTATCCCACGGTTCATGGATCATGGCGGCCAATGGAAAGAGGGTTTTTGTGTCTGTCTCGTCTCCTGATCGTCCACTGTTCCTCCCCTGCTGAGTCCTCTGGGTTTTTGGCTCTTTTCAGTTTTTATCCCGGTAAGCCTGGCTCCAAGGAGGAGACCAGTTTAAAGGTCCTGCATCAAGTTCTGGGTCCACGTCCTGTCTCTGCTACCCTCTAACACTGAGCCTGCCCGTCAGCACCTGATCCTGTCTGTTCCTGTGCGTGACCGCCTGGTCACGCTTCCGGACCCAGTCAGACTCTGAACCCGCCTGGAAGCTCTCCGATGCCTGGAAGCCTGGATCCTGCCACCTGTCTGTTCCTGCCTGATCTCTGACCAGGATCTGTTTCCTGCTAATCCTCCGGAGCTGCAGCACCAGGGAAACACTCTGGCTGTCAGCCCATTGGCTGAATCGTGCCCCCTTCAAGGGTGATGGACTAACCTGCTAAACCAGGTAAGTGACTCACTGAGCTCATCTTCTTCTGCAGATGATCATGGTGACTTACCTGTGTTTCTCCTACAGAGTGTCTATGATGTGGCAGTACCCTTGCAGCCCCCAAGCGAGCCACAGTTCCTAGCAGCTCCACTTTAGTTTTAGTTTTGTTTGTTTTCATTTAATAAATGTTTTTAACTTTCCTACTGACTGCCTCACCTTGAATACTGGGTCCATCTGTCCTGTTTCTAGACACTGTAGCAGTTTATGGATGTGTGATTGCCTGAAGCTTGATCCCTCTGATGATTCATATGCATTGAGGAAATTTTATTTTTGTACATGCTGAGCTATACGTGAAACATGGCGATGTAGGTTTTTTAATTCAACATGAGGCTTCTGGTTTCACCTTGCAATGGCCAAATTTTAGAATGGGCTGCTTCTACCTGACACTGCTTATCTTTATGGTTGTGTTCACACTGCAGGCCTTAATGCATCATTTCGATGTTTTTTTTTTTGTGAAATCTGATTTTTTTGCGTTGCTATTCACATTTCCAAATATATGCGACTTGTATGTGATCTCCTGTGTGAACTGCATTCATACTGACACAAGTATCAGGCCTGCATAATAGAAGATATAATGACGACGTCACAAGCAAGCATGCTCTTTGTTTAGGGAAGTAAACATGGATGGTAGCACATCTGGAGCACATCTAGCGATCTTTTCCAACCTTAAAAACACAATGTTTTCAATATGGTTAAATATAAATACTGCTCCCTGCATTATCATCCGCCATGATTGTTTTTCTGCATAACAAGACATAGAATGGTGACCTTTGTCTGGTATTAATGACGTTCGGGTCGGATGAATGCGACCTGGCCGTTCAGACACAGGTCGCATTTAAAAAGATCAGATTCATATCTGATTCAGGACCACAGAGCCAAGCAAGTGTCCTGGATTGCATTGGAAAAAACCGGATCTGTGTTGTTCAGACAGATCCAGGTAGCATATGGGCAAAAAAAAATCGGATTTGGGTCATTTCAGGCTGCTGTGTGCATGTAGCCTATTACTCAAAAATAAATTAACTTTATTTGCTGTAAAACTGTATAAAACATGTCTAATAGTGCAGTCTACATGTCTCAGGCATTATTTTAACAATTTAAATCACATTTGTTAGAATTCTTTGTGTCTTACAGTCAACTGCCTGCTTGTGGTCTTTGTCGGGTTAAAAACTGGAAACTGAATCTGTTTTTTGCTATTGGCTTAAACTGGAATGTGACCTCGCCAAGGGAGAACTGACATCAGCAGCTCTAATCTGGGCCGGGTTGGTTCACTTAGGGATTGAAAATAAATCTAATGCTTTTCTTATTATGAAAAATGAAAACAAATGATTTCTTTCATTCTAAAAAAAAAATTGAAAATAGATCAAAACTGGGCAAAATCGGTTCATCCCACCTTTCTTGTCTAGTGATAATGATTCGACATTAGGTCTAGGTTTTTATTTTTAGAGGATAGAAAATGCAACCTCTAGTTGAATTCTTAAGTCGGAGAGAAGAACAAAAAACCCAAGGCTAGAAAACAGCAACGGCTTACCTCAGGAAGTAGGTATTTCCTTAGCAGGTTCACAATGATTACACTTGGTGGAAGAGGCTCATTGGGGTTATTGCAAAGCTCTGAGGAACCAATCTTAAAGTCCACCTGCATCTTCTCCATCCCATTGAAAAGGAAAAGCACATCCTTGGCTTGGTCTCCATCTCCACTGAGAAATGGATGGTTTTTCAAATGAAGGTACTTCCTGTCAACCAAACCATTTAAAGAAACAGCCCTGTTGAAGAGAGCATGAGAGAAAGTTACTAAACTCAGTCTGAACACAACACAGTAAGAATGCACTAGAAAATCAGCTTTACCACAATAACATAAGCTTCTTTTGATAAAACACCAACAGGAGGAAGATGGAAGACCAGCTGTGGCAGAACACCAAGGGATTCTGAGAAAGGGGAAATGATCTGAACCAGCTCCTCAGCAGGTTTCATAAAACAACCAGCCCTCTCTGCCCTGTGACTCCATCCTGGAGACAAATATCAGCTGTGATAAACACACCTTTGTTTATAGATGTTGGAGGATGGCCTGTTTTTTCAGTGTAGTCCTGTTTCTCTCTGACTGTGACTGGCTGGATGTGTGCTCTTTTCATCTTCTGACATGAGCTCAGTCTACCTGGCTGTGTGTTTTCCTGGACGGCGCCGCCTCGTAGAGCTGGTTAACAGTTGCCTTTTGTATCTATGCTTCCTTTTCTATGCCTGCTTCTATCTAATTGTGAACCCCAGTCAGCCTCAGCAGATGGCGCTCACACTGAGCCTGGTTCTGCCGGAGGTTTCTTCCTGTTAAAAGGGAGTTTTTCCTCTCCACTGTGGCTAAAAGCATGCTTAGTGTGGGGGATTTTTTTCTTCGAGTCAATGAGTCGATGCAATCAACTTTTTTTCCTTAGATAGAAAACTTTGAATCTATTTGACTGAATGATCTGATTGAACTGTAAAGTGCCTTCAGATGACGTGTTGTGCATTGGCGCTATAGAAATAAACTAAATTGAATTGAATTAAAGACCCTGAAGAGGTTGGTCCCTTGGTTATAGGATCCACTGCAGCCTGGTAGCCTTGCCTACCAGCCTGACATTAAGGTAGACAAGTCCATCATCTACTTGATGCAGCTTGTTTCATTTTTCTACGGCTTTTATCACCATCCAACCAGGACTTTTGAGAGACACCATGAGCATTCATGAGTGGATTCTCTAACATTTCTGGCATGAATGAAACAAAAAAAAAAAGAAACAACAGAGAGACAAACATCTACAGTTTACACAGACATCTTTTCTGTACTCCACTTTTTTTTTTTTAATTATTATTATTTTATATCTGTGTGAACAAACAGTAAACAGTGTTACCCCAAGTGTGCCCTATTCTAACCTACACTGTATACGTGCTGTATTATGCTGTAATTATTGGTTTCTTATGTTTTATGTCAACAAAACATATTTTCAAAAGTTTTTCTTCTCTAGGTTGTTATTGTATAAATATTTCAGATATCTGATTTTGCATTATTTTAAAATATTGAACCTGATACTATGATCAGTTACTCAGTAATTCAGTATCCCTTTTACCTTTTATTTGATTAAATATATAATAAAGTCTCTTTATTATATATTTAACCAAGAGCAATGAAATTCACTCCGCTTCCATTGTGCTGTGCCTGGGGAGCATTGTGGGGTTAGGGGTCTTTGCTCAGGGATTAAAGTAATGCCATTCTTACTTGAGTAGGATTTTGGGGTACTCTATGGTAGAAAATCCAATAATTATACTCAAGGATTACCTCACTAAGCCTACAGTATGTGAGGATACACCTTTGGTGTCTGACCAGCTGCTCTGCAGTACCTGTTTATCTTCTACACTGCAGACCTTTCCAACTCCACAGACTGGCACCTGTTCTCCGATGACTCTGCCATAGCTGGTCTCATTAAATAAGAGTGTGATTCAAAGTTGAGTGCACTATTGCCCTCTCCTGATCACCACATGTTAAACTAAGAATCCTGCTAAATATCGGCGATTTGTTCGATTTCAGCTAACAGCTAACATTCAATTATACTGTATAAGCCTGCCTCTAAATCTTTAAACCTTTATTTATGGTTAAAATCCAACCTTACCAAGTCTTGCAGACCATGCAGCCATGTGAAGCATAAATCAAGCTTAACGTGACTTTAACTTTCACAACCCAACGTTCGCACAAATTTTCTGCCCCAAGAAGTCTTTATAAAGCCCCTGTCATACCTTGATGAATTAGACGGCGTATGCCTGACATGAGAAAAGTCTGGCAAAAACTCTGGCATATGTTGGATAAGTTTTGGTTACGTTTTATATAAGTAATGAGTACGCTGAAGAACGCTGAAGCACGTTGGCATGGGTCAACATACGGCAAGTACATCGGGAGATTTTGAGTACGCTCATAATTTCTTGACATACTCTGCTTATTCATTCCTACTATACTTATTTATTTCTACTCTACATATTTATTTATTTCCTTCCTGGCTGTTATGTTATTTCCTTGTTAGCTGAACATGAAAGCCATCATGTTGTGCATAGTAATTTTTAGTGTCAGTGTGCATGTGAGATTTAAGACATAAAGATATAACTCACTTCGACATCTGGTTGAGATCGTCACATGAGAAAGGAAGCAGCAGCTTGAAGCGAGTCAATGTGGTTCCTTTACACCAGTCCAGCACCAGTTTACGAAACATCGAAGCCTTCCCTGTCCCCACAGCACCATACAGCAACACATTGAGTCCGAGCCCTTCGTTCCAGGTACCAGTGGGCTCAAACAGCTCTTCTATAGTGAGAGGATGACTAGAGGAGATCTGGGTTTGGTAAGGTAATCGGAGAAGTCCTGCCGTCTCCTCCTCCTTTCTCTCTATCATTAGTGGATCTACATACATGGTCTCTGGGCTAAAGAGACCTCCGAACTGTTTCTCCTCTTTAGGAAGGTGGCTGAACCAGAGGAAGAGTTTGCTCTTGTGGATCTCTATGGGGTCTGTTGTGAGACAGAAAGAACAATCCTGTGTAAAAAGTGTGTTAAAATGTTACTTTACACCTAAATTAGAGAATAAAGTCGTAATATTGAGAGAATAAAGTCATAAATTATGAGAATAAAGTTGTATTTTATGACAAGTCCTACAAGAAACACTTTCTTCCCTAAAATGAGGAGGGTCGAACATCATGTAAAGTTATACTTTGGCATCAGTTTGACAAATAAGGAAATCTTTTAGCACCAACATCAAACTGGGCAGGAAGCCAAAGCTGATTAGAGCTCGAAGCTTTCTTTCAGAAAGAGGTTGTGGTATGATGACTTCATTCTCGTTATTTTTCAACTTTATTCTTATAATATTACAACTTTATTCTCGTTATGTTATGACTTTATTTTCGTATTCTTATAATTTTATTCTCGGAATTTTATGACTTTATTCTTGAAATGAAAAGAAAAAAATCTCTAGCCTGGCCCTAATCCTCTGTCGTAGCTTTGCCTAAAGACATTCCAGGTAAAAATGGTTGCTGCATTTCTTCAAGGATTTTGCATGTTCTCACCATGCATTCAAAGGATCTCTCATGTACTCATCTCCATCTCACAGCCTGAAATATGTCTGTTAGGTAAAATTTTCCTCTTAACCATGTATGGTCCCGTGTGTCTCTGTTGCGCTGTGATGCGTCCGAGTTACATCTCAGTCTCTCGCCCCTTGATATAAATGGATATAAATACCAACCCCCCAGACTCTCTTTCAGTCCCGGACCTCAATGACACATCCTGCTCAGTTATTGTCAGACTGGCACCAAAAAGAAATGTTTAAAGATTCAGATGTACATTTAAACCTGTATTAACCATAGTTTATACATGGACAAGTTTGAAGAAAAACACTTATGAATAATCTTTACCAGGCGGGGAAGCTGGAGCTTTGCTATAATGAAATCAATTGAGCACCAGACAGCAAGTCATTTTGTTTAAATCAGCCGAACAAATAATTTGAGTTTCAAAGGCCTGCAGTTTGTGTAGCTTCTAAACATACCATTTTTTTTTATGTTCAGAACATGCTGGTTATTAACAATAATTCTACGAATTAAAAAACAAAATCTGCCTGTTCCTGTCTGTAGTTACTGTGACGACTCCTCAGTCAATACAGACATTTAAACTAAAGCGCATCTTGTACTTATGTTCTCCGTCTAACTAACTGGAAAATCTGAAAGTATTTTTTCTGTCTGCTGCATTAACTGCTACTAATTATACATTGAAGTCTAGTTAAAGTCAACATGTTGCTGTTATCTTTGTCTAGGAACTAATTAGGAAAAGCAATGCACCTTGATTAGAAGAGATGGAGCTGAAGGTCTTGCAATGACAGCAGGACACTTCTACTCTCCTCTTCCAGCTCCAAGTTCTGGGCAGTTGAATTCTCTGTCTGGAAAAAAAACAAACCTTATTGGTTCATTCATGAGAAATGTGAGGATTCCTCTTAAAGGGGAATGCCGTGTTTCTTTATTTTTTTATTTTCTACATTGGCCCTTGATTTTACGTTATTCCATCATGTTCTACTCAACCATATGAGTTTTGTGTCATTTGCAGCCGTCCTGAAGATATTCCGTTAGGTTATATCCAAGTAACATCTTCCTATGGGCAACTAGTTGAAGGCACAAACTGAACTGTTCATAATTTATTCTTTATGGTGCGCCAGCATTCATAACATGTAGGCCAATCACTGTCCCCAGACATCCGCGGTTTTATTTTTTATATTTATGTTTATTTTTTTTAAAACAAAGCGGTGTGTGTATGACATCATTCATCCTGTCCGCTGACCTGCTGCTAGTTTTCCTCACATGCCTGGAAGATGTCTAGTGCTGCTACCACAGATGATCTACGCTCTCCAAATGGAATTGAACAATTCAGATTAGCTAGCCGAATGAATAGAAGGGGGTAGAGCGTGAGCCGCCCGTGGCCCAGGCTGCCTGTCACAACTCCAGTCCGCATGCGTGCGGGATGGCGTCACACACATTCCACTTTGTTTTAAAAAATACAAAAATATAAATTAACGGAGTCGTCTGGGGGACAGTGATTGGCCTACATGTTATGAATACTGGCATACCAAAAACTACATTATGAACGAGTTCAGTTTGTGCCTTCAACAACGCTGTTGCCCATGCAGAAAGGCGTTACTAATATAACCTAGCACTTAATATCTTCCAGAACAGCTCAAATGACACAAAACTAATATGGGTGAGTAGGTAGAACATGATGGAATAATGTAAAATCAAAGAGGGCCCAATGTAAAAAAAAAGGCGTTCCCCTTTAAAGGTTGCTTTGCCCTTTTCGGGTTTGGGTTCCTGGCCCTTTCAGTCGTTTTAGATTAAAGGTGTAGTGGAGGATGTTCTTCTTCCGGGTGGATTCACAAAATAAAAGTCCTCTTAAGTATCAATCATTCTGGAGACAGGGATGGAGTAAGGCCATCCTATGTGCTCTTCCCCATTTTGACTTTTCATTGCTGGAGTCTGACATAGTGGAAAAATTGCAAATCTTCTTTGGGAAAGTAAGATTGTGTGAGCGATGCAAACAGCCACTTTTAAACAGAGCATGCATGAGGAGAAATTGGCTTTATGCATGCCCTTGCACGCTTTTAATAGGCGTTTCCCTCATGGGAGCAGGTACAGGATTGCCCATGTGCATTTTTTTTCACAGTTCACATGCGGGTCTTGTCAAAAATTCTTGTAAATCCTCCACTATACCTTTAAAAATTAGAAGATACAACACCCTACTGTCATTTAATCAAAATGAATAAAAGCAGCAAGATATACAGAGATGTTTTACAAATCAAATACATATAACAGCTTAGGCTTGCTAAGACGGTGCAGTGGATAAGTGCTTTAGTACTCTATTCTAAGTGGTCATGTCTGCATATATGGCAAACAAAAAAAGGAAAAACTTCTATCCGTTGAATAAAATAGCGGATCCGAGCCTGGAGCTCCAACTTGTCCATGTCTCTGGAGGAGCACTTGTCCTTAGGTGACACCACCCTTTTGTGGTGCTGGTTGTATCGATCATTATAGAAAACATATTTTCTTCCTCTCTGGGACAGAACCTTCAAAAGTAGAAAAAAACCTGCTTTTTTAAACGATTTTAAGGTTCACTGAAAGTTCTGTAAATAGCCTCATAGACATTAATCACTAAGAATTCACCTTGTTTTGTTTTTTTGTTTTTTAGTAGGGAGTTATTCTGACATCAACTGAGCTCATTTGACCTTTTCGTAGAAATAAGCAGGCAGTTCAGGGTCAGATGAACCGACAGTGAAAATCAACCACTGAAGAAGAAGACAAGGCTGCAGAAATGTAATCTGCTGTTTCACAAGCAGCATCCAACAAGAAAGAGAGCTACGGTAGTTTATTAAAACACATTATTGTGACAGTAAACCCAAGATGGATCCGCTTCATCTGATGGGGACCAAACAAATAGAATAGCATCATATGTTTTTATTGGGAGGGAAGCGAGCTGCAGTAACGACATGACCTAAGAGGAGTAGAGTTCTGGTTTTATTTTATTTTCAGAGCAGAATGGTGATAAATTGCATCCATACAAGAATAACTTGACTACTCAAACTATATTTGTAAAATAAGGGAGATGTACAATGAAAACATTCAACGTCAATTAACTCTTAGTCTTTGAATATTTACAGCTTTATTGAAATTAAAAGTATGTTCATCTTTTTTACTAACCTGAACAGAAGGCTCATCCTTGTGCTGTTCTGTTGTCTTTGGTCAGAAATTGTTCTGCAAAAAGGAAGAAAAAGTAAAGATAAGGCAATAAATCTACCACAAACCAGTAGATTTATTCATTTTGATTATCACTCTGTTTAATATGGGAGGAGTAAAAGATAAATATATTTTCTCAACTAAATTAGCTGTTTTGCTTGGTAAAAACTCTTAAATCTATCAGACGGTCAAACAGTCTTTGGTAATAGTCAGGAGATGCACCAGGAATGAAGGACAGTGATGAGAAATAGGAAATACAAAGAAAGGACAGACCCAGGGTCGCCCCAACCAAAACGCGCAGTGCGTTGAGCCTCATGCTTCCGCTGGGGACATATTTGCGCCTGTTAGCGCATATGCGCAAAGGATGCGCCATGTTGCGCTATACTGTGCGGAGGAGGGAAAGAGACCATAATCTGTAATCTGACCGCCAATGCATGTCAGCGCTCACCTGATAATGGTGCGCGTGCAGGCAGCCTGCAGAAGATTAGAAAATCAACATGTCCTATTAATGTACTTTATTGTATTGCAGTGAGATATATCCAGGCTTGAGAGTATGTTCATCTTGGACCTTTCTTATAGAAGAATTTAGGTTAGTAAAAATGTTGCAACTTATAGAAAATGTCTTTTTTAGTGATGTTTATATCCCGATTATCTAGAGTCCTTGAGTGCAACTTTTATGCAGTTGTTGATGGCTCAGCTGCTCCAGCACATCTGAAACAAAGGAATGATTAATGTCCAGATCTCTACTTAACAGGCTGACATGTCAGGAGCTCATTTAACCTTTGGTTTCAGGTGTGTTGCAGCAGAGAAGCATAAAAAAAGGGGCAGTCAAGGCCCCTATTCCAAAGGTTATTCTCAAACATCTTTGACTGCATAAATTAGTTGTAAAGATTTGATTTAAGTAAACATTCAGTTCTGGCTACAATCATATAAAAATAGTTCTTCAACAAATCAGAATGATATTTTATGATGCATCAGAAACACGTTTAAGCAATATCTGTTAAAGAAATACGTTTATGGACTCCTCACCAATAGCAGCTCGGTTTATGGCTAGATCCATCACTTTCTTCTCACTCCCATATACAAACCATTATTTTCTTTTTTTTTTTATTAATTTTAGATTAGTTACAATACAAAGAACATACATTAAAATAAATATATATATATCTGATCTGTGATTGAGATCGGCCAATTGGCAGTGATGGGGTGATGGATGGTCATGTGATCATCGGATAAGAACTGGATGAAAAAGATAAGTGAACTGACACACCAGATTTCTTATTCACAATGAATGAGCGACTTATTCAAAACAAGTTGATTAATACAGAACCATGAATAATTCATATAGTTTACAGTGATCAAAAAGACATAATACCTTTGTAAACAACACGCGGTAGCTAGGTTTTACTTTAAAATTATCAGTAGTGATGACATCAACATGAAAGTTAAAGATGGAAATAATAAAAAAAAAACTGATTGGAACATTCTGATAGTCTCCATATCATCAGGGGGTGGGGTATTCTAAAATAAATGGATTAAAAAAGATGACTTAGAGATGTTTTACTATGTTATAAATTAGACTGGGTTTTTGATAAATAGTTTGGTGAGTTTTAATTAGCAGAATATAAAAGTCACAACAAGTTAAAACTTCAACCTTTGGGAATACTACAATAGCATCAATGAAATGCAATTTAAGAGTAATTAGAACATTTTCGGAGCAAATATTTAAAGCAAATGATGATATCTTTCAATATAAGCAATATTGATGAAGACTTAATGATTTAATGGTGCTTATAACGCCTCAATATCAGGCCCAGGATCTAAAACTTCACCATTTTTAACTGCGAGCTGATTTACAGATAGCATTACAGAGGCTATATATTTTGGGGATGGGTAACCATACATTTTAGCGATAAGCAATAATAACACCTGACTTTACTTCACCTACAGCTATGATCAATACTTTAGATGGAATTCTGTAAAAGTTTAACAAACAATCCACTGGTTTTGGTTTCCAAGGTTTGAAGACGTTTCCCCTCCAGGAAGCTTTCTCAATTCAAAATGTCTGGATTCACATTGAGTTTGAGGCTTTAGATGGAACTGCAAACTTAATACGATAGTTTATTGGATATAACACATAAGAGAGGATATTATGTTTCCTGCACATTTTTTGATCTGGTCAGGGGTCCAGATATGACAACAAACTATTGACTGGTTCTGGGGATGTTAGAACAGATTTTGCTTTTTTTTTTATATGGAGCACTTTTATTTTTTTGGAGAATATTTTCAATGGAGTATAGCTGGACACTTGGCATAGAGGAGGTGCAGTCGGATTCAGCCTTTTCAGGAACTGTGAATTGCCGAGTTTTGGGAACGCAGCAGCAAGTCAGAGTGCTCTGAGCAGATCAACAATTAAATATGAAATTTCCTCTTAAAGGAAGGAACAGCTTTTTTGACTCTCTGCTTCCTTCTGCTTCTATGTGATACTGCTGATGACACAGGTAAAGACTTAACCTTCAGGGGGTGTGGAGACACCTGGGCCCCAAGACTCTAATGGTTCAAAGCTGATGTGCTAACAGAGGGTAACCTGATGGACTGGTCCTAACATCAAACTGTTTTGCATGTTGGAGAGGATCACTGCTCCAAGATGCTTTATCTTCCAAGAACAGTAGTAGGATGGCTCCTGACCAGTTTACCACATATAGATCCACTCACATAGATTTACACACACACACATACACTCACTTACTAACATGCCCACACACATGGTTAAGGACTCATAGGACACACAAGGGTCCACATGGGAAGGCTGCAAAGTCTGACAAGGGAGTTTTAATGGGGGGAATCCACGCTAAGCTGGTTATTCTTAGAGATTAAAGAACTTTAATCGCTTTCAATGGGGAGAGGATAATAATTTACTGAAAATGCAGTTATAATTTTAGAAGAAACTAAAACCTAATATGCTGTGATGTAAAAATAGTTTTAATTTTTTTTCTTTGTCTATTAATTGAATGCTATAATGTGTAAAACAGAGTTAAATACTTTCTAAATATCTACAGGTTCCTTGAATTAGATTATATTAGTTGCAGCAATTTGAGCTTATATGAACAAAATAATGAGCTGAAACATCCATAGGATGTTCAGGTTCAATTGATGCTGTTATAAATAAGTTTCAACCGCCAGGCATTGAAAGGTAAGATATAGGGATGCACAATATTGGGATTTTGGGCGATATCCGATATGCCGATATTTTAAAACTCATGTAGCCGATAACCGATATCGCATACCGATGTTAAAGCTGGACAAAAAATAAGTAGTCATTGAAAATAGCAGTTTTGTTATCCATTTCTGACACTTTTGAAAAAGAATATACTCAAATATATTTTCATATGCTGATATCAAATTGATTTTTAAAAACGCGGTATCGATCTATTTTACTTTCAAAAATCTCATTGAAATTTCATCGCTCTGTTACAAACTCTCATGATATTTTGCAAATTTTTGTGAGATTTTGTTAGTAAATAGATCAATACCACGTCAATATATCGTCAACATATAAAAATATGGCAATATTTTGTGAATTTTCGGGGGATTTCGTAGCATAACTAACGACTGACATATAAGCAAATATTTCATTAGTAAAAAGAGATTGATATGGTGTTTTTAAATGGCAATATATCAGCATATGAAGATATATTGTGATATTTTAATGTATCAATATTTTTTACTCGTCTTTAGAAGTTTTTAAGTCTGTAAAAAAAGTTTTTGAAGAAAGAAGAAGTAGTATTTTTTTTTTAGACTTTTAGAAACTCTCAGAAGCTGATCAAATATCGGGTTAAATATGCTCGGTGGGGTGGCCCGATGTCCGATATTCAGTTTAAGGCGATACAGGCGATACCGATAAGGGGAGCCAATTATATCGTGCATCCCTAGTAAGATATGTTTAATGTTTTTTGAATAGACTCTAAAACAATCTGCTGAATAAGCATACAGTCTACAGATCATTTAAATGTAATGAATTTAATGATGACTTTAGAGATAACGTGAAAGTAATTGTGGATTTGAGGGACCAAACTTAAATAAGGACAAAAGTTGTTCATAATTTCAAAAGGTACTTTCATTTAATACTGTCAAAAATAGTTAACAAAGGCTCAAAAGCAATACAAAATAACTTAAAGAAGAAATAACATGGATCTGGGCCCAAGTGAACTGAGGTCAACTGAGGAACCAACCAACAAAAAACTGACCTGCAAACAAAGAACTAAAGGCTGCTTAAATAGGGATGGAGTAACCCAAGTCTACCACATGAGGGAGGCACGACATAACAAAAGGACCAATAAATACAAAATTTTAAGCATTCTGTGAAACACATAAAGCAAAAGTAGCTTTTACTTAGCAGAAACAATAATAAGTGAGTATTTAAGTGACAAAATTAACTATTAAAAACAACTTGAAACAAGTCTCCCCCATCAGTCTTTCAAAAAACAAATGGTATGCTCCAGGTTTCCTCCTCCAGCTGGTTTGTATCAGCAGCACCTCAAAAAAAAACACAGTGTAAATAAACCATTCAGACAGACATTAACTAAAGTGTGCATCCATTAGAAAATACCTGTCTAAAAGAAATAACCGACTTAAACATAAACTGTAATATAAGGATCACCATCACATTTTTTTAGGCTTAGATTAGCTAGTCTAAGGTAAATGAAAATAATGTGTGCATAGGAAACTAAAACAGCATTACTTGAATTAGATTAAATTCAATTCAATTAAGTTTTTATATATATGAAAAGCCAGTTGCCATCAACACAAGTCATCTCAGAAGGCACTTTACAGTTCAACCAGATCATCCAGTCAAATTGATTTAAAGTTTTCTATTTAAGGAAAACCAGTTGATTGCATTGACTCATTGACTCAAAGGAAATCCTCACTACCAAGCATGCTTGTAGCGACAGTGGAGAGGAAAAACTCCCTTTGACAGGAATAAACCTCCAGCAGAACCAGGCTCAGTGTGTGCTGCCATCTGCTGAGGCGACTGGGATTCAAGGGAGCAGAAGCAGACATACAAAAGCAGCTGTAAAAGGCGGCTCCATCCAGGAAACACACAGCCAGGCCGACAAGCACCAAACCAGAATCTTCATTTTGTACGTGGCAAATGTTTGGAAATGGAATAAGAGCGGTGTCCTATTTTGATAAGGCTAGAGCCACGGATGTCTCCTCATCTGCTGATGTTTATGATGTAAAATGTGATGATGTGGCAGACTGGAGTTAATAATAATAATAATACATTTTATTTAGCAGCACCTTTCTTGACACTCAAGGTCACTTTACAAATAATACAAAAGATAAAGTTGTATAAAATGCCTTTTTAACTGTTAATCGGGGGCCACTTCCTGAGAGGTGAGCCCAGAGGTGAGCAGCTGCCATTCTGTAACCCTACGCAATTTCTGAGTAAGATTAAAATTTCTATCAGAATCTGATGTCAGGACTCCTGGTTATTTAATACATATAAGTAATGAAGTGTTATTTAAAGAGTTTGTCCTGAGTGATCTCTTTTCAGGGAAAAGAACCGGAGAGATAGAGCATCAGGGTGCACACATGGAGCCATCTTTAATACCAGGAAACCAGGAAGAAGCACTATTCCAAAAAAAACAAAAACAAGGCTGGGCTGGTGGATGTTGCCCAGCATATAGACTACTAGTTAACTACCCATTACTTCCTGACTAATTACCTAGGTGCACTCTTGTGATTTATCAAACATTTCTACCTTATTGTAAAGTGTTATCCAAGTGATCAACAGTATCACACACTACACTGAGGTCCAATAATATCAGGACTGTGGTTCTTCCAGTCTGGATTTGTATAGATGTCATTGAACACCTTAATCATGGCAGTCTTTGTACTGTGGTTGATATGGAAAACTGACTGGAAGGCATCAAAGCAGCTGGACATTGCTATGAAGGTATTTAACTGTGGAAATACAAATTTTTCAATAATCTCGCTTAACAAGGGGAGATTAGAGATGGGCCTATAGTTTTGCAGGATTCATTTGTCCAAGCTTCTATTTTTAACAGTAGTTTGATAATTGCTGTTTTTAAGGCTTGGGAGAAAACTCCGGAATGATGGATGTGTTTATGATTTGAATCAAGTTAGCCTCTAAAACAGGCAAAACCTTCTTAATAGAACCTGTTGGTAAAACATCAAGAAAGCAGGAAGAGGAGCTTAGCTGGTGAAGAGTCTCTTATTTATTTATAAGCCCCTTGACAATAACCATTTCATTTTCAAAGGGGTATGGTGCAAACTACAGGATGAGCTAAAAGGAATTATGTAAACATTGAGAAATTCAGGATAACTAAGATGGATACGTTTAAAAATAACAACACATTGAGGTGCAAGTGAATAGTGGCTGCATTGGTTTGATATATAATATCACTGTAATAAAGGACGGGAAGAAGCAATGTGTGAAATTATTTTTTCACAACAGAGAAGCTGTAACAAGTTATAGAAGTCATTTTTAGGGATAAGAAATTTAATTAATAATGGTTTGTATATGGGAGTGAGATGAAAGTGCTGCTACTATTGGTAAGGAGTCCATAAATTCATTTCTTTAACAGGTATTGCTTAAACATGTTTCTAATGCATCATAAAATATAATCCCTATTTGTTGAAGAATTATTTTTATATGATTGTAGCCAGAGCTGAATGTTTACTTAAATCAAATCTTTACAAATAATTCATTCAGTCAAAGATGTTTGAGAATAACCTTTGGAATAGGGGCCTTGACTGCTCCTTTTTTTTATGCTGACATGTCAGCCTGTTAAGTAGAGATCTGGACATTAATCATTCATTTGTTTTAGATGTGCTGGAGCAGGTGAGCCATCAACAACTGCATAAAAGTGGCACTCAAGGACTCTAGAAAATTGGGATATAAATGTCGATAAAAATGACATTTTCTACAAGTTGCAACATTTTTACTAACCCGTATGGGATTAGGCTCTGCAAAAGGAAAGGGTGCTTCCACTGGAACAACCCAGGGTGAGATGGTTGGTCCTAAATTCTTCTCTAAGAAAGGTCCAAGATGAACATACTCCCAAGCCTGGATGTATCTCGCTGCAATATTAAAAAGTACATTCATAGGACTTTATTCATACGCAGAGGAATAAACTAACCTGATCATCAAGTCCTGATTTAAATTTAGTAATTTCATATCCTGAATGCAGACAAAACAGAAGTTATAATATTTGGACCAGAGTCTTTGAAAAAGAAGCCGATTATTCAGTCACTTCATTTGGATGGGATTAAACTGATAATAAAGTAAAAAAATCTTGGTGTTATTTTGATCAGGACCTGTTATTTAAATCCCACATCAAAGAGGTTTCTAGAATTTCCTTCTTTCATTTTGCAGAATATTGCAAAAATTAGAAATCTCCTGTCCCAGGGGGTGATCCATGCATTTTGTTACTTCAAGGCTGGACTATTGTAATTCTTACTATCAGGAAGTCCACAAACTGTAGTTAAAAGCCTTCAGTGTCACAGTCTTGGTTTTGTTATGTTTATTTAGAGTATTCAGTCTTACTTTGCTCCTTGTTTTAGTGTCTAATTATTATTTTTGTTGTTTTCTTGTTAGTTCCTGTCCTCCAGGTTTTCCATTTGTTGTCCTCTGCTGCCCTCTTGTGTCCTCTATCCCTAGCTCTGTTTTCTGCTCTGTCCTCCCTTGCTGTTTTCTCTGTCCTGCCAGCACCTGTTGCCAATTTCCTCGCCAGCTCTCTCTTTGTCTCTGTCCCCTTTAAGAACCCTCCCTCTTCAGTTCTTGTTTGCTGGATCCTCGTCTTACATCTCATCAAACCTCTGGTCAGTTCTCTGTCGTCCTTCCTTGTCTCTTCCTGGTTCTTAGTTTTTGGTTTTTCCCTGATGTCTCCTAGAATCTGGTTCTTAAGATATTTTGTTGGATTTTTTGACTCCTGTCTTGTGAGATATTTTTGTTGGATTTTTGACTCCTGCCTCAGAGCCTGTTTACCTCCAGCCTCAGAACCTGAAATACCCATTAAAACACTTAAATTCATCTCAACCAACTCGTCTCTGCATTTGGGTCCTCTACCGACACCACCAAATCGTGACATTCAGCTAATCCTGTGGAACCAACTACCAGTTTTAGGCAGACACCCTGTCTACTTTTTAAGGCTAGGCTTAAAAACTTTCTTTTTGATAAAGCTTATAGTTACAGTGGTTCAGGTTATCCTGAGCTATCTCTATATAGTTATGCTGCTAAGTAGGCTTAGACTGCTGGAGGACATAGGGACCCCCATTTCAGCATTCTGCTTCATTCTATCTCTATTCTCCCACTCTGCAGAATCTGTTAGTTCAATTCTAACGTTCTGCTCTCTCTGCTTTTTTCTCATAGTAGCTTCATCTGGTCTGTTCCTGTTTAGCCTGTGACTCCATCCTGGAGAGAAATATCAGGATGTGACTAACTGGATGTGCTCTCTTCATCCTCTGACATGGGAGCTGGCAGAGATCTTGTCTGCTCACTGGCTGTGTGTTTCCTGGACGGGGCGCCTGTGGAGCTGGTTGATAGTTGCCTTTTGTACCTCTGCTTCTGTCTCCTTCAACCCCAGTTGGCCTCAGCAGATGGCCGCCACACCGAGCCTGGTTCTGCTGGAGGTTTCTTCCTGTTAAAGGGGAGTTTTTCCTCTCCACTGTCACTACAAGCATGCTTAGTGTGAGGGATTGTTGAAGAGTCACGAGTCGATGCAATCGACTGGATTTCCTTGGGTAGAAAACTTTAAATCAATCTGACTTGATGATATGGTTAAATTGTCTCTATAAAGTGACCTGAGATGACATGATGTGAATTGGAGGTATAGAAATAAACTAAAACTGAATTTAGTGAACAACAAGGTTTTTGATCACAGCTGACTGATTGAACCTTAGTCCTACGACAGTCTGTAGGACTATGTAAAGGTTTATTCCTGAGAGAAGATTAAAAAATGGTGAATGTGTCCTCCTCTCCCAAATAACTCATGCTAATGATTTAAAAACAATTTTTTCGTACATCTTGCAAGAGGCGCTATGTATCCGGGCATCATAAGATGATGAGTCTGAGGAAATTTGGGTGCAACAGTGGGAAAAACAAGCAGAGAGAGAAGAGGAAATGCATATTCAGAACATGAAGTAACATGAAACATTGGAAAAATAATGATATAGATCTCTATCTGTAGAATGGGTCTGTTTTATGTGTTGTTTTTTCAATTCAGAAGGCCCCCTGCCTGTCTTTGCCCAGGGCCCCAAAAAAACTATTTAATTACTTACTTTATTGGTATTTTTTTAAGCGCAGGGCTATCTTAAATAGGTTTTTGTACATGACTAAAGGGATACACGGGCCTTGAGGTAGTTTAAAGTTTATTTTTAGTACAAAACTAAAGGGATAAACTTAAATCTGACATCTTGCGCATGAGTATTGACTATGGGTATGCTGCTCTGACAGAACATTGTCCTATACATTTGTATTGCAGAGGAGCTATTGTGCATGTACAACTTTTAACGAGAATCAACAGGTTAACATTCTTGCGCCTAGGGCGGAAATACGTCACCAATCCGATGAAATGAAATAAAGTTTTACTCATCATCAAGGATTAACCCTTTATAGGGCACTCAGTGAAATGCT
This sequence comes from Cyprinodon brontotheroides, assembly GCA_018398635.1. Taxonomy (NCBI): domain Eukaryota; kingdom Metazoa; phylum Chordata; class Actinopteri; order Cyprinodontiformes; family Cyprinodontidae; genus Cyprinodon; species Cyprinodon brontotheroides. The sequence goes on along the minus strand of JAGKQL010000009.1, from coordinate 910,482 downwards.
TTGAAGATTAAAATTTGAAGCCAATAGTGTTATTGGAATCCAGGACACGACCTTATTACATTTGTAACATAAAAAAATATGGATATTTTTATGGCAAAAATTAATGTCAATGTAATAACATGAAATGCCAACTTGCCCGAATATATGTACACTACTCAAAAAAATTAAAGGAACACTTTGTAATCAGAGTACAGCATCAAGTTAATTAAACTTCTGGGATATTGATTTGGTCAGGTCAGTAGCAGAGGGGTTGTTAATCAGTTTCAGCTGCTTTGGTGTTAATGAAATTAACAACAGGTGCACTAGAGGGGCAACAACAAGACGACCATCAAAACAGGAGTGTGTATGACGTCATCTCGCGCCCGGACTGGAGTCGTGAATAGCTTGTTGCATGCCAATGATTTGACCCTTCTCAAACAGAATAACATCTTTTCCACGACCAATGGGGATGTGTCTTTCCGCGGTTGTTTAGGAAATGAGAAGCAAGTCATTGCACCAGTTGGGGTTAAATAACCATTTGCTTTAGGCTTGTCCTGATCCGATCCACTTTATCGGATCGGGGCGCCCGATATTAACAAAAAAAATGCGTATCGGCAAAGCATGTGAAATGCCGATCCAGACTGCTGATCCAGTTTAAAAAAAAAAATCCGGTCCGTATTTTTTCCAGTTTCGCCGATTGATACGATCCATTCCACTATTTTGTGCCAGTGTTCCCCTGTTTTGCATTTTATTAAAACTTACAGTAATACTTGCACCTTTAACTGTTTACGGTTTTACTGCTCACTGTGCAATTTCAGATTGCTATTCATAATTTTGTCCAGTTTGTGTTTTATCTCTTAATAAACAGGTAAGTTTGTTGTTACCAAGCATTGTGTTTTATTCAATCTCACCTAATTTAGCTGGCTAGATGTTATCAAGAGTACTAAAACCCTTTTCAACATGAGTCTTACAACTAAGGCTAAATACTTAAACTTAAACTTAAATACATGCTTTCGGATAGGCTGGTATAAAGGCCAGTATCGGTATCGGATCGGAAGTCCAAAAACAATATCGGTGTCCGGATCGGAGGGTGCAAAAACCTGGATAGGGACATCTCTAATTTGCTTAGATTGAATCCAAGTGGCGACTTTTTTTTTTTTTTGGGCCATATATATATATATATATATATATATATATATATATATATATATATATATATATACACACACATTTAAATATTCAAAATGTTAATATTATTCACAGAGCAAAGTTCAGTTTTTTAATATGGGCCATCAAGTCAATTTTGCTTGAGGCCCCAAAATTCCTTGAGACGGCTGTGAAGGCCTCCTGCCTGGACAGACAGCTCCTGGTGCCCGCTGCTCAGCCCCTCTATCCTCTGATCCTATATTCGCCCCTGTAGACTCGGCCTGTGAAGGAATGTTCTAATAACGGTCCTACTGGTGAGCCAGTAACCAGCAGGTCCGCCGGGTTCACACATTTACCAGCCAAGCAGAGGTCCGCAGTGAAACCAGAACTTACCGGTTTGGCTCGGTGCGTCAGGTCGGGGTTAGCGGTCCGGTCGGTCCCGGCTGCAGGGGGAGCGACCTTGTTCTGGGAGCTTTTGTTGCTGTCTGAGGCAAACAGGAAGCGTTGCTCTGCTAAACTGTTTTTTTTTTCATCTTAAATCTTTATTGACAGTAACAGTACAAACCAAATAACCGCTGAACGCTTTCCACAAACAATCACTGAAATACAAATAAAACCATCAATCAGTTTGAAGAAACGGGCTGTTAACGACCAGGCAGGAATCTAATAGCTGAATATTAAATAATTATAACAATTTATTTCGTTTGTTTGTCCGTTTTTAGGAAGCCCGTTTCCGCCACCTAATGGTACATCAAATGTCATAATTATTAGATTTAAAATCATGATAAGGAGATTTAAAATAAAAAGATACGCTACAAAGTCATAATTTCTACATTCAAAGTATATCTAAACAATGACTTTAAAGCTCATGGTTATAAGTTCGAAAGTCAAAATTAAATCTCATATTTATGACATATTTTGCTTTCAAGTGGCGAATATAGGCTTCAACAGCTCAATTCTATTCAGTTTATTTCTATAGCGCCAATTCACATTATGTCATCTCAAGGCAATTTTCCAGTTCACCAGATCACCCAGTCAGATTTATTTTCTATCTGAGGAAAACCAGTTGATTGCATCGACTCATTGACTCAAATATCATGCAGGTTCAGGTTATTCGTGTGTGTGTGGGGGGTCCCATACAAGCCCTTTCATTAAACACTACTGTCTGTAACTGTCCATTCCATCCACCACATCTTCAGTTATATATATGTATATAACAGTGTCTCAGGGAGCAATTGACAGCAGCACACACAAGCACCAGATAAGAGGAAATTCCTGTTTCTGATCCTCCCTACACATTAAAAATAAAAAGATAAAGTCTCCCTGTCTGACGCTGTTCCTTATTCTAAACACAGCTGCCTCATGTTATGTACATTACCTGATGACAGTACCAGAATGTGGCTGCTCAAACTTCAGCAAGAAGGTTCTGGGTTCGATTCTCGGTACTCCGGCTTCCTCCCACAATCCAAAAACATGACTGTTAGGTTAATTGGCTTCTTTACAGTCCCGTTAGGTATGAGTGTGTGTGTGAATGGTTGTTTGTCTCTGTGTTGCTGTGGACTGGCAACCTGTCCAGGGCGTACCCCACCTCTCGCCCATTGACAGCTGGAGATAGGCACCAGCACCACTTGTGACCCGGCTTGGAATAAGCGTGCTAGAAGATGGATGGATGGTACCAGGATGTGATTCTCACAATGGATTTATGAATTCCTCTGTTATATTATTTAGATATGAAATATAATGTTTCATGATTCACACCATCAACAGCTTTAATTTTAGTGCAATGAATTCTGAAATGTGTATGTTTTACATTTCTACATATCTTGGGGCATAGAGCTTGGAATCCTGAGGTTGTGATTTCGAAACCCAATCCCACAGACTGCCACTCTGGGTCTCTGAGCAAAGACCCTTAACCCCTCACTGCTCCCCGGGTGCCGCACAATGGCAGCCCACTGCTCCACAAGGGGATGGCTTAATGTGGAGGTAATTTTTTTTCCAATGTTAGATCAATAAACTTCAATTATTATCATCTATTATCTCATAGGACACAAAAATGCAAATATCTACCATATTTAGACTTAAACTTAGATTGACTATCAAAGTGAAGGGGAAATTTTTTTGTCTTATTCTTTTATACTGCCTGTTTACAATAAGTTTCTTCTTAAAAAACCCTTAAAAAAAGCCATACTGATTTAAACCTCAATAAACTATATATAGAGTCAGTTCAATACGATAATATATGGACTGATAGTCCTCTGGCTTGGAGCTCGTCTGCCTGGCTGTGTGTTTCCTGGACGGCGGCGCCTTTTACAGCTGCTTTTTGTATCTCTGCTTCTGTCTCCTTGAACCCCAGTTGGTCTCGGCAAATGGCCGATTACACTGAGCCTGGTTCTGCTGGAGGTTTCTTCCTGTTAAAAGGGAGTTTTCCTCTCCACTGTCGCTACAAGCATGCTTAGTGAGAGGGATTGCCTTCGAGTCAATAAGTCGATGGAATCAACTGGTCTTCCTTAGATAAAAAACTGTGAATCAATCTGACTGGGATGATCTGGTGAACAAGCAAGTGCCTTTAGCGGACATGTGTTGTGAATTGGTATATATATCCTATAGTATAGTATGTTAAGCGTAACATTAGTCTGGCTATCTCGACTGACTGGAAGACATTGACTGAGTTAGCCACTGACATTGTGTTTAACGTAAGAAAATAGAAAGTAGAGTAAATAGAAAATAATTCACTGTGAAATGTCAATGTAGTAATTTTTTATTACGCGTATATTAAGTATATATATATATATATATATATATATATACACATATGGGAGAAAAACAATGTAAAAATTAGATCCTTTTAAACACACACACACACATATATATATGGAGAGAGAGAGAGAGAGAGCATGCATTATCAGACATGTAAGATGCAATTATCATAACAATGTAATAAATACGTGTCTATTACATGTACATCATCAGTTTAGCAGTTTTGGCACATTTTTATTATTACGCCATATTAACACAATAATTTTGTTGTGATGATTTGTATAATATGTCATATTACATGATTTAGAGACTTCCTAAATACGACACAATGTGATGTACCTGTTTTGTATTATAAGTAATCTACTGATGGTATGAAACACTAAATATGTGTCAAAGTGATGAATTTATCTTTATTTTAAAGTCTTCAGTCCCCCTGAAAATGAGAACAACATGGTTGTTTTCTATGCTGTAGCGCACAGATTGTTTACATTGAGACCCGTCTAACTAGGGAGTACCAATGTGGCGGCCGTTGGCTTCACTTGGTGAACAAATAGAGATCAATGCTATCAATGCAGTATCAATAGTTTGACAGTATGTTCATGAGTGGATCCCTAATAGCGCCCTCTAGTGTCACAACAATAGTGAGAATTGGTATGACAGTTGAGGCAGCGGTGCATTCTGGGTAAAGTAGTTTGAGTTAATCCTGTGAAGAACACCTGCGGTCTGATTGTAATAAACATAACATGGGATCTGATGGGTTACATGTCCTGGTCAAATAGAGAGACAAGGAGAGATATCTGAACAAATAAGATATGATTTATTGGACATCATGCGCCTCTTATTGTGAAGTCTTGCAGGAAGTAGGTTTGGTCCGGAGTTGAAAACCGGCAGAACTGAGTGACTCCATTTTAATTGACTGTTTCCCTGAGAGACGTTGGACCTTCAGCATGGCATCAGACGAGCTCGCTAAGAAGCTGCAGTCGCGGCTGGCAGCTGCAGAGGAGGCCGAACAGAATCCCGAGTCCGAACAGATTCCGGTACCAGCCCAGTCCCACGAACCGGACCATGCCTGTGGAGATACGCCGTCCGAGCTGGCCACCAAACTCAACCGGAGACTGGACATCAACGACGGGCACGCTCCTCCTCGGTCCTCCCGTGTGTTTAACCCCTACACTGAGTTTAAAGAGTTCTCCCGCAAGCAGATTAAAGACATGGAGGCGATGTTCAAACGGTAAGAAACCATGTTTGTGATTCCTGCTAAACGCTCCGATGTTCCCAGAGCTGGATGGATGGATCCCAGCCAGAGATGATCGGGATTCATCACGGCGCTTGTTCATTCAGGGTGACTCACTGAGGGCCCACTCCTCTCCCCTCCCCGCCCGCTAACTGCATTCCTCTCTAACGAGGACGCAGGAATTTCCTTGTTCAGACCTGGGAAAATAACGCCCCTTGCAGCGGGATAGGTGCTTCCCTCCCACCGCGAACTCCCAATCCAATATGGCGGCCTGGCCCATTGGTGGGAGCTGTAGGAGGAATAATTTGTTCTCATTTTGAACCTTTCATTGCAAAAAAATTGAAATCTAAAGAAGCCATTTTTATCTTGAATTGAGGAGGAAAGTGAGACGCTTTGCCAATAAACGAGACAATTTACATTTAAAATAAATAATAAATACTGCATTGTCTTATTTCAGGTGGATATGATCTATTTATTTTTTTAAGAGTAAAAAAATATTTATTCCATTGGCAAATCATCTTTTTTACCTCCTCAAATGAAGTTTAAATACACTTAATTTAACAATGTTTTACTTCAGTCTTTGAGAAGAAATGCGATATAAAATTTTAATTTGATACAAAAGGAAACAAAGTACTAGTAAAGCATTCCCTAATCTTTGAGGTTTTTTAGTTTATTATCAGTGATAATGTGCGCATTAATCATAAGTCCAGGCAACACCGGTGTTCTGTAAACCTGGTTCTCATAAAAACCTTTAGCTGTGCATAAAATATTTTGTGGGGCTAATAGCTCTAATAATTGTTTGAAATTCACTTTTAGTTATTTGCAGTATATATTTAATACTCTGTAGTTCTAATAAAGTCTAGTTCTAATATATAGTATAAAAAAAAAGAAATATATATATATATATAGCTCCAATATTAAATATATCTAATGTAGTTCTAATACACTGCAAAAACCATCTAAAAATGAGTAAAAATGTCTTAAATTAAGTGTATTTACCCTGAATTTGAGCAGGTAAATAAGACGATTTGCCAATGGAATGAGTCATTTTTACTCTTAAAATAAAATAATTAGATAACTATACACACTTGCAATAAGACATACAATTGTTTTTTCTCATTTTAAATTTAAATTGTGTCAGCGATTCCATTGGCAAGAGATGATGCTCACTTACCTCCTTAATTCAAGAAAAAATGCACTAATTTTAAGAAAAAATCACTTATTGAGATTTGAATTTTTTTGCAGTGTATAGTATAGTTCTAATAAAAATAGAATATAATCAAAATATTTATTAGAACTATAGTAATGTTCTGCCTAACCTGCTCACAGCTTCTCTTGTCTGAACTCAGTTTCTGCAGGATTGTGTTTTCAGCTCCAACGGAGGGTAAACTGGTTTTCACAGGCTGTTGTGATGCTCTAACAATAGTGTAGCTAAAATATAGCCTTGCACATTTTTTAAGGGATGATTTGACTCAACACTTATGTGCCACAAAGTCTTTAAAAAGAATTCAGCCTCACCTGCTGCCTGTGGTCGGATATAAAGCAGTTTGCTGAAGTGAGGCACTGAGAGCTCACTTCCTCTGTTTCAATCAATCAAGTCATTTATCTACAATTCCAGTTATTTATTCACAACACTCAAAAGGAAGTTGAGGAGGTTGTTCTGCTTCTCTTTTCTTTAGTATGTTGACATTTTTTTTTAATTAGTCATCTCTGTTGCAAAATTTCTTTAGGAAGTTGTTAGTTTTCCAGCTTTACTTCATACAGACGCTCATAAACTGCTCCTTACATAGATGTTTAGCAGGTAACATGTGCAAATAGAGTACCAAGGGGCCCCATTATATCACACACAAACACTTGTTCCTTCCTAGAATCCCTCCTCCTAGCTTGTAGATCCATTTCTGCTCACTCATCCCTTTTGTCTCTATGAAGCTTCAAACCGAGCGTGCCCTCCTTGAGCACCCTCTGTTTACAAGTTGCTGTTTGCTTCGGTCATCTAAAGCTTACTTTCCAAAGAAGATTTGCAATTTTTGAGCCCCTTTTACAGGGTTGTGCATGTAAATTTTTCTTAAAATTAAATCTTTTCTTTTTACATTTTTGAGGTAGCACACTCATCATAAAGGTCTGTCGAAGAATTCAAATGAGCGATTTTAATCTAGATTAATTCCAATATTACAGTGAGATAAAAAAAATAATCTATGCCAACCACTAATGTTTTAACCACATGCCTCATGAACAGCTTATCAGTCGCTACAGACGAATACAGGAAGCCTCGGGCTCTAACCGCTTTGACACAGATATAAAGTAGGCTATTTTTTTTTAAGTTGACTACGCAGAGATGGGGGATCTGGAGTCAACAGGTCATCTCTATCTCATATATATCTGTTCTGCTCAACCACTGAACCAGGTGAGTCCAATCTGCACGGGTTAGTTCACTCTACAGGTTGGACTCACCGGGGCGCAGGGGAAGTTTTGAGGTGTGTTTTCTCGTTAAAACGTAACTGCTGCAGTTAGCCGGAGATGACGCTAAATGTCTCAGCTTAGTAAGCAGCACACACCAGCCTGCCCTGGAGACCCTGGGCTCCGCCGCTTCGAGACATTACAAATGGACTGTTTTGAGATGTAGTTTCTTGATTAAAAACATCTTTAAACCGGCTTTAATCGGTTACTGCTGCTGCTAGTGGAATAATACCCCGTTCAGATCGCACGCCGTAGAGGCAGCAGAAGCAGCTTTACACGCATAGTCAATGCTTGATGCGCATCAAGGCGGAGCAAAAGGTCCTGCAGCGGGCTTTGAGCAGCAGGAAAAGTGTCTGATCTGTTGAAGCAGCTCCTCATGAGCATCTAAGCATCTGACACTCAGGATACTTTCTCACTTAAAAATATATTAAAACAAATTTCCACCAACTTATAACAGAAAATATAAAAAATCCGAAAACAGGAGCCTCAGACGCACCTGTACACACTTTCCTGGACGCACTTCAGGCGCATCAAAGATGCTTCTGACTTTAATGTGAACAATCATGAAGAATAAAGCAGAATAATCTTTTTTTGCTGTTTCCAGCACTTGTAGTCTAAACGTAGATTAAAGCATTACAGCTAAACACAAACCATCCCTCAAAATCCCAAGAACTTTATAGGTCTGCTGTATGGGACCACTTTGC
>JAGKQL010000009.1:877562-892205 GCA_018398635.1 Cyprinodon brontotheroides | reverse complement strand
TTAGGAAATCCTATACACTACTGTTTATGCTCTAAAAACATTCTAAATGACTTCGTTTCGAGTAAATTCTGGATGCTACCCACTCAGGACACTTGGAATACATTGGACGAGCAGTATGGAGGAATATTGACACGTTTTTGTGGACTTTTGTGGACCTTTCTGTCTCGGGCGTCATGGACCTCCATTATTTGAATGTCAGCAGACAGCAAGAAGTCTCCCAGATCTCCAGATGCATTTGAGATATCAAAAAAGTACTCCAGAGTGTTGTTCAGCATGGGGGTGAGTAGAAAATGAAGGCTAATCATGTTTTGGGTGTACTATTCCTTTAATGTTTTCTTTGACTGGTTGATAAATGCTTCTTATCAATTCAGACTTGTGTAGCCAGGGGCGGATTTAGGAAATTTGGGGCCCTAGGCAAAGACAGGCAGGGGGCCCTCTGAAGACAACACATAAAACAGACTCCTTATACAGATAGAGAAATGTTAATAGAATAGACATCCATTATCTGTTCTAGGTTGTGTCCCTCTCTTCTTGTCCCTTTTCTTCTTGTTTTCCTCTCTATGTTTTGTACTCAGCTGACTTTTCATGCTGTCTCTAAAGGAATAAAAGATTTTTTCCAAGCACTAAGCTCACTTAGCTGATTGCTCCTTCCTGTGTTTCCAAAAAGGCCAAAGTAAATAACCCAGTCCTTCTTTTCACTCTAGACAAGCCATGATCTGCTTATCTGTTCTCCATTTTTCATTTGGATGAAATAATAGCTGCATGAATCATGACAGCAGACAAGATAGAGGAGAGCAGGAGGCGGGGTTACCAATCTACTTGCTCTGGAGAGCAGAGTTGGCTGCTTTTAGATGTTGTCTCTAAAGTCTCCAGTCTCTAGATTTGGCGCTAGGAGCTTTTTAGAAATCAAAGTGCTAGAGGGGTCTGAAAAGTCGTTAAATATAGCGACTAAACCACCAAGTTGGCAACACTGCTCTTTGCATCGTTTGTTTTCAAATGGTTGCTGCTGTCTGTTTGGACCTTTCTGAACATGTGCAGCAAATGGACTGATCCACCCCCACACTTGATATTATCAGCGCTCTGATGGCATTTTAGCCAAAGGATTCTTTTATCAAAACATAATGTGCACAAACAAGTAAGGAATAGTTGTAATACATATAAACAGAGTTTTATATGCTGTAAGTGGAGAATGAACATTTGCCCAGAAACAATTTTTTACTTGCCTAGTATAATGTTTGATAAATATAGTTCCCTAATATTAATTTTGTATATATATCAATGAAACATGTTTGTCTTTTAAATCGTTTTTTGCACCAGTATTTGCTTCCAGGTTCCTGGTGTGTATCTATGCATGCCTCGTGATAATGAACTCAAGCCTAACCGTTGCGGTATTGTTGTATATATATAGCTACACATTCTTTTCAATCCAAACGTTTGTTTTAAACGGTTGTGTGATTTTGAAATAGATTGCATAACTAAAAAACTACTTGACAGGTTAAAAAGCTTAAGATAAATCACAAGACAGAAGTCAATGTCACAAATGAATAGCTTTTATTTCAGAGTCACGGTATGTTTATACCGTCAGATAATACTATTAATATAATGTGACTTTTCTAGAGAATCATTATATATAGTTATTTTATTCAGGGGTTTCCACAGTCTGACATCATTTCAGAATTCCCTGAATTTTAACTGACTCAGGATTAGTTTTCCTGACAAAATAAATGCAACAACAAGACAATAATAATAACATAACAGGTCACCAATCTAACATGTTTAGCTCTATAACATTTAAATGCAGCACTCCAATTGTCTAAGAGAAAAATGTAATGAACATTTTTTAATGTATGACCTGTATCACTGTACAGAAGACTGCCACATGATAGCCATATTTACACTGTGCGCATGACATACAATTATGCTAATTTTCCTAATCCCTGACCGAAAATTTTTAATCTAGGTTATCTGGGTGGCGTGTGTGTCTGATTCTCGCTCAATTCCTGACAAAAATCACGCCACCTGGAGCGGAAAATCCGCGGCTTCTTCCAAATCACGCGAGAATGTGTACAAACAACAAAAAATGCATGCCGGCAACGCATGTGGGTCCTTTTTTAAGCGAATGTCTGTGATTTAAAAGTAATTTTGAGTGATAAATAAATTTTTTTTGATCATTGCACTTGCCAGGCGGGCAAATGCAATGAAATCTGTACTCTCCCGACAATAACAACGACTTGCCCTGGGCGATTGGGCAATGGTTGTCATATTAGATAATCTGCATCAGCCAGGCTGATGTCAAATAATCTGCATTAGCCGTTTCGGTCGATCTCTGGTCGCAAATTCTCTGAAGGAGGGAGGAGAGTCTTTGGGGCTTTTTAAAGCATCTGAGGAGCTCTCGTGTGAAGGGAATAGAAATATTTATTGTTAAACTGTTGTATAGATTTCGGGTGAGGTGCAGTAACGCCGTCTTTGTCCTTCTGTCTGTTCTCAGGTCCAGGCTTTGTCTCAGAGCAGCAAGTTTGAGGCGGAGATTCGAGAAGAGAAAGAAGAACGCAAGAAGCAGGAGGTGGAGAAGAAAGAGCGTCAAGCTGCCTTCAAGCAGCTGCAGTCTGCCTTCTACTCGTGATCTTCACATCAGCAAATCTACATTAACGAGATCGAAACCTAGCTTCCCACTCCACTCACACTGAAAGAAGCTACATAACTCAGAACGAGAAGGTTGAAAATGAAACCGAGAAATAATTCTAGTAATTACAGTCTAAAATACTTGAAACTAAACTTCCTAACAATCACTGGTCACTTTTCCAGATTTACTTCAGCTTTTCAACAAAACTCTAACATGCAAAAACCCAGCTTCAGATGTGTGAGACGCTTTATCTCGTTAAGTTTCAGTTTCTCCTAAAGCTGTGTTCTTGCAAATTAGTTTGGAAGGTTTCTCCCTGGTGGAAGTGGGTTTCCTTCATTCTGTCTACACTGTGTTTTCTTCTGCCACTTGTGAAATATTTTAACATTCCAGTTATTTTTTAGGATTAACGTGAACTAATGTTTGTTTCACCTACATGTGTTTGTAACTGCAGTGATTTCCCTGCCTGAACGTTTACCACAGAGAATCAGAAGTATCAGTGTTTGAAATAAGATATCAAAGCACTAAGTTCACATTTTAAATCATTTGAAGTGCTCCAGTATTTTTCAGGGAGAAATAATAAAATGTGTTTTGCAGTAATTTAATGATAGAAATCCCGTATCCCAGCCGTCTCGTTGTACCATGAGGGGCCATCTTTTAAACATGTCTGTTCAGCACTGACACTGTCATCCATGTTGCATCTCAGCTGCTTTTACTTCAACCATCCTGTTGCTGAAGAGTTCAGCAGATGATTGAACCTCTCATTTTATAGCACAGAAACTTCTAGATCAGAGCACAAAGCTAATCATTCTGGCTCTATGGTGAACAGAAAGGCTTGTGGTCCCTATTCTCTTGGTGGATTCACTGAACAAACAGAGCGATGTGAACGGTGGACTATATTTCAGAGCAATTTTTCAGATACACAGGCAACCCGTATTAAGGTGGAACCCACCATCCCCCGTTAACCCATCAACCTCTCTGAAGGGGAAAAAGCAGCTGTGAGTTTTAGCCTTCCTCTTGTTAGCAACAGGCCAAATATTCATAGGCATGAATGTGATGGAATCGGTAACACTGGTCAACTTTTAAGGAAAACACCCTGGAAGCGTAGACTGAGGGACCCGGGCTACTGTAACAGCAGACCAGATGATCCCTCACTTCATTTGGAAACAGATGCTGGGATATATCCACATCCTCAGCTCAGATTTGGTGTAAAACACGACTCACCCACTTTAGATGTGAGTTGATGCGCAGCTAATTAATGTACGTCAGCAATGAGAAGCCAGATGTCTGCATGTCCTGCTTTAACTAATGGGAATTGATCTTTGGCCTTTTTCAGCCGATAGCAGAGTTCCCTTTAGTGTTGTTTAGCGAAGACAGGAAGCATGCCCTTCCTTTGGAGAATGCAGCTGTTATTGCACGTGTGTCTCTGTTGCCATGTGTCGCAATCTGCTGAAACATAAGGTCCATTTCAGTTCCACAGATCAGAGTCCAAAGGCTGTGGTGCATCTGTAGCAGCATGATAGGGTTACAAACAGATGGCTGTTCTTTGGTTAACCATACAATGTTTAATGTGACTTTTCCAGTATTCATTGTGTTAATGGACAATGTGATTTTGTTTTTGTTTTTTAAGGTTAAAATTGTCTTTGATTTATCCAAGAGTTATATGATGCCAAATGAAAAATGGTGAGTAAAATATATTTTTTGGCAGTTGTAAAGAATATGTTCTACCCTGTGTGGAATGAACCCTTCTAACTTTAATAAAGCTATAATAAATATGAGACTTGGCCTCATTAATAACCATGTCTGTGTGATCTGTGTTACTGCACATCGTAGAGAGAAGCACCCCTTCCAGACCCAGACTGTCCTGTAAATCCAGTTATTCCCTCAGAATGAACCAAAATCTGCTTTTCTCTACAGTGACAGTGATGTATTTGCCATCCTCACTGTTCTGTTCTTCAATCAAAGGTTATATCCTCCTGAGACCCTGAAGCTTGCCGTTCAAATTCACTAAAATGTAATTTAATGTTTAATAGATATAAATGTATTTTCTGAATGCACAAGCTGCATCAGTATTTTTAAATATTCAAGATTATAAGACAGTCAAACTTCTGTCAATTCAGTTTATTTCTATAGCTCCAATTCACAATATGTCATCTTAAAGCACTTTAAAGAGACATGCTCCTGGATGAGCTTGCGGCAACAACCTTCGCTTGCATTTTGTTTTCTATGTAAGGAAAACCAGCTGATTACATTGACTCTCAGCAATCCCTCACACTAAGCATGCTTGTAGCGACAGTGGAGAGGAAAAACTCCCTTGTAACAGGCAGAAAACCTCCAGCAGAACCAGGTTCGGTGTGAGCTGGCATGTGCGAGGATGGCTTGGGATCGAGGTGACAGAAGGAATCATACAGAAGTAAGCAGAGATACAAAAGGCAACGGTCAACCAGCTGCAAAGGCGGCTCCATCCAGGAAACACACAGCCAGGCGGATGAGCTCAGAGCCAACTCCCATGTCAGAGGATGAAGAGCACATCCAGTTGGTCACAGTCAGAGAAACAGGACTACACTGGAAAAAAAGGCCGATCTCAAATATCTATAAAACAAAGGTGTTGATGGCAGCAGAACAGCTGATGTTTCTTCCAGGATGGAGTCACAGCCAAACAGGAACAGACCAGATGAAGCTACTATGAGAAAAAAAGCAGATAGCAGAACGCTAGAGATTGAACTAACAGATTCTGCAGAGTGGGAGAACAGAGAGAGAACGAAGCAGAATGATGAAAAACGGGTCCCTATGTCCTCCAGCAGTCTAAGCCTATAGCAGCATAACTATAGAGATAGCTTAGGATAACCTGAGCCACTCTAACTAGAAGCTTTATCAAAAGGAAAGTTTTAAGTCTAGCCTTTAAAAGTAGACAGGGTGTCTGGGCCTCACGGATCTCAAAAACTGGTGGTAGTTGGTTCCACAGGAGAGGAGCCTGATAACTAAAAAGATCTGCCTCCCATTCTACTCTTTAGGAAATTCTAGGAACCACTAGTAAACCTGCAGATTGAGAGCTAAGTGCTCTGTTAGGAACATAAGGAACAATCAGATCCTCTGATATAAGATGGAGCTTGGCCATTTAAGGCTTTATATGTGAGAAGGAGGATTTTAAATTCTATTCTCGATTTAACAGAAAGCCAATGAAGAGAAGCCAGGATAGGAGATATGATCTCTCTCTTTTTGGACTTCCTGAGAGTAAAGACTACAATAGTCCAGCCTTGAAGTAACAAAATGCATGGACTAGTTTCTCAGCATCACTACTCGGACAGGATTATTTCAAATTTTTTTGCAATATTCCTCAGATGAAAGAAGGAAATTTAGAAAACCTCTTTTGATATGGGATTTAAAATGACAGGTCCAGATCAAAAATAACACCAAGATTTTTTTACTTTATTATTCTGAAATCAGTTTAATCCCATCCAAAATGAAGTGACTGGCTAATCAGCTTTTTTTCAAAGACTCTGGTCCAAAAACTATAACTTCTGTTTTGTCTGCATTCAGAAGCAGAAAGTTAAGAGACATCCAGGTTTTTATGTCTTCAAGACATGCCTGTAATCTATGTAATGGGTTAGCTTCATCTGGATTTATAGACAGATATAGCTGGGTATCATCAGATGTAACAGTGGAAATTAATCCCACGCTATTTATTAATGGTACCAATTGGGAGCATGTATAAAGTAAAAGAGAATTGGTCCTAGCACTGATCCCTGGTACTCCAAGGTAAACAATTGAGCATGTGGAAGATCTGTCATTATGAACAAACTGAAATTGATCAAGATAGATAAGATTTAAAACCAGTCTAGTGTTGTTCCTTTAATTCCAAACAAAATATTCAAGTCTTTCTTAAAAGAATATTATGGTCAACTGTATCAAATGCAGCACTGAGATCTAACAGGACAAGCACAGATACAAGTCCATTATCTGAGTGCCATGAGAATATCATTAGGGACTTTTCACCTCAGAGCTGTTTCACATTCCTCATGATGAGCCTTAAAAGCCAGACTGAAACCTTTCAAACAGCTCATTATGGTTGAAGTGATCGCACACAACCACGTTTGGCAACTACTTTCTCAAGAATTTTAGATAAGAAAGGAAGATTGATATAGGTCTATAATTGACCAAGTTATCTGGGTCAAAAGATGGTTTCTTAAGTAAGGGTTTAATTACAGCAACCTTAATTAACCTGGTTAGAACTGGATCTAACATACAAGTTGAAAGCTTAGATGAAAACAATAGTTTTGCTAACTCTGAGAGTTCAACTGGATCAAAGCTATTTAAACCTGGTTTAGATTCTATGGCTACCTCCGATGCTGCCTCACCTTCCAGAGATGAACCAATCATAGTTAGAGGAGTGCTGATGATCTTAATTTTTAAATAAAATTAATCTTATTTATAAAGAATGCCATAAAAATCATTACTGCTTAGAGCAAGTGGAATGAATGACGACATGCAGCTAAACATGTCATCAACTCTTACATTCTGTTTGCAAAAAAGGAGCACTACAGCAGGTCATTCATCCCTGCTGCCATCAGACTCCTACATTGTAGCTCTATACCTCAAATAACTTGTGCAATAACTATTTAATACCTTGAACAATTAGTTGTATAGATATATAAATAAATATGTATATATATATATACAAATTTTAATAACCTGTCTAATAACCTCTATCAGAGGCCTGGGAGCTTGAAGGTTCTGCCAGTATCTTTGCTGTTCCTAGAACTGCTCTCTTCTGGGCCGATATGTCTGATGTGTTTCCAGGGATCTGCTGTAACAGCTCTTCAAGTTTGGGGGTCACTGCCCCTAGGGCCCCAATGGCCACTGCAGCCTCAAGGTATTCTTCCACACTGAAAAAAATCTAAATCTAGATAAGCCATGTTTCTAAAATAAGTGCATTTGTTCCTGTATTGAGGGAGGTAAAACAGACATTTTGCCAATGGAGAACGAAACAATTTACACTTAAAATAAAGAAAACACAATTGCATTGTCTTACATTTCAAGTGCATATTATTCAATTATCTTATTTCAAGAGTAAAAATACTAATTCCTATTGGAAAATATCCTCATTTACCTACTCAAATTAAGGGTAAATACACTTAATTTAAGAAATTTTTTACTCATTTCTAGATAGTTTTTCCAGTGCAGGTTTTTTCCAGCTTTTCTCTAAGCCCCTGGTATTTCTCTAGATTTCATGTTCTTTTTTGCTGATGTTGCTGTAGAGATTGGTATTGTTATGCCAACCACAACAGCTTTCCTCTGCCTTTTGTCCACCACCACAATTTCCGGTTGGTTTGCCATTGCCATTCAGTCTGTGTCTGGAAGTCCCACAGGATCTTGGCATGGTCATTCTGTACCATCTTTGGAGGCGTTTCCCACTTTCACCTTTGGGTTTCCAGCCCATACTCTGCACAGATGTTGCTGTACACTATTCCAGCCACTGATGGTTATGGCGCTCCATGTGAGCTTTCACCGCCAAGATCTTACACCCTGCAGTTATTTTTCCAGGATTGTCTCAGGGGCCTCTTTGCAAGGTCTGCAGCTGGGGTCTTGTCTGGTGTGGTAGATCTGGGCCTCTATTGCTCTGGTGCTTAAGGGCCTGCTCCTGTGCAGCCATGATAAGTGACTGTGCTGTCCTTCAGTCCGGCTTTGTCTAGCCATTGGTAGGATTTCCTGATACCTGCCACTTCAATTACGTTTCGGTGGTACATCCCGTGGCCAGGGGCTTATCCATCCATGTCGGAGTCTATAGCACTATCTTATATATATATATATAAGTATATATATATATATATATATATATATATATATATATATATATATATATATATATATATATATATATATATATATATACACCTTCACCGCCACTTTATTAGTACACCTGTCCAACTGCTCGTTAACACTTAATTTCTAAGCAGCCAATCACATGGCGGCAACTCAGTGCATTTAGGCATGTAGACATGGTCAAGACAATCTCCTGCAGTTCAAACCGAGCATCAGTATGGGGAAGAAAAGGTGATTTGGAGTGACTTTGAACGATGGCATGATTGTTGTGCCAGAAGGGCTGGTCTGAGTATTTCAGAAACTGCTGATCTACTGGGATTTTCACGCCATCAAACCATCTCTAGGGTTTTACAGAGAATGGTCCAAAAAGAAAAAACATCCAGTGAGCTGCAGTTCTGTGGGCGGAAAATGCCTTGTTGATGCCAGAGGTCAGAGGAGAATGGCCAGACTGGTTTGAGCTGATAGAAGGGCAAATAGTGACTCAAATAACCACCCGTTACAACTAAGGTGGGCAGAAGAGCATCTCTTGAACGCACAGTACGTCGAACTTTGAGGCAGATGGGCTACAGCAGCAGAAGACCACACCAGGTGCCACTTTTCAGCTAAGAACAGGAAACTGAGGCTACAATTTGCACAAGCTCATCGAAATTGGACACTAGAAGATTGGAAAACGTTGCCTGGTCTGGATGAGTCTCCGGATTTCTGCCGCGATATTCTGATGGTAGGGTCAGAATTTTGGCGCCTACAACATGAAAAGCATGGATCCATCCTGCCTTGTATCAACGGTTCGGGCTGCTGGTGGTGGTGTCATGGTGTGGGGAATATTTTTCTTGGCACTCTTTGGGCCCCTTGGAACCACTCTGGCATCGTTGTAGACGCCACAGCCTACCTGAGTATTGTTGCTGACCATGTCCATCCCTTTTATGACCACAATGTCACCCAACTTCTGATGGCTACTTTCAGCGTGAGATAATGTGCCATGTCATAAAGCTGGAATCATCTCAGACTGGTTTCTTGAAGATGACAATGAGGTCACTGTACTCAAATGGCCTCCACAGTCACCAGATCTCAATCCAATAGAGCATCTTTGGGATGTGGTGGAACGGGAGATTCGCATCATGGATGTGCAGCCGACAAATCTCTGCGGCAACTGTGTGATGCCATCATGTCAATATGGACCAAACTCCCTGAGGAATGCTTCCAGCACCTTGTTGAATCTATGCCACCAAGAATTGAGGCAGTTCTGAAGGCAAAAGGGGTCCAACCCCGTTACTAGCATGGGGTACCTAATAAAGTGGCACGGTGAGTGTATACACAGCGTTCACTCTTCTTATTTTTGACTATTGAGCTGATGTAACAAGTACATTTCTCCACTGTGAGATCAATAAATTCGATCAAACAATCCATACATTTTTCATACTTCAATACTGTAGAACATGTGAATAATTTTTTTTTCTTCTTTCAGTGGTTAATATACATACAGTTAAAATGTTACATTTTATAAACAGTTTTTTTTTGCCAACAGCCCCTGGTTTCTGTAACTGCTTGTTACAGAGGTGATGAATTATCTCCACAGAAATCACCTGGCAGTGGCGGCCATGGCCCAGCTTCACTCCTGTCAATGTGGTCCATCTTGGTCAACAGTCTATTAGAAATGCAATAAGCTTATTAAAACATCATACTGTGTCAAACGGCAGCAGAATACAGTGTAGTGAGAAGATAAAAACATTCTTCTCACTGCCAACCTGTTCAACAGAGACATGAAGATAGAGAAGATAAAGGAATCAGAATCTTTCTCACTGTTTCTTTAAAAATGTTTATTTCTCATTATAGTCAATGTACAAAGTCTCTAAAGCGTGAGGTTCAATAGGATTTCACTGCCTCTAAATGATTTATTTGAAACATTATAGAAAAAAAGGATGATCATCAAATAAGCAACATGTAAATAAAATATTTGGAAAATAAAGATTTACTCTCACATTCTATCTCTAGGCTAAATATTCAGACACAATAAAATTCAATATAATACAAAACATTTTCATAATCTGCGAAAATCAATAATATACAAATTAATCATTTATATGCCTATTAGTCATTATGAAGGCCACTCCGGTGTTAGAAACGTCATTTAAGACATGGATGTAGTGGTGTTTTCTTTTTTTTATTTTTAAGTTTTGTGCCACAAGTGGGCTTTATTAAAGAGCAGAAAGACAGCAAATAGGATGAGATTTGCATCTCATCTAAGAGAAAAAAAAGGTATATGCAAAGAAAAGATTTTGCATGATCTAAATTGAAGAAACCAGAATCATACATTTCTGCTTATTTTGTCCAATTAGTTATTCATCAAGGTATGCGATACACTTAAACAAGCAGGTGAGGATAGAAGCTGAGGCTGCACAGAGACTTCAAACTGAAATGCACAGATGAAGGTAGAACTAATGACTGGAACAAACAGCATCACCTATTTCTGACATAATTTGACATGTTAAAAAATACATTTATTTGAAATCTCCTGACCAAAATATCAGTGTGCAAATGACCCCTCCTGCAGTCCAAGTTGGAGCTTCTGTTTTTCATGTTCACTCCATCCTGTCAGCGTCATCACCATTGATTTGCACCACACAATCCTTGTTCAAAGGCTCCTTCGAGTGGGTGGTGTCAAAGTGCTCTTTGTTCACTAGGTACCTGCCCCGAGCATCCAGCCCTAAGGCAGGTAGAAATCGGCGGTCAAACTGAATTTCTTGGCGTAAGTAGGAGGTCCTCTTCTGGCAGGAGTCCCCAGTCCCCTCTTGCAACGCTGTTAGGAAGACGACCAGCTCAAAGTGGTTAGAAGTGCCTTCACACAGAGCAGGATAGAGAGGGCTCTGGCGGTCCAGCGGGTGATAAAAAGTAAGCGGGAAGATAAAGAAGGGGCATGGCTGTTGCCCTAAATGGTCCAAGTGGAAATCCATTGAGGTCTGGTGGAGAGCTTGACCTTCTTGTTCCTCGAAGAGCACAGCACTCACCTTTACGTCTACCAGAGGTCGGTGCACAAGATTAGCGACTCGTATCATTAGACACGTCTGGCCCTGGTGTTGGCCAACTACTGCCTGCGGACTGAACTGGATCACTCCTGCCCGCTTCTGAGGACGTGCAATCTTGGCTACAAATGCACCTGCAAATTCAGATAAAGACATTTTAGGACACTGTCATAGTGATATGGCAGCAGTAAAATCCAAGCTAAATTTCCTTAATTGAATATGAGAAACATATCAATGTTCTGGCATCTTCCACCTAATGTAAAAAAATATTTAAAGCTACAGTGTGTAACTTTTAGCGACATCTAGCGGTCAGACTGCAGACTGCAGCTAATATGAACATCTCCCCACACGCTTCTACCCACAACAGTACTTGGCGGCGTTCACGGGACAAAATGTCTTCCACTGACGTCCGCATCACCTACCTTCTCAAGTGATGAGGTTTTTTTACATAGATAATTTTACAGATAATTATTTCATTAGTCTGTGTGGGGTATAGATTTCATGTAGACTTGAGATAAAAATATACCCCATATTTTTTCTACATCGTTGTGGCGTTTTGGCGATCTCGCATGTCGCTAGTTTGTT
Source organism: Cyprinodon brontotheroides (assembly GCA_018398635.1). Lineage (NCBI taxonomy): Eukaryota > Metazoa > Chordata > Actinopteri > Cyprinodontiformes > Cyprinodontidae > Cyprinodon > Cyprinodon brontotheroides. The sequence goes on along the minus strand of JAGKQL010000009.1, from coordinate 880,157 downwards.
GGCTCTCGCGCTGCGCGTAGGCGCAAAGATGTCTGCCTCCATGGCTGCTTGAGACCCGCTCTATGTAATTATAAATAGCACTTTCTAAGGCAAGGCAAACAATATTAGGTTAAGAGGCTGAGCTGGTAGATGATGATAAATAACATAGTTATGTATAATATATTACATTTCTGACTGTACTTATCCCTGTAATTATTACACACTGTAGCTTTAATACTCCAACAGACAATACTGTTTCTGGGATGATTTGAAAACTGCAGATCAAATCTGATCACACAGCAAGAAATGTCCATCTAACCAAGTCTTACAATCTTTTTTCTTGCCAAATATTTTTGACGTTGTTTTGAGAGCAGTAGGCTATTCTAATAAAGGGAACATTCTGTCAAATTAATCTTTTTTTTTCTAAAAGATTATATACCCAGTAAATATACTATTCTGCCAGGGCTTTAAGACGATTGCACTTCCTGATAAAGACTTCCTGATAATATATAATCACAGAACAACGTCTTATCATGTGCAATTGTCTTACTGCACAAATTATTGCACTTATTTTTCAGTAGAATTTTCTAAAAAGAAAATGACTAATCTAACACCTCTTGTTTGTAGATTAATCTCAAAACAAGATCCAAAGGCCTTTTTTGGCTAATTCTAAGATTGTGAGACTTTGTTACATGGACATTTTTTGCAGTGCAGGAAGCTAAGCAAGATGGAATTAATATTAAAGGAATTAACACAAATTTCACATTAAGATGTATGCAGTAGTATTCAAATTCTGATGGTAAGTTAGTTGTTCATGTTAGTGATATTATTCCTATTTTTGAGGTCTCTGACTCTTTTTTTTTTTTTTGAGGGCCTATGGGCCCTATTGCATTGGGGAGTATGATACTTTTCTCTCTGCTGCAGAGGGGACGAGTTTCCCCTGCAGAGACGGCGTAGCAGCTGAGATACAGGTATACAGTTGGTTGAAGAGGTATAATGTTGGTGGGTGTTCATCATGCAACGGTGGATCACACAAAGTGTAGTGACATGAGGCCATGGCAGACCTGCAGAGCATTCCTAAACACCATAATATGAGTAGCTCTCTGTCTAACCTTAGACCCATAACTCTGACATCACACACTATGAAATGCTTCTAAATAAAATTGTTTCTAACAATAGTAGCCAAGTGTTAGTCTTTGAAAATCCCCTGATGTTTGCTTAGAGAAGGTGTGGGTGTGGATGATGCATTGCTGAAGCCGGGTAACTGCCAATACTGCTACCGAAAGCTGGCGCTGAAGAGGCTAAGGCCAATTCCATGCGCTGGATTATGTTTAATGACTTTTCTTTTTTTAATACCATTACAAGCCACTTGGCGATTAAGTTGAAAACATTTTACCCTATAATAAAACTTTTAGCCTTTTTCCGGCTTGGCTGATGTATTTAAAACTTGGAGTTCACAGCAGTCTGACTTGCATTTGAAACAATATACAGGAGCTCCACAGGAAAAAGTTTTGTCGCCATTGCCATGTCCTACCCTTACAGGCACACTGATGATACTATAGAACCAGTCAGCCATCTATCTGTTGCTTAAGAAGTACTGGGATGACATTTTGCTTCCCTGGTGGGGTCTGCTTAATGGAGGTGCAGTCTACACACATACAGAGAGGCAGAGTCATCTCTTGTCAGCTAGGATGTTCTAATTTTATTTAAAATTAAAGCTACATGCAAAGATGAAAAGAGCTAAACAACATTTAAGAGGAGTGCGGCAAGAGGATATTTTTTTACCTGTTTTTATTCAAGGAAAAACAGACTGAGGTGGTTTAAACCTATTTCCCATTTTGACGAGGCTGACTTAAAGAGTGTAAGCTTATCTCATTGCAGGCCCAAATCAGAGGTTTGGAACTAACGTTAAGGAGATCTGGAGTCTGGTTTTATGGAGAAAAACTCCAGGATTGTTTTGAATGTTCTGAAGCTGGAACATCTTCAAGGTTTCATGCAACCAATGACCACAAATATACAATATAGATGAGGATGCCATGAAACGTGTCGTGCCATACATCAACAAATGCATTCAAGACTTCAGCATCACAGAGAACATGCTACTACCTGGGCCAACCAATGACCCTGAATGAATGAAGAGGTTGCAGGAAATCCACTAACAGTGGCCGGAACTCAGGTCTGGTGACAGAGGCGCACCGAGGACGGCGGGGTGCCAATCTTGAACCGTGCCATCACAGCAGCTAGCAGGTCCAGGATCTTCTTCCAAGCGTGCCAGGTAGAAACACCAGGAGGATCTGGCAAGGCATACAAGCGCGATTACTGACTGGCCAACATACCCCTCACCCTGTTAAAGCGAATAGTACACCCAAAAACATGATTAGCCTTCATTTTCTACCACCCCATGCTGAACAAAACTCTGGAGTACTTTTTGATATCTCAAATGCATCTGGAGATCGGGGAGGCTTCTTGCTGTCTGCTGACATTCAAATAATGGAGGTCTATGGCGCCCGAGACAGAAAGGTCCATAAAAGTCCACAAAAACGTGTCAATATTCCTCCATACTGCTCGTCCAATGTAATCCAAGTGTCCTGAGTGGGTAGCATCCAGAATTTACTC
>JAGKQL010000009.1:842056-872562 GCA_018398635.1 Cyprinodon brontotheroides | reverse complement strand
TTCAAATCATGAAAGCATAAATACCTCATTTTATTTCAGTGTTAAATTCTCTTTAAAGTAAGAGATGTCTCCGGACCTTTACTGGTTGATGATTTTCATTATTTGGACCCCACTGATTTTTTTATTGGTTACCCCTGGTTTAATGTTTATAAATATTTATTTCCCGTCATGTGCTCCATCCAATGCAGATCATTGGCTCCACCCACATCTAGTGAAAACTAGTGTGATTGGATGAGTCATAGAACGCAAACACTGATTGGTTAGCTAAAGGAAATCATCAGAAGCAAGCAGGTGTTCTTCAAACTGCAAACGTGAATTGTCTATGCCATGCTACAATGTGGGATTCAGAAAAAGATGTCGAAATGTCTGAAAGGTCGGACACAGGCGAGAGCGTATCGGGAGACGGAGACCAACAAGACCTCCCTCATCCTTGGCCCTATCTCAGAGAATTTATAGAAATAGTCGAAAAATTGAGCTTTTAATTCATAAAGTGGCATCTGGCTGTTTGTTTTAAAGGTTACTTTATACTTTTATACTTTAAGTAGTTTTTGGAGCACATACTTTTTCACTTTTACTTGAGTAAAGAGGTCAAGTTGATACTTCAACTTTTACCAAAGTGTTTTTAAACTACAGTATCTATACTTCTACTTAAGTAACAAATGTGTGTACTTTTGACACCACTGCTGGCCAGCAACACTTCTCTTTAGATCGTAATGTCCACAAATCATGACAGATTATTTTAGTACAAAGATTGATGTTAAAAAGGAATTGTAGGCGACTGGCCAAGGACCGGCCAAGGGTCCATCAAGGAAAGTGGGTAAATTTTGAATGGCTACTGTATGATCAAGTGCTTCGAAAAGGTGGTTAAAGAACAGTCTACACTCCAGTCTCTCCCCAACGTTCGACCCTTTCCAGTCACCTACAGACGAAACCGCTACACTGAGGACGCCATCTCCACTGCTCTTCACCTGAGCCTAGCACACGTAGGAGAAGAACACCCGTGTATGGATGCTGTTCTTGGACCTCAGTTCAGCTTTCAAAATCATCCTCCTACAGCATCTGATAGGAAAACCGTAACAGCTGGGCTTCAATGCACCCCTCTGCAATTGGCTGCTAGCCTTCCTCACAAAAAGACCTCAGTCAGTCTGGGTTAGACAGAACACCTCTGATGTCATCACCCTAAACACAGGCTCCCCTCAGGGCTGTGTCCTGAGCCCCCTGTTATTCACTCTGATGACACATGACCCCAGGCTCACCACCAATCACATCGTGAAGTTTACAGACTGATGCGCTGTACTCGAAACACACTGAGTTCTAAGGTAGGAACAGTTGAATTCCTAAGAAACCATCCTCTATACAAAGTTTTAATAGTCTTAAAAACTCTTTTAGCCAAAGTTTTGTTTTGCCTCAGTGTTCCACTGAATGCTTCAGAAGGTCTTTCATTCTTCAATCTTTCAGATTTTTCTGTATGTGTTTTTTTTATGTCATCCACTAACAATAGTGATGTGATGTTGGGTGGTGGCAAATGAATTTCCCCTCTAGGGGATTGATAAAGGTTAATTTATTGTATTCTAAACTGGAAGTCACGTCTAAATCAAAAGGCTGTGTCCGAAAGTCCTCCCAAATAGAGTCATATAAAAGAACAAACAATTTTGTCTTATAGGTAGGAGGACGATGTAAAAAAAAAAAGACCAAACATTGAAGGCAAACGTTTGGGTTTTATTAGCAAGATGCTAAGCATTAGCTATATATCAGCTAACTTTTCTGATGTAAAAAAACAGATAATATTTTTCGTATTACCTAAAATGGAATGTTTTTTTATGAATATGCTGGATTACTTTTAATTTGTGGACCCTTATGGAAGAATGGAGTACAAACAATTGAAGAAAGGATTTATAATACGGCTGCTTTTGGACGCCTTCAAAGTTATGTTGTCATGGCTCCTTGTCATGTATACATTTTGACTAACACCGCTCTTTAACATCTCTTAGCTGGCGAAGACAGTAGCTATATTTACATTAGTGTTGGGCGCCGATGCCATTTTTTGGCCCCATACCGATACCTGATACCTGGCTTTTCGTGCAGCATCGGCTGATACCGATACCATAATAATGTAAAATAATTGCCATCATGGCTTTGTCAAGCTGCTGCCTACCTTTGTGAAGCAGGAAAAAATCTAATACAAAGTGAATCCAGTAGAACTTTTTATTGCCTACCTGAAATGGGTGACAATAATTGAAGAAACTTATGGCTCTCAAAATGGTATCGGTGCCCTATTTGTTGGTACTCGCCCTTACCGATACCACCATTTTAGGGCAGCATCGGTGCCCCGTCCGATACTGGTATCGGTGCAACACTAATTTATATGGACATATATAATCTGATTGAAGGCCAGATCAGATCAAAATGTTTCATGTAAGCATCACAGGATTAAGATTCAAATCCGATATGGTCCTATCAGAAACACAATTTTAATTCCAAAAGAGAGCGGAGAGACACCTATCATTCTGATAGGTGTCCTTCAATCTCCACTGCGCATTCGTGCCACACCAGCTAATCAATCAGTTGCTCCTGGTCTTTGATGGTGGAGGTGCCATTCTGCAGGGCATTTCAGCAGTACAGAGTCTAGGGACATTAATTTAGAGGCGATCTGGTCTCTGTTCAAGTAAGGCAGGAGTTTGATCTGCATGGAGGTGAACCTTTTTCTGGTGCATATGTTGGCACAGTCTTTAGATGTGCACCAGAGGTGATCTGATTCAGTGCTGGATGAAGTACTCAACAGTAGCACATGAGTAAAGTATTGATACTAATAGTTCAACATTACAAAACAACAAGTAAAGGTTACTCAGTCAGTAATGTAATCAGGTTAAAGTTTGAGGGTACTCACTTTTGGAAATACTTTAGTATTCAAAAGTGCATGCATTTAAGTTTTCACAAATATAAATTAAATTTCCTAATATTAGTACATTTCTGTATAATTTTCAAAATAATTTTAAAGAATCTTTTAACTTTCCCAAACCACCAGATATATTGATGCGTAGAACCACCTGCTACAGCTTCTAGACCACTTGGAAAGAACTTAAGCATAAAAATCCCACATAAACTAAGGACAGCTAATATGGTTATTATTTCTTATTCAAAAACAAACCAAAAAGAAAACAGGAGTGTCTAGATTCTCCTCACACTTTCACTAAGGAATAGTGAAACCGCTAATCTGCTTTGAGAACTCTTTCTACTGAACAACTTGGCCGCATGGAATCAACTCGCACCTTGATAAAATTTATAAACTACAAATAATATCTGCGCTGAGTTTTTCACATTTGTGGACCGTCATGCAAATCTCTGAAACAGTGGAGTCCAAATTGAGTCCTAAGGGCTGCTGTCTTACATGATGAGATGCTTTTCAAGAGAGAAAAACAGCAGCAGCAGATTACAAAGCTAAGCTGAGCCAAAAGGAACTGAAATAACAGCAGCTTCCACAAAATGGAGGGAAGTGAAAGTTATAAGTGCTCCCTCAAAAAATGACCCAAGTAAAGTACAGATATATATTTTTAAAGTACTTAAGTAGAGTAATCAAGTAAATGTACTTTGTTACTTTCAACCACTGGTCTGGTTTTGGGAGCAGCAGATTTTGTCCCTGCTTTAAGCAGATGACGTGGTCTTGCTGACTCCCTCCTGCTAAGACCTACAGCATGCAGTGGGTGGTTCACAGCTGAATGCTGTCTGTTTGATAAGAGCAAAAAAACAGCGTCACACATCTTTCACCAACCTGTGACAATTTCATTGTTCTACTGTGACAGCCAGAACTACTAAGATTTCTTTTCCTGTGGAACTATTTCTTTTTGCACCTCTACCAATCTTTGATGGGCTGTATAACAACATTTCTTTTAAACTTTTTTTTTCTGAAAGGGCAATGTTGTTTAAATTAACCCCTTCGTCCAAATACAACTTAAACATTTACTAATAACTTTATTATTAAATTGAGTTCATAGTGATTTTGTTTTGGGAGTATTTGGGAGTATGGAGCAGATGATATAGCAGAACAGCTTATTGTTCACAGCTTATTGTTTACACCCAGCAGGCTGAGGTATTTGTAATCGTACTCGTATAGATGAGATAAGAGCCTAAAACAAAATGTAAAGACACATGAATGTACAGGCTCTTTTCCACTTATTTATTTATTTGTATGACAATGAGTAATAAAACAAAATAAAAAAAAAATGCTCCCCATTTTTTAACATTATTTTGTAAAAAAACATTACATTTTTCAATTCAATTCAAAAACATTCAACATTTAAAAATGAACAAATGATAGCAGGATTTTAATTTTCATGTCATCCAAAGGATGGTGGGACATCATGCTCCTTAGTTACCTTATGAGCTCCCAAACAGCCTCACTTTCTGGCCTGTTTCTTTGCTGCCAGTACTAATTGGACAGCACTTATCATGGCGATTACTGATGCATGCCCACTTTGGCTAGAGTCCTCACCAATTCAATGAATCAATGCAGCTTTGATCTATATTTTCGCATTTCTATTAAATATTTCTATCAAATATCTACAGTATGACTTTAAAGGGGTTTGGCCAACTACACATATCACTTTTTTTTGCTGTGCAAAGTGCTGCAACAAGCTTCTTAGGTGGCTCTGTCCGGGACAAAAAACAGTTAAGAAGATGAGCTCTGAGCCAGTTTTCTCACAAAAGGGATGAAATGTAGTGCCTACAGTAAGTCACAGCAAAAGCTGAGCCCATAGATATGTCTAGGACAGACACAGGACTAAGCACTGAAAAACAGGCCCAGCTCTATCATCTCTAATCAGGGGATTTGATGGCAGCAGTACATCTGATGTTTCTCTGCAGGATGCTGTCAAAGCAATGAACAGAAAACTTTGAACTGGTCTGTCTGGATGGTTCGATGGAATTTAATCTGTAACGATGACATGTTATTAATTGAGGCCAAAGAGCCAAACTGAATAAAACTGAACAGAGCTGACAGACTGACTGATTGACTGACTGACTGTGGTCGTTCTTTCCAGCTTTGTAGAATGGCAGCCATTCAAAACTGCCCTTCCCAGTCAAACGCCAGCCGAATGGCAGCCTACTCCCCTGCGAGAACCGGCAGCATGGCCCCCAACTTCCAGCTACTGGCCTTCTCCTGGACATTCATATTTTTACTCTGACTCCACCCTTTCACTGAATTACAGGATCTGACCAGGAGATGGCGCTTCTCTTTAGATCTTAGTGTCACTTCCCTGAATGCTAGTCCTGATTTCCAACTAATGGTTCAGAGTGTTTTAAAGCCACTGCTTCATTCAGAATCTGTGGCTTTAGAATTTGTGTTCAGATATTTTCCTTCCAGTCTGACTGAACTTGAGGTTTTCTCTTTAGATGTGCAAAAGCTGCTTAAAAAAAGAACATATAAGCATCAAAATATAATTTTTTTCCCTTTTCACATGTAAAATAAAAATGAAATCAAAGTATCATTTTGTTCCATTGTGTTGATCTGTCGTACACAATCCTGGTATAATACAATTAAGTTTTGAATTGTATCATCTTTCCAACATTTCAGTCATTAATTTGCCTTTATTTTTTTGTGTTTTATGGCCTGAAAAGAGATTTTATTATTTTCTTAACTTTGTTTTATCTGCATAACATCCTGTATATGTGAAAAAGTGTTGGCGCAGATATGACAGCTAAATCTGGGATAGAGTGCCTCTAAGGTTTGAGTCAGAAGTTTTACCTGTGATGAAGGCTTCCAGCATGAGTCCCAGCAGCATCTGCACAGCAAGCAGTGCTATGGCACTGGGACAGTCTCCACTGGGGAACATGGTGCCATAGCCGATGGTCAACTGTGTCTCAAGAGAAAAGGAAAAGGCGGCAGTGAAACTTGTAATATGTTTCACGCAAACCACGTGATCCTGTGGTGGGTCGTCATGATTTTTCACAGCAAGGTCTCCATTGAGATGGGCCAGCAAGTACCACAAGCAGGCGAACAAAAGCCAGTGGGCAATGAAGGACGCACAGAAGGCAAGGAGAACCCATCTCCAGCGCAGACTAACCAACAGTCCCCACAAATCCTGCAGCACCAGCAGCCAGACTCTGCCCCAGTTTTTACGCCATGAGTTTGAGGGGCAGGCAGGGGCATTGATTGTAAAGTGTCCGTCTTTGGCAACTAGACGTTGACGAGCTGGAGACGACAATAGAGGGTAGGAGGAGGCTTTGCCAGCCAGAACACTGCTGTTGGACTTGGTGGTCATGGTTGCTGGCAGATCTCAAACAGGGCAAATGAAATTGACCCTGAAAAAGAAATGAAAACAAAAATTAATTTAATAGCACAGCCTTTTCACTTGAAACAAACAAACCTTAAACTGCAACACAAACCATTTGGATTTAGACCAAAGCACTCAACAGACAGAAAAATTGTTATCTTACAGAAAGAAAAAAACAGTCTTGAATGTATAAATTATCTTGAATAAACTAATAAATTCCACTCATTCATCTGACCAAATTTTAAAATGGGAATGCCTCAAGGCTTAATCTTTGCACCCTCCCATTTTAGCTTATGCATGGGAGGAGCATAATTACCTGACAGCTGACAAATGTATGTGCAAAAACTGCTGAGTTATCCAAGAAGATACATTATTTTTGAAGGGAACATATAATGTCTTTTTCTGTCGGCCTCAGCAGATGGCCGCTCACACTGAGTCTGTTTCTGCTGGAGGTTTGTTCCTGTTAAAGGGGAGTTTTTTCTCTCCACTGTCGCTATAAGCATGCTTGGTTTAGGGGATTGCCTTCAAGTCAATGAGTCGATGCAATCAACTGGTTTTCCTTAGATATAAAACTTTGAATCAATTTGACTGGATGATCTGTTGAACTGTAAAGGGCCTTGAGATGACGTGTTGTGAATTGCCGCTATATAAATAAACTGAATTGAATTAATGTTTTACATTAGCGTTAAATATAATCATCTAACCAGGACAATAAAACTACTACAAGACCTAAATATTTTTCTCATTAAAGAGTAACGTTGATGAAAACCTCATCCCAAGAACCAACTTAATATTAAATTAATTAACTTTGTAAAACTGTAAACCCCAATTAGACCTGCATACAATAATATTTGACCATTTATCCTGTTGTAGAAGAGTTTGGGGGCCAGACTAAAGAAAACCTTCAAACTACCAAGAACACTATGTATACAGAAATTAAGTTGGATCAGAAACCTGTTAGATGGCATTTTAATCTACAGACAGTAATTGTAATGTAACAGAAAAAAAAAGAACTGCCAGTAAGCTCAGCAAATGTTGTTTCACCAGAATCCTTACAATTTATTTCATATAATTCTAAAATTGAGAATCTTACCCCCTAAACCCCAAACATCATTAAGACATTAGTTTTTTAGGCAAAATCTGGTTGGCCCGTCATAGTCCTGATTCAGAAATACTTAATGAAAATTGGGCTGTGTTTGGTTGGTCTGATTTTGTCCCACTTTAATGCAATAACAGACTTTAGAAATGTGTTAAAAACAGGGTTTTACCTTAGAACTGTGCTAGTGGACTGGGTCTGAACGTGTGTTTATTTATTCACGCAGGTTAATACAGGCGTGTTTTTGTGCACATTTCTGCATATTTGGACACATACCTACTGTGATACAAATGCATATTCTTTATGCTCAACATCAACATCTTTGTTTATAGATGTTGAGATCGCCCTGTTTTTCAGTGTAGTCCTGTTTCTCTGACTGTGACTGGCTGGATGTGCTCTCTTCATCCTCTGACATGGGAGCTGGCTCGGAGCTCGTCTGCCTGGCTGTGTGTTTTCTGGACGGGGCCCCATATTACAGTTGCCTTTTTTATCATTGCTTCTGTCTCCTTGAACCCCAGTCGGCCTCAGCAGATGGCAGCCACACTGAGCTCTGGTTCTGTTCTTCCAAAGGTTTCTACGTGTTTAAAGGGAGTTTTTCCCTCTCCACTGTGGCTACAAGCAATATCGTAGTGTGAGTGGATTGCATTTGAGTCAATGAGTCGATGCAATCAACTGGTTTTCCTTAGATAGAAAACTTTTGTATCAATTTGACTGTATGATCTGGTTGAACTGTAAACGTGCCTTGAGATGACGTGTAAGTTGTGAATTAGGGCTTCATAAAAAAACTGAATTGGGCTGAAATACTCCAACAAGACATGTCTTTTTTCTTTTATATTGAAATTGCATATTTATTTTTTTCTTTTTTAATCCTTTAGGTATAATATAGGAGACAGGTTTCATATTAGATATTCATTGTTTCTCAGATCATCTACAACGTTTATGAAGCAATGCTGAATGTATTGTATGTATGTTTGAATGTATGTATGTCCTTAAATAAACAAATGAGAACTGTTCTTGGGGTTCGCAGCCTGTGGTGTCCCTATGAGCCTGCACTCTGTCATCAAATGTATTTATAGTTTGTTGATGTGATGTGAACTGAAAGTGCAAAATGCTAACAGTATGAAACACGTGCTTTTCATTACAAAAGTTAGCAATGATATAGCGTAATTAAACTACAGCTCTGCTCTGTTTTCAGTACATCTAGCCTTGGGATTAGTTTTAGACCTAATGAATCTCAGATGCTGAATTTTTTTTTTTTTTACTGGACTAATTGACTAAATCAGATTCACAAATTTAGGCTCAATCTACACAACAGCCATGTTTGAATCAAGCAGCTGGAGGAGATGTATGTACCGGCAGTCCTGACAGTCTGACAGCTAGACCTCTGCATTCTGCAGAGTTTCTATTTCTATGTCAATATTGTTGCCAGGAGATTAGAGCGGCTCTCAGCTGGGAGGCAGTCTGAGCAACAAAGTGACATGCAGAGTAGGAATGCGTCTTGCAGGGAGCTTTCCCTGCACGGCTGTATGACTCTTCACAAATAACAAATCAACCCGTTTCACAAATCAAACCACCTTCATCAATGTCAGGTTAGAAGCTTTTCTGATTTTCAAAGCTTAAACTAATTCTTCAAAGCTTCTGTGTTTAGATTGAATTTGGAGTTGCTTTAGTGAGGACATTTCCTCTTCTCAGAAAAACAATAGTTGGATAACACTCAGCAAGACTGTCACATGGTTCAGTTTCCAGTCCACTGGATCCCAGTTCTGACGGAACCAGCCATGAGAACGCAGATGAGAGCTTGATTCCCAGCTTTGCATACAGGATGTCAGGATCTGACTCCTGCCCAAACATCAGATGGCGCAGTGAAAGAGGATTTTTCCCATAAACTTTCTCTTCTGCTTTGTGTCATCACACAATTAAATGTTGCAGATTATTTTTCTATATCCAGCTGTAGATTTTCATAAATAATCAGACCAATTAGTTAGCTAAAGAAATCTGCTTAATAAGGTTAATGACCTTTCTGTTAGAAAAATGACATCAAATGTAAACCATGTCTGATGATCACTATGTTAGAGCAGAATAGAATAGAACTGAAATCATCTCTATTTTTCATTATAGTTTAAACTCACTGACATTTAAGGAAAATGTACGTTAAAAAGATCAAACTAAACACTCTATGGGATTCTGTAGTGTTTAAATGATCAGGGTTCTTTTTATTATTTTATAAAAGACGCAACAGGTCCACAACCTTCAAAAAGGTCCAGTTTTGTCAGATCATCCGGATCTTTTAGTAAATGTTCGACGGGTCTTTGTGTTCTCTTTGTTCAGCAGCGGTTCTGTCCTGGAAACTCTCCCATGGAGACCATTTCTGCACAGCATCTTTCTTATTGTTGAACCACGACCCCTGACCTTAACTGAGGCAGTGAGGCCTAAAGAACTTAAGATCTTCAGGGTTCTTCAGTGAACTCAAGCATTGATCTTCCATCAAACAATCAAAGGTTATTAGACATATGTATTAAATTATTCAAATATAAACTGATTTACTATGGATTCCTGCCAGGATTAGGAGACCCTTTCATATATTTTTAGTGGATTTCTGTGGATTAAGCATTTGTAACAACATAAGACAGAATGCACTTGGATGGGTTTGACTTTAAGGCTACGAACTCAACCACAGCTTCTCAGAAAAAGTCCGAAACACACTGGGGAAACATAAATTCGGCATAAAATATCAAACCTAACATTCTTGTCCTCTTTATCGACTTTGGTTAAATTTCACTAACCGCCTCACAGGCAGTTAGATAAAGAAATGTTTACTGTCGTCATCTCTACCCCCTCAGTATTTCATGTAATGTCGTCACATTTTCGACCATTTCAATAAATTCTGCATGAAACATGCAGTACATAGGAAAAAGTGTGTTGATTACTCTGTGCTCATACTGTGGTTTATGTAATGTGTGATCAGCTGTTCCTCTGCTACATTTTTTTACTTTAGCAAAACAAAAGCCGGTCTGCATTGCAACATATCAAACTGTTTTATTTAAAGATGAATACTGGTGCTTGTTTTCTGTTTGTAGTTGGATTAAATACTTGTTTTTTGGTTGGTTTATACAAGTTGTTCTAACTAGACAGCCTAACTAAGCAGAAAATATTTTTTTGATAGCGTGAAATCAAAATGCAACAAAAGTCCCCTTTCTCTCAGTAAAAACTTGTTAGCTCTGACTGATTAGATAGCGGAAGATTTCATCCAGGTATCAGAGCCTCACCAGAAGACAGCATCATAATGAAGTTAGTACTCACCTAGAGCTGCAGTCGGGGCTAAACTGGAGCCCTTTGACCTGTTCCCCTCAGTCTGGCTCTGAGTCTGTTAGGCAGACAAAGGACTGAGGCACATCAGAGAGTGCCACTGATTCCTTGGAAGAGGGGGCTTAAAATCCCAAAAGGCGTCCAACAGAAAAAGAGTGGAAAAAGACCTCTCCAGTGAGGATTGTGTCTGAGTGTGACTGAGCGTGCTGCTGCGTGCTCCACTGTGATGTGCAGCGTCAAGCTCCAGGGCCACGACGATTCAATTGGTCACATTACTCTGCACGGAGCCTATTAGTGCTCCCACAAGACAGCAGATAAAGAGGGGATTTGTCTGGGGGTGTTTGCTGGGGGTGGAGGGATCAACACCTTGTCACAGTTCATTCAGTCCTATAAATACGGCTTCAGTTACAGGACAGCTCACTGTGCTGAAGGTTTTAATTATCTTTAACAACTGACAACATTACTACATGACTGTGTAAAAGCAAGATAAGTTACATATTAATCCAGAAATCATTGAGACCTTCCTTCTTGGAGCCAAACAGTTGATAGTTGTCTAAAAGTCAACAGCGAACTTTGACCCCTGAGCATCAGAACAACTCTACTTCTTATTTTGTAAGTCTCGAAAACTAAAGACAAAGTTTAACTTAAAAACAATCGACTGCAGTTAATTGTGGTCCACTTTAGAGCTGCTATATTCTGCACCATTTTATAACGCAGTAGTTCTACTTTTGGCATATATATATATATATATATATATATATATATATATATATATATATATATATATATATATATATATATATATATATATATATATATATACAATGGTGCTCTATTTTGGAACCTCAAAAAAGGTCAAAATTAAGAGCAAAGGTCACAAAACAAATATTGGAATAATTGAAACAAGACAGTAAAGATCAATACTTATAAGTCTCTCAGGTCTAATCTGGTTAGAATGTCCAGCAAGGGACTCCATATCCGGTCAAATTTAGCCAATGTCCCACGCACCAAATGGAGAATTGTTTCAGGAGTAGTTTACAACAGTTCGTTGATCCAATGTTTCTTATTTGGAGGCTCCATAGATTTCCACTTTTTAAGTATAAATCTTTTTTGGTTCAGATGATGCTAACAAAACAAAGTATTTCTTGCAAACATTTAAGCAGTAATTTAATTTTATTCCTTTGTGATTATGAAATTGTTCAAAGCCAATGCTATAATCATAGATTTTTTACTGCTTAAGTTATAAAGTTTAAAAACTTGTGTAAAATATCTGTTTTTTAGGACCAAACACAACCTGCCTACATAAAGTTTAGTTAGAAAACTAGGGAGTACCTGCAGAAATTGAGGTATAACAGATATTATGTTTTTAGGAAAACTTAAACTTTGCTACACAAACAGAAAGCGTATTAAGTTTGTGTTTTCATCATTTCCTTCTTTGTTGTCAGATCCTGCCTTTTTATTAATTCATCTGATTCATTGCAAGTTTGGATTTGTTAATTTTAGTCGAGTGTTTGGATTTTGCCCTTTTGATAGAAGTCTTTTTTTTTTTTTATCTGTAAGTTGTATTTCAGCTTCCTCTGTTACTTATGTTTCCTCCCTCAGCCGCCCTGACATTATGCCGCCTCCATGTTTCCTCTCACTTCTTCATTCTGATCATCTGTCAGTCTCTAATCCTGCTACAATATTTAAACTCACTACTTCTCTTGGTTCACCACCGGAAACATTTGTTTTACTGCTTGGTGTCCATTACTCCATTACTCTGCATAGTTCTTTGTTCAAGCATCACCCTGGGGCCGCCTAGTGTTATTTTCCTTTTTTTCGTTATTAAATCCCACTTTTCACAACAGGACAATACTCCAGAATTCCTGTCTAGACTCTGGTCCCGATTCAGCTCTTTTCATTTCACCTGGCTTCTTTGCTTTAACTTTATTCCTTTAGAAAGATAGAAATTAAACTTTATTGATCACACAATGGAGAAATTCATTTATTTAATTCGTTCATTTAACCCTTCTCCTTGAGGAGTAGGAGGAGTAGTGGGCTGCATCTGTGCAGCGCACGGGGAGCATTGTGGGCTAAGGGTCTTGCTCAGAGAGCCAGATCGGAAGCTTTGGTTACACCATAACCTGGAGATTTGTATACAGGTAAAAGCCATGAATTAGAATATTTTGAAAAAACTTGATTTATTTCAGTAATTGCATTCAAAAGGTGTAACTTGTACATTATATTTATTCATTGCACACAGACTGATGCATTCAAATGTTTATTTCATTTAATTTTGATGATTTGAAGTGGCAAATAAATGAAAATCCAAAATTCGCGGTGTGCACAAAAATTTGAATATTGTGTAAGGGTTAAATTTTGAAGACACCTGGTGCCACAAACTAATCAGCTGATTAACTCAAAACACCTGCAAAGGGCTTTAAATGGTCTCTCAGTCCAGTTCTGAAGCCTACACAAACATGGGGAAGACTTCAGATTTGACTGCTGTCCAAAAGGCCACCACACACACACATTGCACAAGTCAGTGCTTCAACAGCACACAAAAGGTTGTTGCTGAAGAGGCTGGCTGTTCTCAGAGCTCTGTGTCCAAACACATTAATAGAGAGGCAAAGGGAAGGAAAAAACTGTGGTCAGAAAAGTGTACAACCTGGGCTAGGGATCACGCTTCTTAGTCAAGTATTATGAAAACCATTCAAAATGTGGGGAGATTCACAAGGAGTGGACAGCTGCTGGAGTCAGTGCTTCAAGATCCACCACCAAGAGACGCTTGAAAGACATGGGTTTCAACTGCCGCATACCTCGTGTCAAGCCACTGTTGACCAAGAAACAGCGCGAAAAGCGTCTCACCTGGGCTAAGGAAAAAAGAGCATTTTGCATTTCCTTTGGAAATCGAGGTCCCAGAGTCTGGAGGGAGACAGGAGAGGCACAGGATCCAACGTTGCTCGAAGTCTAGTGTGTAAAGTTTCCACCATTAGTGATGGTTTGGGGGTGCCATGTCATCTGCTGGTGTCGGTCCACTCTGTTTCCTGAGATCCAGGGTCAACGCAGCCGTCTACCAGCAAGTTTTAGAGCACTTCATGCTTCCTGCTGCTGACCTGCTCTATGGAGATGGAGATTTCAGGTTCCAACAGGACTTGGCGCCTGCACACAGCTGCAAAATCTACCCGTGCCTGGTTCACAGACCATGGTATTTCTGTTCTAAATTGGCCAGCCAACACCCCTGACCTTAGCCCCATAGAAAATCTGTGGGGTATTGTGAAAAAGGAAGATGCAGAATGCCAGACCCAAAAACGCAGAAGAGTTGAAGGCCACTATCAGAGCAACCTGGGCTCTCATAACACCTGAGCAGGGCCAGAAACTCATCGACTCCATGCCACGCCGCATTAATGCAGTAATTGAGGCAAAAGGAGCTCCAACCAAGTATTGAGTATTGTAAATGCTCATATTTTTCATTTTCATACTTTTCAGTTGGCCAACATTTCTAAAAAAAATCCCTTTTTTGTATTAGCCTTAAGTAATATTCTAATTTTGTGACACACAGAATTTTGGATTTTCATTTGTTGCCACTTCAAATCATCAAAATTAAATGAAATAAACATTTGAATGCATCAGTCTGTGTGCAATGAATAAATATAATGTACAAGTTACACCTTTGAATGCAATTACTGAAATAAAACTCAAGTTTTCAAAATATTCTAATTTACTGGCTTTTACCTGTATTGAGATTTTTCCACTGTATTCAGTACAGGATGGAATACACTCGGGGTGGTGGTTTTTGCACAATTACCATACACAGTATATATTTTAAACTGATAAACTTTTAGTTACTCCGGTTTTATCTTGATGTGTCTTGACTCACAACATTGAAAATCCCATGCATTTTGTTCTATTGTACATTTTGTCAGGTTGCATATTAACAGATTGAAGGGCTTCTAAGGACATAAAAAAATGTTTGACAGATGAGGAAAATGATTTGTATTTATGCAGTTTGGCTGCGTCAATAAGTACCCAGAATGGACCTCCAGTACATCCTTAACCTTTTTTACTGAAAAGATGAGAGGAATGGATATCTGATCTGATCTGATAAAGGAGGCTAGATATGATAAGATTTGCTTGGAACAAGCTTTATGTGCAGAAAGAGTGAATAAAATATTTCAAAGTAATTAAACTATTGTTTAAACACAACAGTGGTGAGTATGGCAAAATGCAGGTTTGTAGGAAACAAGCAGAATGACAACAGAAGAGGAAGAAATACCAACTAAAAGGCAATGGCAACAACAGAGAAATATTAATTAAATAACAGGGGAAAAAACAGGCGCAGCTGACGTGGTAAACAAAACATTGGTGTATTGACAGACTGATGTAAAATTCTATTTAGCTCAATGAAGTTAAAAATATTTGATTCATACTGAAGGGAAATTGAATGTTTTAGTAACTCATAGGGATGAGTTGTAGATGGTGTTTGCTGTAGGCAGGAAGGATCTTCGCTTCTGCTCTAAACTTCTGAAGAAGCCTTCGGCTTAAGATACTCATGAGGATGATCGTCAATTGTCCAAAACATTTTCATTTTTATTTTATGAAGAATTTTTCTTTGTGAAATCTTCTTCAGAGGCTCTAGAAAATGCAGTCTTTCTTATTACAGTAGCTTGTTGAGTCCCAGCAGATATTGGGAGAAGAGATCCAAACTTTTCACAACAGACCTATAGAAGATATGCAGTATCTCTCTGAAAACAGTGAAGGATTTGAGCTTACTCAAAACTCTGTCCTTGCTTCTCTAGTCTAGTTTGGTGTCCAGGTGAAGACCAAGATATTTCTACTCCCCCACCACCTCCAATTCTTCTCCCATGGTGTTAACAGGATTCAACTTCTTCCTGTTTCTTCTGAAATCTACAATCATCTCCCTTGTTTTGTTGACATTCAGGTTCAGATGATTGTTTCCACAACATGTGAGCCAAAGCAGTTTATCAGCTCTCTGAACTCAGGTTCTTGTCCATCTTTGATTCACCCAATCACTGCAGAGTGATCCGAGTATTTCTGGAGATAATTGGCCTCTGTCTGGTACTAGAAGTCAGAGGTGTACAGAGTAAAAGCTGATTTATACTCAGAAACCAGGTCGTCTGCATGTGTGTCACAGTTAACGCAGATATGCCCCGCCCCTGCCGCAGACACTCTGGTGCACATCTATAAAACTGTAGGTGACTGCAGACAGTGCCGCAGACAGGAAGCATCTGATTGGTCAAATCTACATCCATGCTATGCGTATTTCCGGTTTGGTATCTTACCGACTTGCTTTGTTTGTATGACCACCATTGTGGAAAACGAGTCGTAAAGATTAACCAGATAGAAGAGCGAGGCGTGCGCTCGCTGCGACCCTTTTCCACATGGATAAGATTAACTTTATTGTCCTAAAGGAAATTTGATTTGGGTGCAGACTCTGGCTGCTACAGAGTCCAAACTATGTGTCACGCTGCATTCACACATAAACACACCACTATAGAAATTCCATTATAAGACAATAAATAAATACATAAGGTAGCATGTTACATTACATTCACAATAAAACATTTGAAATAAAAAAAAGAAAGAAAATAAAAAATCTGTTATATGAGATAATGAATATACATAAAAAAAGCATGTCAGTTTAGTTTAAATTTTGAATACCATTGACTATTCCACAACTTACTGCTTGATACTGTTTATTGCCTTAATGGAAAGTGGAATAAATGAGTTCTTATAGCAGTTCAATCTACAGGCGGGGACTCTAAGACTTCGACCTGAAGGAAGAAACTGATTCTTTGAATAAAGAATATGATCCCTGCTCTTTTTCGCCCTCATGTCCCTCCGTTGTCACCCAAATTTACTCCTTGCGTTTTTTTCACTTCCTCACTGCAGCGGCCGTATCTAGACTCACAGTTAGATTGTGATTGTCTCTCTTGCATTGTGGCAATAACATAGCGAAGGCCTCGCTTCAATATTGGGCATTAATCAAAAATATCTGCGTCATACTTGCGACAAGCTCACTGAGACACACTGCTGCAGGAGGATAAGCAGCCCTTAAAGAGGAATGGTGGAGTGTATCCTGTTGACTACCTGATTAGAAAATTGACAATTCAGTCCAACAAACTGGGGTCTGTTTGTCTTGTAAACTTTAGGTATCCAGGTTGCTTTACCGCCACCTAAGTCTTCTGGAGTATAGACTGAATTGTGTCAAATACACTGAAGAAATCAAATAACATGATTCTTACAGTCCTGTCTGCCTTGTCTAAATGAGATTGGGTTTGTTAAAGCAGGTGTATGATGGCATCATCAACTTAAACTCCATACAACTATAAGCAAACTGCAGGGAATCCTGATAGCTGCATGGTTGCTTGCTCAGATGAACTAACAGAAGTATTTTAAGGATCTTAATGACATGGGATGTCAGAGCAAACATGCTTTAATCATGGCAGACTGTTGGGTGAGTCTTCTTTGGTACTGGAACAAGGCAGGAGGTCTTCCACATCACTGAAACTGTCTCCTGTGTCACACTAGAGTTGAAGAGATGCTATAGAACCCCACAAAGCTTCTCTGCACAGGCCTTCAGGACTCTGGGGCTGACATTATCGCGACCTGGTGACTTATTACAATTCAGTCTTCATAAATTCAATATATCATTTGTTTATTCTGAAGTCACAGAGAGTTGTAAGCCAGCCTGTTAAAAGGGGAGTGAATACGAAGTGCTTAAAGATTAAAGTTAAATATTAAAAAAATTAGATTAAAGTTGTCCCCAAACCAGACTGTTTTTTTGTCTGTGCTTAGGGCGGGGATAGAGAGGAACCTGACCGCAGTTCAAAATGCACTGGTTTGAACTTAAAGGAAAAGTCCGGTCATATTCAGAATTCAAACTTCTGAAAGTACTTTAAATGGGAAATTATTACATACTGTTCAATAAATTATAGGTGTTTTTAATTAAGAGTAATTTTGATTTGAATGTGCTTTCTTGGAAACTGGTGTTGCATCGATAACAATACCAGTATCTGGCAGGGCCCCGATGCATCACTAAAACAGTGGCATTGTTATCGGCGAGTACCAACAAATAGGGCACCGATACCTTTTTGAGAGCCAAAAGTTTATTCCACTATTGTCACCCATTCCAGGTAGATAATAAAGAGTTCTACTGGATCCCTTTGCCCTTATTTTACATCTAAGAGTTTTACATCTCAGGGAGGTGGTCGTGAGAGGCTGATCGGCCCTCGTAACCCCCTGTACACTCCACTCACACGACTCACGATCAGGCTGAAAGTCGGGCCAATCGAAAAGATTCTCGCACCCACTGGAAAATCGCCCCGAAAATCGCACAGTGTACACCGGGCTTTAGCGCACTGAAATGCCTTCACCATATCAAGCAGGGGTGGATTTGGACAAATAAGTAGAAATATCTTCATTTACAAAAAGCAAATGTGATTGCATTTAATCATTACATCAATTAAATAGGTGTTTGAATTTAACAGCCAGACTATTAGGTTAGCCTTTGATTTCTTTACTTTTTGCTGTTATTTTTTTGTACTTATACTGTCAGCCTTGAATTTTGCTTATTGTTTTTGTATTATCATCATTATTATTTTTCCCTATTTGTTCTTTTGGTTACAAAAATGTTGTTTTAAAAGCTCTTTATAGGAAAATGATGATGACGATGCTCATCATTGTGACGATGATGATGTAATATCCTATCCTGCTCTGTAGCACTATAGTGTAGAGGAAAAAGTAGGTATATCTTTGAACAGGGAACAAAAAACTGCTGCAGAACCAGAACTAGGCTCCAATTAAGTATCTGTCTGTTTTACCTTGCAGGTGCTTCAGAGGACTATGTTCATTTAAAATATACTGTCAAAATTATTTTTAAAATGTTCAATATGATTGGCCCACAAGCCTAGCAACCAAGATTATTGTAATTTCTCCC
This sequence comes from Cyprinodon brontotheroides, assembly GCA_018398635.1. Classification (NCBI taxonomy): domain Eukaryota; kingdom Metazoa; phylum Chordata; class Actinopteri; order Cyprinodontiformes; family Cyprinodontidae; genus Cyprinodon; species Cyprinodon brontotheroides. The sequence goes on along the minus strand of JAGKQL010000009.1, from coordinate 853,952 downwards.
TCTAACCACTCAGGGGCTACATGGGAGACACTGTCAGAAAGGGACTTGTTGTTGGTATTTTACAGTTACTTTACCTTCATTCTCTCTCATTAGTCTGAAGACTGAGACCTACTGCTGGGAAACCCTTCACCCTTTTACCCTCCTACCCTCTCCTTCCGGCTGTGTGCTTTCAATAAGGGGGTAATTTAGACCTATGAAGGAGCACAATGCACATGGAACCTAATCAGTATTAAATGTGTTGCTGTTTTAAGCAGAGTTGAATAAAAAAAAAACTTAAATCCGAAAACCTTGAAATAAACCCTTAGAGATTTATTTCTAAGATTAAGAATTAAGGTAATTTTTCTTTCTTCTGGGGGATGCACAGTCCAGGGTCTTTCTGCATGGAGATTGCATCTTCTCCCCATGCATGGGTTCTCTCTGGGTATTCCGGCTTCCCTGTACAGTTGTGTGTCTTTGTATGTCTCTATTGCCATTCGACAGACTACCGACCTTTTGCCCATAGACTGCTGCAGAGAAGATCTCTTTTTGTGGATGATTTACAGGAGGGTTTTATGCGTACGTTACATTGGTGCTACTCCTACGATTTGTTAACTTGTGTCTTTCATTCTCTGGCAGCAGCACAGTAACACTGAATGTCACTGGGGAGGGAAAAAAATGACTCGACGGGCAGCTTACAGAGCACATGGGAAGTTGGGTCCTACCTTCAGCGTCGGTTCAAGCTTCCTCCAGAGCTTGTGGAGGTGATTCAAACGACCAGCCGTCAAAATCCAGAATCCACCAAAGAGCCCCTCAGTGTGGTTGGCAGTGGCTCCCGGTGCTATGGTCCAAACAACTCCAGCAAATCCCTGACATTCCCCTCTGGGTAAATTAGACCCGAAGTGAGGAATTTTCACACTAAAGCCTTCCTGCGCTGTATTTCTCCTTTAATTTTGATCTTTTCTCTCAGATAAAAACTTGTTGCTGCAGCAAACCCATAGACGCCCTGCATCATTCTCAATGCTCTCTCCCAGGTGCATAAACAGCCCACTCTAAAGTTTAGCTTGGCTCCCTCCCCCCTCCACCACCAGCGGTGGTGAACCATCAACAGGTGCCAATAATTAGAAAACAAAAATAGTAAAAGATATTTTGGGGGTACAAAGTTAAATTGCCTATATGTAACACTTAACAATATCAAAAGGCAAGGCAGGGAGTTGGATTATCACCATATTGCTGCTTTTTGCTTTAAAGGAAAAGTCCGATCATATTCATATCCTGAAAGCACGACGCTACGGAAGCCGGCAGACCAAACCAGATGAAAGTGCGCATTCAGCTCATGCTCTGCTCTCAGCGTCTGCTAATGCAAGGGCAGAAGAAATGTGCTGTTTACTCTGTGCAAAAAAAAAGAAAACAACGAAAAGAAAAATGTCTGAGGACTTCAGTGTTGAGGAAGAGCATGAGTTCTTTTGCCGAGCTGAATGGCGCTTGGTTTGGTCTGTCATTGCTTCCGTGAGCTGCCAGAACTCGCAGGCGCGCCGCTTTCAGGAAATCCTATACACTACTGTTTATGCTCTAAAAACATTCTCTAAATGATCTTCGTTTCGAAAATTCTGGATGCTACCCACTCAGGACACTTGGAATCACATTGGACTTGTGCAGTATGGAGGAATATTGACATCGTTTTTTGTGGGACTTTATGGACCTTTCTGCCTCGGGCACCATATATAGACCTCCATTATTTGAATGTCAGGCAGACAGCAAGAAGCCTCCCAGACCTCCACAGATGCATTTGAGATATCAAAAAAGTACTCCAGAGTGTTGTTCAGCATGGGGGTGAGGGAGGTGAAAATGAAGGCTAATCATGTTTTGGGTGTACTATTCCTTTAATATAGGTGTACCAGACCTCAGTAACCATAATGACAATGGACAGTGCCACCTGGATTTATCAGTTCGTCCAATAGAGAGAGACAGGAAAGAGTGGTGCTGCCTTAAGTTCAGGAAGTAGTGGAGTTGTGCATAGAGCCCATTTAGGTGGGGGTGTAAAGTCCCTGTCACACCTTGATGATTTAGAACAATGCATGTCTGTTGTACTGAAAATCTGACAAAAACAATGGCACATGACATACAGTGAGTATGTCGAGAACTTTTAAGCATGCTCAAAATTCCCTAACGTATGCCAGTATATGCTCATACGTGGGCCATAAGTTACAGGTAAGATACCTAATCATTGACGTACGTTAAGTGTATAAGTCGTGGCATCTAGTTTATCCAAAACCTATGAATAACTTCTCCTCCAGACTTCATCCCTATCATAGGGTGAGTGTGATGCCATGACCAACAAACTTTGCAGGAGACATGATGCTGAATCTGCTAAAACTGCAAACCATCTTTCTTTCCTTTTTCTTTTTATTTATTCATTTTTGTCTGTTTTGGATGGGCGGTAAACAGCAATTAGGTTAATACCGCAATCAAAAACATCTTTTTACGCTCCCCTCAGGAGCAGCAATGCGCCCGAGGGAAGTAGCTTTAACTGATCCTTCGTAATGCTCCTGAAATTATGCTTGTGCATCCTTTTATGGGCATTACGCTGCCTTCCATTATGCATACGTTAGGCTGTCGTTGGACCTAAGTCTGTTTAATTTATGTATACACCCAAAACTGAAAAAAATACATGGAAAGTTCAGCGTATGCCAGCGTTTTAGGATATTCTGGGACATCAGGCATACACTGGCTAAATTGGAGCTGGTGCTTGTTACCACAATCACTGCCTCCTTTAAGGAGGGGCAGCTCCCCTAAGACAGATGGTAAACTGGTCGGTCTGCCTCCTTTTGTCTCCTCGCTGCTCTTCCTCTAGTTCACCTGCAAAGATTCACCTAACCCACCAGCACACCATTGGTTGTTCCTGGACACCTTCCAACCTTCCTAAGCCCTGCTAACCTAGCCGCACCACACTCTCCAATCTATTTACCCAGCCCAGAAATGGCATCTGTCCTGAAAAGTAAGCATAATCTTAAAAAGCATTCAATTCCCTTCCTGTTTATCTAATATTATCTCTTGGAAGAAACCTCAAAATTAGTCACAGTAAATCAACCTGTCCAGTTCAAAGAAAGAAATATCAGGCTAGGAGCTACTACAGTATGAGCTGCTCTAAAGGAATGTAAATAACAAAGGCCCACACAGGGAATGAAAATAAATAAAAAGAAGCATTCACTATGAACCCAAACACACATGAGAAAACTTACAATCTGTTTCAATGAATAATTCCTGCAGACAACTGCTCTGTCCGGGCATAATGAAAATATCTGGGCATAATGAAACAGTATTAAAACTTGTCCTGCAGGTTTTGGAGTGTTGCTACTTTTACACACCTGATTACACAATGATTGCAGTTTAGCAAAAGGCTGATAACCAGTGGCCTTTATGATTTGTTTTGAAAGGATCTGGTTGAATTGTCTCTGTAAAGTGCCTTGAGATGACATGTGCTGTAAATAGGCGCTATATAAATAAACTAAATTTAATTGAATTTTTGGGACCCCTAAAGTGATAGAGGGAGTGAGGAAGGATGCCTCGCCTAGGCTCCTTTCAGAAAGAGTTGTTTTGGGGTTTTGCCACTTATATGCAAATAAGCCATAGCTGGCAGCAACCACTCGCTCAGTGTTTACACTGGTGCTTGGTGCACATGAAAATGGCTCCAAAGAGACAAACACAGTGGCTCTGCTGAATGTCCCTTCTTCCCTGAACAGATTTGATAGGAGGCAGTCCCAGATTAATAATGTGTTTAAACTAAACCTGAGTGCAACACACTATAAATTTGACCTAGTCAGGGTAGCATCAAAAAATAAGGACAGAAGTTTTCTGGCAAACGAAACTTTTTCTACAGCCACAAAACCAGCTGACCCAACTTGCTCTTCTTGTACTGTAGTGATGAAGTGGACTGTGGAGATCAGTTTCCTTTGCTTGGTGAGGGGCATTTCCCGCCATTTGTGACATAACAATCAAAAGGTTTTCACATGGCATGTTTTCCAGGACCTAATAACATCTCTTTATTACCGAAGATAGTTGGATTCTTTTTAGCACTTTTATTGCTTCTAGAAAGACTAGAAACCCAAACTGAGGTATTAAAACCTTGCATAACATGTCTACTATAAATCCTGCAGTTTAAATAGTACAGTACAAGCAATCAACTGATAATTAATTTGAACAAGCTCCAGGTGTTATTACAGTTTATCAGAGGGAAATGTTTGAGGAACTGCAGGGATGTAATTATTTTTGTCAGGGTTCTGCCCTCTGCTTGGGTTTATTTTGAATGTCTTTGTGTTCTGTGTCTTTGTAGTTTATTCTTCAGTTACCCTCTGTTGCCTCCTTGTGCTTGTTTTCCTTTTCCCTTGGCTTCCTCCTAGTTGGTGTTCACAGCTGCTCCCAATCTGCTGATTAGTCCATCTTGGTTCAGTCTTCCAATATGTACACCACCTCTGCAGTCACTCAGTCCTGGTTTGTTGTTTAGTTGCTTCCTCATCTCTGGTTTCCTACTTGAGTTTTCCCTGACGTTTTGGTTTTTTGGTTCTTTGTATTTTTGGTGTTTGGATTTTTCAATTTTACCTGTTTCTTCATTAAATTTGCAATACTCACCTCTGCCTCCGGGTCTCTGCATTTGGGTCCTCAAAAGCTTCAACCCAACAATTTACAGTTTTTGCATTTCTAATCCGTTTTTTTAAATCATACAATTGTAGCCATATTCATCCCCGGTTGGCTTAATGGTGGCTCAGTTTGTTGCACTATTGCCTTGCAGCAAAAAGGCTCTGGGTTAGATTCCTGGCTTTGGGTCTTTGTACATACAGTTTGCGTGTCTCTCCGTTTACTCCGGAGTGAGCTCAGTTTGTCAGTACATAAAGCCATTCCTGTACAGTGAGAACTATAACTATTTAAAAAACTCAGCTATTTTGCAACTTCTCCCACCCAGAAATCAGTGGGGGTCTGAAATTGTCATTGTATGAGTATGTCCACTCTGAGAAACATAACCTTAAAAAAAAAAAATCCAGAAATCACAATGTATGACTATTATATTATATGCCACCCCCATGCTTCACAATAGGGAAGGTATTCTAGGGATGGTACTCATCATTCTTCTACCTCCAAACACGGTTAGTGGAATTATGACCAAACAGTTCTATTTTGGTCTCATCTGATCGCATGACTTTCTCCCATGACTCCTCTGGATCATCCAGATGATCTTTGGCAAACTTGATATAAGCTGGTTTAAGCAGAGGAACCTTCCGTGCCAGGCAGGATTTCAAACCATGAAATTTTTGTGTATTACCAACAGTAAACATGGAAACGGTCAGTGATGGGAGTAATGGCGTTGAAATTAAGTTACCTTTATTTAGTAACGAGTAATCTAACTAATTACTTTGACTGTAACTATAGTAAACATTGTAGACACCCCGTTAGTGCACGTTACTCAGGTCACACAATATTAAGCTTTTTTTCATGATAGGACTTGTGCGCTTTGTCATGAGAGAGGGAGGATGAGATTGATTGGGATGTATAGTGAGATTCCATCTGTCAGTTGGGTAGGTGGGTGTTTCCGCTGGTGGGTGTTAACGTACAGCAACACACAGAGAGATGGAGAGTGAGGAGTGACTCCAGCAGCAAAACAGCTTTTTCCAGATGGAAATACCAGTGTTACGCCGAAGCTGCGTTTCAATTATCAGATACGGTTTCCCCTGCATCTCCACACACAGCAGGATGGCTAAAGGCGCGTAACAGCCACCCTGTGCTCGCACTACAGAGAGAACCACGGAGAGCTTGAAGGATCAAAATGATAGCCTATATGGAGAAAGGGAGAAATCTGGATGGATGGATGGATGGATGGATGGATGGATGGATGGATGGATGGATGGATGTGGGATGGATGGATGGATGGATGGATGGATGGATGGATGGATGGATGGATGGATGGATGGATGGATTGATGTTGCAGTATTTCCTATAACAACCCAAACACACAGGATTTCAGAATAAGACATCCCCAGTTATTAATTTCATACACTCACCAGATCCGAACGCCCTGTTAAAGAACGTCACACCCATGGGTAGAGGTAATGCAGCCTAATGATATTTACATCACATCAAATATCGTTCCCCTTATGTTAAGAAGAGGGGAATGCTATCTGACGGGGTTTAAAGGTCCATCAGATAGCGTGCCCCCCTGATGTCATTTACACTGAGTTGCAATAAATGCAAAACTTTCTCCCATGTTAAGAAGAGGGGAACACTATCTACTGGTGTTTAGAAGCCCATCAGATGCCATTCAGATACCGTACCCCCCCTCCATGTTAAGCAGGGAGAACGCTATCTGATGGTGTTTATAGGCCCGTCAGATAGGGTTCCCCCCTGATGTCATTACTTACATTGAGTTGCAATAAATACAAAACTCTCTGCAGGTTCTTGTCTTTGTCGTTCACTCTAATCAGCTGGCTTTTGAAACACACGGCGAGAAGGTGGGGGCCGGGTGGTGAGGTTTATGGGGGCAAGAAACGCAAAAGTAAAGCAATAGTTATTTTTACTAGTAACTAGTTACTTATATTGTGGAGTAACTCAGCTACTCTTTGGGAGAAGTAACTAGTAACTAACGTTCCCAACACTTGAAACGGTGGTCCCAGCTGTTTTCAGGTCATTGACCAGCTCCTCCCATGTAGTTTTGAGCTGATTTCTCACCTTTCTCAGTATCATTGAGACCCCACCAGGTGAGATGTTTCATGGAGCCCCAGTCTGAAGGAGTTTGATATTCATGTTTAGCTTCTTCTATTTTCTAATTACCGCTTCAACAATGGACCTTTTTTCACCAAACTGCTTGGCAATTTCCCCGTAGCCCTTTCCAGCCTTGTGGAGGTGGACAATTTAGTCTCTAGTGTCTTTGGTCAGCTCTGTGGTCTTGGCCATACTAATAGTGGATTTACTGATTGTTTGGGGTGGACAGGTGTCTTTATGCAGCTAACAGCCTCAAAAAAGTGCATCTTATTTAGGATAATAAATGGAGAAATCATATATTGGGATTTCTGGATTTTTTTTCCATAGATTATGTCTCTGACAGTAGACATGCACCTACAATGACAATTTCAGACCCCTCTATGATTTCTAAGTGGGAGACCTTGCAGAATAGCTGCGTGCTCAAATACTTATTTTTATCACTGTATATTTTAAATAACAACAAATACCGAAGAATGCATGTAGTAAGTGGCTATTCCTACACTTCCACTTAATAAAAGACCAAATGTTGCCTTCCCCTGTCGGTTGAGTTTTAACAATTCAGCAATTACACTACTTTATAAAAAATATTAAATTTAATTAAAACTCTTGTCCTTTGATGATATATGTTAATAATCTGATCAGGGTGGTCAGACACATCCCAACCATATCTGGGTAAAGAATTTCAAATCTTGTGTTACTCCCAAGTTCAATAATATATTTCTTTTATGATTTGATTTACCATCAAGCTAAATACAGAGTCACTGTCTTAATGAAATTTTTTTTACCATAAACATAACCCCCATTTCCTTGTTTTAAATACTGAGTACGTAAATGCACTGTTATACTGTTTTATCAGGTTGGACATTGACACATGCATGATTAACTTTTTAATACCGAAGTAAAAAAATACTTAACAAATATTAAACATACTACAATGTTTTTTTTTTATACTAATGAGGACAACAGCTGTTGCCACTGTCTCTCAGTCTATGATAAAACCACAGCCCAAGTAGGTGACCTTGATACAGTCTAACCATATTAGCTAAAACTAAACTTATTGCTTGTTTAAACCAAATAAGCTAGAGCTAATTAGTCTTTCAAACTGCAGACAGTAAATAAAAACCAAAGCTCAAGCAAAAAATAAGTTCATGCACAAGTACTTTTCCAAGTTACACTATATTGCCAAAAGTATTTTCTCATCTGCCCTGACTCACATATGGGCTTAAGTGACATTCCAATCCTAATCTAAAGGGTTTCAATACACCTTTGGTCCAAATTTCAAACTGGAAACTCTTCTGGGAAGGATGTCCACAAGGTTTAGGAGTGTGTTTTGGGGAATTTTTTACTCTTCCAGAAGCATTTGTGAGGTCACACATGTTGTTGGACTAGAAGCCTGGCTCTCAATCCCTGCTCTAATTCATCCCTAAGGGGTTATATTCAGTTCAGGTCAAGACTCTGTATGACATCCATGTCTTCATGGACCCCACCTTGTGCTCTGGGGTCATGTTGGAAGAGGCCAGCTACAGCCTGTTCCCACCAAGTTTGGAGCATTGTTGGTATGCTCAAACACATAAAGTTAATTTCCTTGAAACTAAGGGGCAAGTCCAGTTCTGTCAGGTTTCCAGAGCTGGGTGGAGTTGCTATGTGTCTTTTCCCTTTTCTCTCACAGGGTGGCAGGCTAATTGCAGACGGCAGATGGTTATTGTACTAAGAGTGGTAACAAGCCAACTTAGAGAAATATCAGTACTGAGTTTTTCCCCTCCGGTTGGTTCTTCTGTCTAAAACCTGATTATACTTCTCTGCTCCTGGATGCACTTTGGAAAATACTCCTGTTGGATCCACCTCCCCCGAGGCTTCCGTCCTGCTCCGTCCCCAGGCTCACCAACTAGGCCTTCGGAACCCCTGGCTCAAACCTGTCCACTCACATCTCCAAACAAATTGAAAGACCAGTGTCTCCACTCTCAAACCCCAACACCTACTTCCAACCAGCAAAGACCAGGCTTCATGGACTCCTACTCATTGTAAGCTGACTTAAACTGCTTTAAACAACTTTCCATAATGCATCCATCCCCATTTAACATCTTGTTTTCCCTTCAAGCGCCAGCTCCCTCAGTTCTTTCCATACTCTGCTTTTCTTGCTTAATCCTGACCATAAACAGTTTAAATCTGCTCCTCTCTGTGTTATTGTGCCTACTACCAAGAGCTACCATTGACAAGTCCCTGTAAAACAAAACCACACCATACTCCCCCTTCCACCAAAGAAGCGTAATTTGTCAATCCAAAGAACCCGTCAACATTACTATGGAAGCAAATCGTTACCATATTTCAAATGAAAAGGCATTTTCAGAAATGCTTTTTCATTTTAAGAATGCATTATTTGACTCATAAATAAAATTAGTAATTAGTAATCAATCATCCATGTCATGAGGTTTATGCATATGAAAGTTGAGCTTTACTGTTTTATTCTTTTACTTCACATGTTATAGCAGAATATTGCCAGTGATACTAATTTTAAAAAATAATAATAAAAGACAAAAGTTTACTTGAAAGCAGGTGGCTGACAGGCAGTGTCTACTCCTTTGAAAGCAAACAGCTCCTTGTTCTTTTCCACACGTTCCTTAAAAATCCCTCTCTCGTTTCAATGTCCAAATGTTCTCATCCCATTGAAAACTGTTGTAAACCATATACTTGTAATAAAAATGAAATAGAAAATGGGGTGTACGTGTAATGATTAAAGACTAAATCCAGAAGGAAGGAAAATTACTTTTAATAAATTTATCCCTTAATAAAACGGTCTGTGTTCACAACAACAGGTGAAATGAAGAACCTGCTATAATATGTTCTCCCTGTGTCTAAATCAGACAAAAAAAGGTCCCAGCTTTTTCATTTTTGCCTTAAACGCATCTTTTATGATGAAAACTCACTCCTGAAACTTTGGAGGCGATAGACCTTTGTTTCTTAAAGTTACAAGGAGGGGAGACAGAATATAGCAGGCCACCTGCTATAATCAGCACCCCCTACCGAAACAAGATGGGTAGCCCGATCAGCAAGAACCTGAGGAAAAGCGACTGCTGACGTCACTCTGCTGCCGCCGCTCAGAATGCTTTTTCCTTTTTGAGTTATGGACAGTACTTTGCTGGAAGACCATGAAAACTAAAAGCAATGTCTGCTGTGTTTTCTCTCCTTGATTATGGCATGAAATGTGCAGTCTTAAAGAAGAAAATGCAAATGCAAATAGGATGATTCATTACTAATTTCATTTATGAGTCAAGCAATGCAGCCACAATCTTAAAATGGAAAAGCATCTGGAAACCCCTTTTATTTTTACATTTCAAATAGAATCTTGGTATTTGCTGGGGTACATTTTAAAAAGCCATCCATTATCTGACAAGCTTGTCCCAATTGGGGTCATGAGGGTGCTGGTGCCTATCTCAACTGTCAATCAAAAGTGTGAGAGGCAGGGTACACCCTGGACAGGTCACCAGTCCATCACAGGGGCAACACAGAGACAGAGACAAACAGGACAACATACAACCATTCACTCACTCACAGTCCTAAGGAGGGATTCCCAGAGAAGCCAATTAACCTAACATCCATGTTTTTTTGGACTGTGGGAGGAAGCTGGAGTACCCAGAGAACCCCATGCATACTCAGGGAAATCATGCAAACTCCATGCAGAAAGGCCCCAGGAATCGGGAATCAAACCGAGAACCTTCTTGCTGCAAGGCAGCAGTGCTACCCACTGTTAAATGTCTTTTTCTTTTTTCATTTTAATTAAGTAAAAAGATGAGCAGTGGTCTTGAAGAAGGAAATTGCAATGCAAATCGAATGATTGATTACTAATTTTATTTATGAGTCAAGTAATGCAGCCACATTCTTAAAATGAAAAAAATATTTCTGGAAATGCTTTTTCATTTTCAAATTTACATTTCAAATTGAATTTCGGTATGTATTGGCTGGGGTACATTTTGAAAAAATAAATCTAAAATTTCTTTTTCATTTTAATTAGGTAAAAGGATGAGCAGTCTTGAAGAAAATTAAAAAATGCAAACAGGATTATTGATTAATAATTTCATTTTGGACTCAAACAATGCAGCCCCATTCTTAAAATGAAAAAGCATTTCAGAAAATGCCTTTTAATTTGAAATATGCTTCCATATGGCTGCTCATTGATTGGTCCTTGGTTGGTCCTTGGTTGCTCAGTGATTGGTCCTTGGTTGGTCCTTGGTTGCTCAGTGATTGGTCCTTGGTTGATCTTTCGCTGATCCTTGGTCGGTCCTCAACTAGTCCTAGATTGTGTTGGGATCGGAGGGCTTATACCCACCAGAGGCGCCAAGGATCCTTCCTGAGAACTTGTGCTCACCTACAACACCTGTTTCCATCTGCTCATCAAGAGCTCCCTACTTAAGGAGGTGGAGAGCTTCACTCCAAGCGCCAGAGTGTTTTGCCAGTTATGGTTAGCAAGCCTGAGCCAACCTGCCTGTCTGAATCTCTGACTCCCAGAAAACCAGACCTGAACCTAATCTGTTTTGTCCTCTCTGCTTCCCAGGTTGAACCTGCCTGAAACCTGGGAAACCTTGAAGAGTTTCTCTGTTGGAAACCTGTCAGTCTGATCTCTGAAGAACCCTGGAGAATCAAACCTTGTCAAAGACCTGCCTGCCCGCTCTCTCTGAAGAGAACCTGAAAGAGAAACTCAAATCAGAACCCGCCAACTTCTCAAACCAAGCTTCTGCCTCCAACAAGCTCCCCTCAGCTCGTCATTGGCCTCTGGACCTCCTGGTTCGCTCCTCTCTGCCGCTTCTCTGCTCAAACTCCAGAACAGTGAACCCAGTCGTGACCAGTCCTGATCTGATAATCCTTGACTGCTCTCTTTATTCAAATGCGTTCAATAAACCTTTGAACTTTTTACCTGTCTGATGAGTGTTCTGCATGTGGGTTAGGAACCTGAAACCAAACATGACAGATTGGTTGTTGGTTAGTACATTGCTGGTCCTTCGTTGGTCCTTGGTTGATCTTTGGTTGGTCCTTGGTTGGTCCTTGGCCTGTCCTTGACCTTAGCAGGCACTTGGCTGCTCCTTAATTGATCCTTGGTTGGTCCTTGACTAGTCCATGGCTGGTCCTTGGTTGATACTTGGCTGGTCCTTGGTTGGTTCTTGGCTAGTCCTTGGTT
>JAGKQL010000009.1:779931-841556 GCA_018398635.1 Cyprinodon brontotheroides | reverse complement strand
CAGATGAAGCTAACCCATTACATAGATTACAGGCATGTCTTGAAGACATAAAAACCTGGATGACTCTTAACTTTCTCCTTCAGAAATGCAGACAAACAGAAGTTATAGTCTTTGGACCCAGAGTCTCTGAAAAAGAAGCTGATTAGTCAGTCACTTCATTTGGATGGGATTAAACGGATTTATATGAAGATAATAAAGTAAAAAATCTTGGTGTTGTTTTTGATCAGGACCTGTCATTTAAATCCCATATCAAAGAGGTTTCTAGAATATCCTTCTTTCATCTGAGGAACATTGCAAAAATTAGAAATATCCTGTCCAGAGGTGATGCTGAGGAAACTAGTCCATGCATTTGTTAGCTATCAAGGCTCGACTATTAAGGATGAATAGAGGGAAAAATTTGAGGCTAAATAGCACACCGGGCCCCTAAAATTGATCAAATGATGTGTTGTCAGAAGTCACCAGCCAACGAAGGCTACCGCTAACTACTAACATGGACATGCCCGCCGACTTGATACCCTATTTACATGGACCATCTTGAAAACCCGATCCATGCCAACAGTTGTTCTTCTGTTTCTGGAGGGGCATTACCCGCCAACTACTGGAATGCGGAGTGTTAGATCGCCATGTGAAGCCAGACAGAAATGACACGTTCTGCTCATGCGCCTCTTGTTATCATTGAGAGCTGGAGCCAGGAAGAAGCCGAGCCCACATCCTGGAACCTGGTCTTCTGCAGTTATCTCCGGTTTGGTTTCTGGGGCCCTAGGGGAATTCAGGGTTCAGTTCTAGTATTGCTTTCCATATGGCCATGGAGGGTGCTGATCTCAAGTTACTGAGCTCGGGACCGGCCTCTGCAACAAGCTTCGCGGGTAGTGTAAATGTGGTATTAGGGACACGAAACTCTGCTGGGATCATATAAACCTAGGATTCGCATTATGAACAAAGATTTTCAAGACAAAATGACAAAGCAAGTTGCGGCAGACGTGACTACAAAGACTGTCTGGACTCTCTGATGTCGTATGTGGCCAGCCTTAGCGGCGGGATTGGGGAAGCCGAAAACAGAGTGTCGCAATTCGAAGGTGAGAATGTGGTGCTCACTGCGAGCACGGCCGAGCTGAAGTCTAAAGTTGCACAGCTGGAAGGTCGGATTCAATACCAAGAAAACTACAGCAGAAGAAATAATCTGAGGATCAAGGGTGTCCCGGAGCTCTCGGAGAAGGTGAATAAAGTACTGGAGTGTGTCATGGAGGTTCTATGATCCCTAGTCCCACAAGATCAAGACACAGATCAAATAGCCATTGAGAGGGCTCACACAATACTGTACCTGCTACGCAGGTAAAAGAAGATAGACGAAACACGCCAGCCGGACCCCGCCACATTCTGTTGAGATTCCTCCGCTTCGCGCACAGGGAGAAAATACGACTCAGAGCTAGAAAGGTTGGAATTTTTCACTGGAGGGGAAATAAAATAGATTTTTTTCCTGAATTCATGAGGGGAGTACAAGAAAAAAAAGGAATAAATTCTACGAAATCAGACGTTTGTGCAGAGCCAAGGGTCTGAAATACACCACGCTTGATACCCCGCTGTGTTTTGGGTCTCCCTCGGTAAGGAACGCCTCCGTTTTGAAGACCCTGCTGCAGCAAAGATGATGATAGACAAATACCCAGTGTTGGGAAAGTTCTCTTTTTACGTGGAACTAGTTCAAAGTTCAGTTCACACATTTTAAAATGAACTGAACTAGTTCAGTTCCCATAGTTCTCTATTAATTTAAAAAATGAACTAGCTTCATAGTTCTTTTTTTTTTTTCATATATTGCTCAATTACACCATAGCCTACTGTAGAACCACAGACAGCAATTATTTTTATCAGTTGTAACTCTGAAACTGTACGGCGCCAGATTTCATCTTCATATCCAGTTTTGAATCCTTATCCAACCAGGGTTTACATTTAGCATTGAGGGGACAGCATTTCCCCATTGTTGCTTTTAACGCTTTGTTGCTGTCCATTCACTTCACACACTATAGAGCAGCTGCAGCCACTCTACAGTATATTCTCAAAACATCGTGAAAAATGTGTTGCTTGAATGGTCTTTTTTTTTATGAGTAATTATTAAAAGAAAAATAGGTTTTAGTCTTTAAGATGCAAATGTTTTTTTTTTAATAATTTTTCCATTTGAAATTCCATTTCAATACATACTAAAAGGAATACTGGAATCTCTGGAAAATTATACCAGGCAGGTTTAACAAACAAGTTACATGGATAGTAAAACCCCTCAGAACAGGGGTCTTCTTTATTTTCCAGACCAAGGACCCCCAAACTGATGGCTGAGATGGGCGGGGACCCCTATTTATATATATTGTATGAAATTGTGTGTCCTATAGTCACTCTATTACAGATGGAGTAATGTAAAGAAATTAATTTCTCCCTGGGATTATTAAAGTTTTTCTGATTCTGATTCCTGGTTGATGGGACAGGTGTTGTGAAGGAAAGCGGTGCCCAGCTTGAAAGAGCTCCTGTGTGTAAGCTGAATGTGAGCATTGATGACTGAAAAGACATCTTCTGTCTCCATTTATCTATTTACTACAGTGTGTTGATTTCATGTTAATGAGTATTTAAAGACATTTCAATTAGTGGAGGGAAAAATTGCAGGGGAATATAAAAATATCAACTAACCATGCAGACCCTCATGCAGTACCTCCCTAGACCCCTAGGGGTCGCGGATCCCCTGTTGAAGACCTCCGCTCAAGAAGATTTTACTAACACAAACTGAGGGACCAGGCTGAGGTAGGAATTTAAGGTTACTGAAGTGCGGGTTTTTTTACTGAAAGCCGGCGGGCAAACTTGTTGCCATCATCCTCACCGACCACCTGGTCATAAAGCTGTTTTAAATCGCCTCCATGCTGCTGTGGCTTCCACGCTGCATTTTGTGTTTTGATGACGGCATCACGCGGCTGTAGGCTACGACACTGGTAGCTGCTGTTGCCAGATTGGGTGTTTTCCCAGCTACATATTAAGGCCTGTTTACGGTGTGATTTAGCGGGGTTTGCGCCTGGAGGGCTTTATAGAAATCTGGCAACCCTATTGAGCGGAGTTGAACTGAGAGAGCATGCGTTCACAGACGCCAGAATGAGCGAGTTCACAATAACGTTCATCAGGCAATAATGCAGTACGTTCAGTTCACGTTCGCCCAAAATATGAACGAGTTCATGAATTTTTTGTTCAATGAACGCGTTCAGGCACAACACTGCAAATACCAACCCCCAGAGGAAGGCGAATGAGCGACCACACTGATGATCAGCGGTGTTATCTCCTCTTTGAGAACACTCATCACAACCTCCAATTTATTAAGACCAAAATGTTTATCATACTATACTCATGGAAACTGGACTCTATTAAACTGGTCAGATTTATGTTAATTAATGGGGTTTGGGGGGAAAAAAAAGGAACAATTTTCCTTCAGCAGTTTTCTGCTTGCCTGAGACACTTGAGCTAACAAAGTTCTGGCACAAGTTTCTGATACATATTTCTATATATTATTGGCCGAGAAGGCTCACTCTGAAGACCTCCGTGCTCGTCATAAGGAATAAGGTGCGATTATTTTACAAAAGATACTTTTGTTCATGTTCAATTTTAATTTCCGCTTTTGGGGTCCTCCATCTCAGCCAGTCGCTTTCTGTTTTTTCTTTTGTTTTTTGTAAATACACAACTGCTACATCTCAAGATATGATGGGTTTTAACATTATTGACAAAGGAACATAAAATATGGGGAGAAGAATTAAAGTATCCTCCTGGAATGTTAATGGTCTGGGCTCCTACACTAAACAAAACAAAGTACTTAAATATCTAAAACAGAAAAAAGTAGATGTGATGATGCTACAAGAAACGCACTTGTTAGAGAAAGATGTTAACAGAATTAAAGACAGGTGGGTGGGGCCCGCTTACCATAATACTTTCAAACAGAAAAAACGGGGCGTGTCCATTCTTTTTTCTAAACATCTCTCAATCCATGTAGAGAAAGAATACAAGGACAAAGAAGGTTGAGTAATTGTTCTGCTAGCCAATATTTCTGGACAAAACGTTATTATAGCCAATGTACGCTCACCGGCCACTTTATTAGGTACCCCATGCTAGTAGCGGGTTGGACCCCTTTTGCCTTCAGAACTGCCTCAATTCTTCTTCATGGCATAGATTCAACAAGGTGCTGCAGGCATTCCTCAGGGAGTTTGGTCCATATTGAAATGATGGCATCACACAGTTGTTGCCCCAATTTGTGGGCTGCACATCCATAATCGCGAATCTCCTCGTTCCACCACATCCCAAAGATGCGCTATTGGATTGAGATCTGGAGACTGTGGAGGCCATTTGAGTACAGTGAACTCATTGTCATGTTCAAGAAACCAATCAGATGATTCCAGCTTTATGACATGGCGCATTATCCTGCTGAAAGTAGCCATCAGAAGTTGGGTACATTGTGGTCATGAAAGGGGATGGACATGGTCGGCAACAATACTCAGGTAGGCTGTGGCGTTGCAACCATGCTCAATTGGTACCAAGGGGCCCAAAAGAGTGCCAAGAAAATATTCCCCACACCATGACACCACCACCACCAGCCTGAACCGTTGATGCTTTCATGTTGTAGGCGCCAAATTCTGACCCTACCATCCGAATGTGCGCAGCAGAAATCGAGACTCATCAGACCGAGGCAACGTTTTCCAATCTTCTATTGTCCAATTTCGATGAGCTTCTGCAAATTGTAGCCTCAGTTTCCTGTTCTTAGCTGAAAGGAGTGGCACCCGGTGTGGTCTTCTGCTACTGTAGCCCATCTACCTCAAAGTTCGACGTACTGTGCGTTCAGAGATGCTCTTCTGCCCACCTTGGTTGTAACGGGTGGTTATTTGAGTCACTGTTGCCCTTCTATCAGCTCGAACAAGTCTGGCCATTCTCCTCTGACCTCTGGCATCAACAAGGCATTTCCCCACAGAACTGCAGCTTACTGGATGTTTTTCTTTTTTGGGACCATTCTCTGTAAACCCTAGAGATGGTTGTGTGTAAAAATCCCAGTAGGTCAGCAGTTTCTGAAATACTCAGACCAGCCCTTCTGGCACCAACAATCATGCCCACGTTCAAAGTCACTCAAATCACCTTTCTTCCCCCATACTGATGCTCGGTTTGAACTGCAGGAGATTGTGCTTGACCTTGTCTACATGCCTAAATGCACTGAGTTGCCGCCATGTGATTGGCTGCTTAGAAATTAAGTGTTAACGAGCAGTTGGAAAGTTGTACCTAATAAAGTGGCCGGTGAGTGTATATGCTCCTAATATAGAGGACCCATATTTTTTCTTACAGCTAAGGAAGATTTTTATGGATTTTGGAGACTTTCCAACTATTTTAGCAGGAGACTTCAATCAAGTCTTAGATGTTGTTTTGGATAGATCTGGGAAATCAACTCCTAAAACCAGCAAAACCCAGGAAGCAATTAAAGCTTTGTGCAAACATGCTGGTCTATCAGATGTTTGGAGACTCCTTAACCCTTCAGCGCGAGACTATACCTTCTTCTCAAGTAGGCACTTCATTAATAGCCGGATAGACTATTTTCTGATTTCACACTCTCTCATTGAAAGCGTTGGGAACTGCAATATTGGTTCAATAGCATTAACCCATCATGTCCCCATAGACCTAGTCCTACAACTGGGATCTTATCATGAAAGGGATAGGGGATGGAGGATGAATACCAGTTTGTTAAATGATGCTGACCTATGCAAAAATCTCAGAACTAATTACTGAATACTTTACAAATAACAATACTGCAGACCAAACCTCAATCTGGGACGGATTCAAAGCTTACATTAGGGGAATACTGATACAACATTCCTCCCGGATGAAAAAGCAAGATTCACAAAATATAAATCTATATGAAAACGAAATAAAGAAATTGGAGAGGGAATATTCAGAAAATCTTAATTCATCAATCTTTGATAAATTAGTCAAAGCGAAATATGAGCTAAATACAATATTTTCAACAAAAAAAAAGTAGAATACTCTCTTTTCAGGATCAAACAGAGGTATGAATCAGGCGATAAAGCCGATAAATTACAAGCCAGTCAATTAAAGGCCAAACAAGCAGCACTTCAAATTGGTGCGATAAAGAACGGGGCTGGCAGTGTAGTTACTAGTCAGAAAGAAATTAAAGTATTCAAAGATTTCTATAAGCACCTGTATTCTCAAGGACAATTTAATGTAAATTCAGCAGAAGAGTTTTTTGAAGGGCTAAACCTTCAAAAATTGCCCAAAGAAAGTACCACACAACTAGAAAGACCTATAACCATGGAAGAACTCATTAAAACCATTAAAGTGTCACCCAATGGGAAAACCCCGGGCCTGGACGGCACCCTTAACGAGTTTTATAAAAAAAAAATTACACCTGAACTGGGCACAGAAATACTAAAAACATTTAACTCAGCTACTGAATCACACCGACTTCCCTAATCAATGAAGGAATCGTTAATCGCGGTCATTCCGAAAAAAGGGAAAGACCCTCTGGAATGCTCAAGCTACAGGCCAATAAGCCTACTGTGCAAAATTATTCACAAAAATATCATTTTCAAGAGGATTAGGGCCACTGGGAAAAAAAAAAAAAAGTTTACTGATTTTTGAATTTTATTTCAGTTTAATACAGGAAAAAAGTCAAATTATTACTTTTTCTCATAATTCTGAGAAAAAGTCATTCTGAGAAAAAAGGTCAGAATTATGACCTTTTTTCGGAATTTCAACTTTTTTCCCATATTAAACTGAAATAAAATTTTAAAATCTGTTAACTTTTTTACGTTTTTTTCATTGGCCCTAATCCTCCTCCATATCATTGTGGATTAATAAGGTCATAACATCTATTATACACACAGACCAAACGGGCTTTGTTAGTGGCAGAACCTCCTCTGACAGTCTAAGACTATTATTACATCTGATTTGGAAGGCCCAACATTTAAATTTTCCTGTAGCGGCCCTGTCACTCGATGCGGAAAAAGCATTCGACAGGGTCAACTGGAACCATCTATATTATGCCTTTGGAAAATTTGGGTTTCAGCACTCTTCTTTCTAGAAATAATCAAAATGATTTACTCAGGCTCAAAAGCAACTGGAACAACCAATGGATCAAGATCATCTCAATTAATCTTAATCACACGCGGGACTAAACAGGGAGACCCATTGTCACAGCTGCTCTTTATTATTGCACTCGAACCCTTGGCCCAAGCCATCAGACAAAGCAAAATGATAAAAAAGTAAAACAATGGGCGAACTAGACAACAAAATGCTGATTTTTGTGGATGATGTACTCCCACTGTCGAACCCTGAGGAATCATTACCTGCTCTACTCGATTTGATAAACAGTTTCTCTGAATTATCTGGATACAAGATCAACTGGTCTAAATGCGAGGCCATGCCATTATCAAAGTTATGTTATAAAAGCCATATACAAAAGTGGAAATGTCAGTGGGTACCAAAAAACCTTAAATACTTAGGCATTCTGCTGAACCCTGGCCTTGAAGACATTATTCTGGACAACTTTAAAGCTGTGATAAATAAAATAAGCTTGATTTTAAAGAGGTGGGACAAGCTATAATATCGCTGTGGGTTAGAGTCCAGGCCATTAAAATGATTATTACTCCAAAATTAAATTACCTATTCAATCTATTACCTCTCAAAATCCCACACCCTATATTTAAGACCCTGGTCAAAATGATGAACAATTTGGGAGGGAAAAAAACCCAAAATGTCTGCCCTAAAACTCCAAACTAAAATAGAATATGGAGGATTACGACTACCCAATTTCCAACTCTACCAAGAAGCCTTTACAAGTGCAAAAATAACATCACTATGTTAAACAATCACGACAGCTCAATCTGGGTGAACTTAGAAGGTGAAGTAAACGCTCCATTTAAAGCTTTTGATTATCTATCCCAACATCAAAATGATGGAGTTAAATTCAATCCAATTATGAGTCACACTAAAAACATTTGGCAGCACTTACACAAAAAAGCAGATATCTTTCCCTTCACTCAAGGAACAGCCTTAGTGTGGAACAACCAAAAAATAAAAATAGAGGGGAAAATGATATTTTGGAGGAGCTGGCATACAAAAGGGATTGACAGTATAAATTGCTTCTTCCAAAATGGCATCTTACTGTCATTCCAACAGTTTTATGAATTATACAATCTAACTCACACAGATTTCTGGGAGTTTTTGCAAATAAGGGACTGCCTCATGATATTAAAGAATCCCAGGGTAACCATACCCATGGAATCACCAATACACACTATGTTTAATAAATTGAAAGACTCCCCAAGACGAGTAAGTCATATTTATAACTACTTGATTGGAAAGACTTGCAACATTAATAAAGGACTTAAAAGGGTGTGGGAATCAGAATTAAACAAAAAGTTCACAGAGGAACAGTGGAGTGCAATAGTCAAACTAAAGCCAATGAGGGATGCGCGCTCCAAACTGATACAGTTCAGAATTCTGAATCGATTATATTGGACACCAGTTAAACTCTTTAGAGCTAAAATAAGTAACTCGGATATTTGCTGGCGATGTAAACAAAGTCGGGGAGACATGCTTCATATGTTCCTAATGTGTCCGAACCTGATTTCTTATTGGCAGGCGGTTATGGGAAAAATCAATCTTCTTAACTTCTTAGATTATGAGGTCAAAATAGGAACAAAAAAACACAATGGTTAAAAATAGCCCTTACCACGGGAAGGCAAGTTATATTAAGACACTGGAAGGGTCAAAAACACCCCTACATATTCAGATTGAGGTATATCAGAGCACGTGGGAACCGTTTTTAAAAGCAGAGAGGAAAAGACTCAAAGTGTGTGCAGTGTGTGAGATTTTTTATTATTTTTTTTTTTTGGCTTTAGTCTCTTCTGCTGGCTGAAGTTGGGGGAGTACGGGAGGGTCAGGAGGGGTTCAGGGGGGAAAATGTTAAAAACTTCAGTCCTTCTCTGTACCATCACTTAATCTTGTACACTTTACAGTACTGACACTGTCAGCACTGGTTTTTACGGTATGTTTAATTGTTGAAGGATGTAATATTGTATTTGTTTTGCTATTGTAATTCTTTACTATCAGGAAGTCAACAAACTGGAGTTAAAAGCCTTCAGCTGATCCAAAATGCTGCAGCCAGAGTTCTGATGAAAAGTTACAAGAGAGATCATATCTCTCCTCCTATCCTGGCTCCTCTCATTGGCTTCCCTGTTAAATCCAGAATCACCGTTTCTCACATAAAGCCTTATATGGCCAAGCTCCATCTGATAGAGATCTGATTGTTCCTAATGTTCGTAACAGAGCACTTCGCTTTCCTCAATCTGCAGGTTTACTAGTGGTTCCTAGAATTTCTAAAAGTAGAATGGGAGGCAGATCTTTTAGTTATCAGGCTCCTCTCCCGTGGAAACCAACTACCAGTTTTAGTCCGTGAGAGGGACACACCCTGTCTACTTTTAAGGCTGTGGCTTAAAACTTTTCCTTTTTGATGATAAAGCTTTTATAGTTAGTAGGGCTGGGCTATATAATTCAATAACGAGATATATCGATCGATGGACGTGTGGCACAATAGGGAAAAAAAGCTTTGCATAAAAGTTCGCTCTGCCGAAAAAAACTTAGTTTTCCTTCCTTCTCATTAGTTGCATCATGTAGGTTTATGCTAGTCACTACTTACTCCCAACCAATCACAATCGGCGACCCAGGCACGTAAGTGCCACAAAAGCGCCGCCTCTCAAACCATAACACAGAGCACAAGAAGAGATGCAGCAAGGAGAGGCGGAGGAAATTGTTCCAAAGAAGGGGTTTTGTAGTTCGGCAGTTAGGCAGTATTTCGTCATGGCAAGTCGGACAAAAAACAAACCACAGTCATCTGTAAAATGTGTCGGGAACCAGTGAAAACCAAGTCTGATAACACAACCAACTTTTTTTTCAATCATCTCGCCGCTCACACCTGCAGGGTGAGTACGAAGCTGTGTGGGCCCCGCGCCGCATTCTGCATCGCCCCACTCGAGGAATCTTCAGGAATTTCGGAAAATATATATATATTTTTCAGTTCTGGGTGCAGTTTCCCCACTTAGTTCTAACGAGGAGCTGAAAATGTACGAGAGGGGCCAGCAACTTCAAAAGTAATAACTCATTAAAGTAGGAAACTATACATGACTGAACCAGGTTCAGCTTAGAAGAAATGCGGTGGGCGCTCTTATTTATTTGTTGAGATATTTATTTTGGTCACTTTCGTTTATTCTTTTGTTTGTCAGTATTTAATAACATAACTCTCAGATCTTTTAAGTTATTTTTCTTTAAAATAATTCTGTTTTCATGGTTAAAAAAAGTTGGTGGAGCTTGAAATATTTAATTGGAAGTCTGTGTTCTCCACTAAAATTAAATCATTTTCAATTCTGCATAAAATGTCCAGGCAGAGCTGCAACATAAAATATGTTTTCAAATCTTTTCAATAATTATCTATATCGACAGTGTACTACATTTTTTTTTTTTTATAATCGATAAACTTTTTTTCCTACATGCCAGCCCAACCCTAATAGAAATGGCTCAGGTTATCCCGTAGCTGAGCTATCTCATAGTTATGCTGCTATAGGCTTAGACTTTGGAGGACATAGGGACCCCTTTTTCATCATTCTGCTTCATTCTCTCTTTTGATTCTCCCAATCTGCAGAATCTTTTAGTTCAATTTTTCTCTTCTGTCTCTCGCTTTTTCTCATAGTAGCTTTACCTGGTCGTTCCTGTTCCTGTTTGGCTGTGACTCCATCCGCAAGAGAAAAATATCTCAGCTTGCTGCTTCCATCAACACCCTTGTTTATAGATGCTGGGATCGGACCCTGTTTTCCAGTGTAGTCCTGTTTCTCACAGTGCTAGTGACCGAGTGGATGTGCTCTCTTCATCTCCACCTCTAACATGGGAGCTGGCTCGTGAGGGCTTCGTCGCCCTGGCTGTGTGTATTCCCTGGAATGGCGGGATGCCTTTAGCCAAAACTGCTTTTGTATCTCCGCTTCTGTCTCCTTGCGAACCCCAGTGGGCCCCTCAGCTCTGCCTCATAACCACCACTGAGCCTGGTTCTGTTGGAGGTTTCTTCCGCTTAAAAGTGGAGTTTCTCCTCTCCACTGTCGCTACAAGCATAGTGCAAGTGATTGCATTTGAGTCAATGGGTCCCGATGCAATCAACTGGTTTTCATTAGATAGAAAACTTTGAATCAATTTTGACCTGTATGATCTGGTTGGGAACTGCAAAGTGCTTTTGAGATGGCGATGTTGTGAATTGGCAACTTCTAGAAATAAACTGACTTGAACTGAATTAATCAACAGGCTTTTTCTTGTCACAGTGCTCCACAGCGCCTTCTCCCATGGAACCCAACAGAGAGAGCACAACTTGTCTAAAATAACGCATCTACCTAACAAACTAGAAATAATTGGAGCGATTTAATAACTAAGCAAACAGGGTCGGCAATACTCTTAAACAGTACATGAATAAGAAAAAATGAAATGAATAATCCCACCCTAAGAATAATAAAATATCACATACATGCATTCACATGTTAGAAAATATAAATCAACATCAAATTCACCAGACAGGATGCGGAGGACAACAAACTACCTTTTCTGGACTGTCCGATGAGCATGGAAGGGAGATGGAAGCCTAAACATTGAAGTGCATCGGAAACCTAATCACATAGAGCACACCAGTATCTTTTTGACTCTACACCACTTTCACTGGAACAAAAACCGCTTTAATCAAGAACCCTTACAAACACCCCGGGCAGAACGTGTCCCTACTAAAACAGAAGGGAAGCATAAAGAACAGAAAACGCATCAAAAGATGCTCTCTAAACCTGTGGACACCAAAGCTGGGCGTTCATCAAATCAAGCAAGGACATCCAAAAGACATGTAAGAAGATAGCGGGGATAAAATTAAATGCAAAAACATCACAATCTCTTATGTTGCTGGAGTCTCTGAAAAACTCAAAAGGATTTTCTCCAAACACAAAAAAATCCCGGTTACATTTCAAACCAAACAAAACCCTTAAACAGAAGCTAGTGCATCCTAAAGATAAAACTCCCAGACCGAACTTATGAGCGGAGTGGGTTGTATGCAGTTCAGTGCAGTGAGGAATGCTCTGATCTTATACTGTGGAGAAACCAAATGAACGCCTCTCCACAGAGGCAGCATGGCCAACACACACAGTAGAGAGCCGCCCTCCTCTGGACAGAAGACTCGCGGAAGTTGGTTTTACACATTGTAAATGGACAAAGGACATTCTTTTGAGGACCAGAATGTTCACATTTTGAAGAATAAAGAAAATAGGTGGTTCGAGAGGCGTGAAGGAAGCCATCCATGTTGGCAGAGAGAAAGTTTAATCAACTTTAAGCAACAGAGGTGGTGGACTCAGATTCCAGCTTCCAAAACATACAATCCAGTTATAGAGTTGATCCCCTCCAGGTGTCATCACACCCCCACCCCATCACACAGGAACAAAGTGGTCAAATCTCTTCAGCAAGATGAACATCATCCCCTCCTTGATTAATTTACAATCATATAGAGCAGGGTTGTAAAATGGCTGGCAGGACTGGCACCCCCTTGGAATTCTGCACTTCAGCTTCTGGGGAACGGTGATATATAGTAGCTAACAGCCTTCAATGAATAGTCTCAGTTTCTCGATGGGTTCAGCTGGCCTTCAAGCCAGATTAAAGATGCTACCACCCTCCAGGAAGCTCGCTCCCTGGAGAGGTATAAACGCTCTTCTAAAACCCCAAGAAACCAAGTCCGCGGATATTTTTTTGAATTTTACGGAATGATCTTGATATCTGGATGAATTTCGTGAGAAACCTTCTATGTATGTGTTCCAGGTATATTACAGCCAAATAGTAGGTATGGAAACCAAAATGAATCCTACTCTTTCGGTTCCCACCTTTGCATGTTTCCAAAGCAATAAGTGCCTCACTCTGAGGATAAAGCACTCTAAACTCCTACTGCAGTATCCTGGCATTATTTCTGAATTGAGAAAAGCTTCCCTTGAGGGGAAGCCAAATGTCTTCTCAAACCTTTGGAAACCAAGTCCAGCGGTGGATTCGTTTTCAAAACTTTCACAGAATGACTTCAAGTGGATCTGATGAATTTATCGGAATCTTCTATCAGCATATTAATTGAACAGGATTTTTCTTTGGTCAGTGGCAGCCACAGCTTGTTTGAAACTTGTAGGAATTGAAAATTGGTTTTTCAGCTAACATGAATGTAGCATTTATATAGGCAAAGCTTGTTTAATAGGGAAGAGCAGCTAAATAAATGAATAACACCGCTGTTATTTCGCTGTTTAACAACCCAGTTCAAATGCTCCTAAACATTTTATAAGAACAATAACTCCAAACTGTCACTTAAGCTTAAAAATACACTTTTATTGGACACAGAAACAAAACTTCATTCCTTCTCCCATGGAATCCTCGGAACAGAAGTGAGCACGAATTTAGAGCCCTCTTCACAGACTCATAATGGTATGATCCGTTCATTTTTCCCTTTTAAAACCCAAACTAACAGAGACTATAGGGGTCATTGGAAAAAAAAAAAGTCAGAATTCCCGAATTCCCATTTAAAAATCCAGTGATTTGCGGTTAGATCCATGCTGCCGTCAGCCTCCTGGAGCTCCGGCTGGTTGCCGCGGTCCTCTCAAGTTAGTCACATTTTCTTCTAAATCACGCATTAAATCTGTGAATGGGCCGTATGGTGATGCTTAAAAGTATAATGTTCTCGCCTCAAATAATCTTAAAATGTACTTTTATTGAACAACAACAGAAAAGAGAACATTTAACTTAGTACTCTGAGCTCAGTGAGTTAAGGAGATGGGCCGCCAACCAATGAGGTTGAAAAGGTAAAAAATACAAAGGAAGAATAAAACAGACAAAAATATAACATGCACATAAATACTTAAAAAAAATAAGGTAAATATTACAAAAGCAAATAAAATAGTCAAAGAAGTTAATTAAGTGAGTTGGGCAGGATTTAGTGTCTCACTTTATAATTTAATTTCTATTTACATTTATTTGTTTATTAGCTTTGCACAGCAATTAATTGTATGCTTATATATTTATTGAGCATTTATTTATTCTGTATTTGTTTAAAGTTGGCGTATGGCGGTGAGTTGGTCACTCCATACTTATCCTCTTCCGTACACTCAAAAAAGATCCATGAACTCAAAATGTTTGATATTAAAGATAATATTTCACGTTTTCATTGGCAACACATTAAATTCTACATAAAAATAATAATTTGAAACAGGACGTTACCAGCAGGACCAAGCTCAATTCGCGGCAGATGCAGCGTTGTGACTCGCTGTGACAGTTCCGCTGGCTCGTCGGCCTGACACGGCTGGCTGGCACGGCGTATTGCATATTACTGGCCGCAGTCACTAACTTATTTTTTCATTTAGCCTCAGTAGCTTAAAACCCTCCATCAGTAAGGCACACACTGTTCTACATGTTTTGGTGTTTATGAGCCGCAGCACACCTGATCCAGATGGATTGCTTGCAGTTCAGCAAAGCCTGATAATCTGCCATCAATTGATGGGTCAGGTGTGTGTGGAAGCTGGGAAACATCTTAAACTTGCAGGGCAGGTGCCTTGAGGACCAGGGTTGAAAAACGCTGATGGAACGAAGTATTCTGGCTCTGATCGAAACCTGGGCTGCATCCTACAAGGACGCGGTCTACCTAGACTGGATCCTTCGAAGTCCTTAAAAAAATAAGGAGACCGGAAGAGTTTTGGCTGTGAATTCTCCAGAACAGGTCTACCCTTCGGCGGGTTTTTCCGCCGAGGCTCTGCTGCTTAGCAACCCGTGATAAGTTGACGCACAAAAGCAAAGAAAATAATGAATACCAGTTTTAAAAACTGTTTTTTTGACTGAAATAAAGGTGCCAACCACCGGGAACATGAACAACGGAATAAAAAAATCAAATGTAGTGATAGAAACCCCTTAGTTAAATAACATGCTGCTGTCATTTTGCACATCTCTTGATGGTTACCTGGCTTCCAAATATCCATTACTGTAAAATGTCCATAGATGGATATTGGTTATTTATTCTCCAGTTTTATATTGTTTAAAACACTTTCTAGTAATTTATTGTTTATTTTTTTTAACTCTTCCCTATTATTATGTTATTCTTTTACAGTTTCTCTAAGGTCCACATTTGTGTGACCATTTTAATCATCTTTCTGCTGCAGTAAATTTCCCCATTGGTGGACAATAAAGAGATTTTCTATTCATGAAAGGGGTAGAAATATATAAGTAAATCTAAAACAATGTATGTATAAAAGAATATATCTGCAAAAATCTCTAATATTCAACAAAAAATGTATTTGCAGTTAAGCATATTGTGCAAAACAGCAATAAAAATTAAAATCCTCTCAGATTTATAGTTCCCACACACACTGCAGATATATTATAATCTGTCCTTAAATTACAGCCAAACTCATTTTTTACACAGTAACAGATAAAACATTTAGATAAAACCAAAGCATTACCGCATTATCTCTGACTCAATAACCATTAAAACAACTATTTTCTTTCCATTTTCAGATGGGGACACTCGAGTGTTGGCTAGTTAGGACCTACAGTTACTCCACCCAAACACTTTCATTAGGTTTCTGTATTTTTTCTTTTTTCCCAGATTTTTATTGTTGTTAAAACAGATGTACAATGCCATTCAAATTGTAGTGTTTTGCAGTTGTTACAATTGTTTTGACCATGTACAGTATAACAAGAATTAAAAGGCATTTCAACATTTTTATATTTTTATAAACCCCATTCAACCCCAGAAACCCCTGTGCCGACAGGAAAAAAAAAATAACAAAAAAAAATAAAAAAAAAGATTGTTATCCCAAAATGAAAACACTTTACATTGAGACTTGTTTACTAGCGAGAAGGGAGATTTGAAAGTTATTCAAAATAACCCAATAGAGGGTCCCATACTTTGTAAAATTTTTTGTTTGATCCTTTCAAAAAATATTTAACTTTTTCGATTCTTAGGAGCATCATCATATCCTAGAGCCACATTGCTGCCTTAGGTGGAATTTGGGATTTCCATTCCAGAAGTATTCTCTCCTTCGAGCAATCAGAGTTGCAAAAGCAATAACATTTTCCTTTCCAGAAATCGCAGAGTCAACCCCAAAAATAGCCATTAAAGGACTAGGTTTTAGATGTAGACCAAACGCATCGTTTAAAATCCCAAATACTGAGATCCAATACTCTTTCAGCTTAGAGCACGACCAAAACATATGAGCTAAGTCTGCGTTGGTGGCTCTACCAACGCATCTATTTCAGGGTATATTTTGGCAAGCCTGACTTTGCTATAGGGAGTACGGTGGAGAATTTTAAACTGAATCAGATTGAGACGCACACAATAAGTAGTATCGTTCACAAGATTAAGAGCTCTAGCCCAGGTCTCTTCTGAAACGACTATCCCTAACTCTTCTTCCCATTTTGTCTTGATGTTGGCTGTTGATATGTTACTAAATGACATAATTAAGTTATATATATTAGAGATTTGGCCCTTTAAATGTATGGGGGTCTTTAATATAACATCCAATTTTGACTCCTCAGGTAATTGAGGAAATGATGAGTTGCGCATTTGAATAAAGTGGTTGATCTGAAGATATCGGAAAAAACTGGATTTAGGAATAGAGTGTTTATTGGCCAAAGCTGTGAAAGTAGGAAAAGTTTTATCTATAAAAAAATCCTTTGCAGGCTGTTAAGTTACATCCCCGGTGTCCCATTGTGTAAATGTAATATCAAGTGATTTGGCAGCTGGAAAAAGGTGGTTGGTTACATGGCAGGAGTTAACGCAGTGTCATCACTTTAAATGCTCCTGCCTAAGCCGTGGGTCCAAATTCTTAATGTTGAACGCACCACCGGACTTGAGGAAAAAACGTGATGGGGAGAAAGGGAGTTTTGTTGTTAACAGTGCGGGGAGCGATGACTGACAACAAAGTTTTGCCTCCTCACTGCACCAACCCGTGTCTGGGGCCTGAAACCAGTAAGTTATTTTTTGCAGATTAGCTGCCCAATAATAAACCCTAAAATTTGGGAGAGCAAGCCCACCCCCTTTTCTTGGCCTTTCAAGCAATGTTCTACGAAGTCTTGAAGATTTGCCTCCCCATATAAAACTTGAGAGTAGGGTATCAATTGAATGGAAGAAGCGATTTTGGTAAAAAAAAAAAAAAAAAAAAAACTTCCTGGGATACTTTGAAACAGAAATAAAAATCTAGGCAGCACATTCATTTTGATGCAGTTGATTCTTCCAGCTAGAGAAAGATAAATAGCACTCCATCTCTGAAGATCAGATTTTAGTTTTTCCATAATGGGAATGTAATTGGCTTTAAACAGTTTAGAAGAAGAAGGGATGATATTAGTTCCTAAGTACTTAAAACCGGAATGTGATATAGAGAATGGCAAGTCTGTGTCTGGAATCTGCTTTGCAGAATCGTTGATGGGAAAACACACACTTTTTGAATAGTTGATTTTATAACCTGAAAAGCCACCAAAATCCGCTAAAATCTTTAAGAGTTCAGATTTGTAGGATAACGGGTCCGATAAGAAAATTAAAAGGTCATCAGCATACAAGGAGGCTTTATATTCCATCCCCATTCTTATAATGCCATGTATGGATGGTGTTGTTCTAAGTTTAATTTACAGGGGCTCGATCGCTAATATGAACACTAATGGGCTTAGTGGGCACCCTTGATGTGTGCACCTAGATAAAGGAAAATACTGTGAACGTAAATTATTAGTTATTACTGCAGCCTTTGGGAATGAATACAATAGACGAATCCAAGCCATAAATTTCGGGCCAAACCCAAATCTACCCAGTACCGCAAAAAGATATTCCCACTCTACTCTGTCGAATGCCTTCTCCGCGTCCAGGGAGACCAGCACCTCTCGTCTCACCCCCGACGCTGGAGAGTGCACCACATTCAAAAGTCTGCGTATATTGATGAATGAGTGACGGCCTCTCACAAAGCCAGTTTGGTCATTTGAATTATATCTGATACTATGGTGTTTACTCGAGAGGCCAAAACTTTTGACAGTGTCTTTATATCCGCATTTAGTCAGGAGATGGGTCTATAAAAGCTGCAATCCGTTGGGTCTTTACCGGGTTTGAGTATAACTTTAATGAGGTCTTCTGTGAGGCTCTGAGGGAGAGATTTATGTTCGAATGAGTGTTTAAACATAGTAAGAAGCAAAGGGATCAGTTTTAAGGAAAAATTTTTTATAAAATTCAACTGGAAAACCGTCTGGCCCAAGGGCCTTCCCGTTCTGCATGTCTTTGATTGAGTTCTCCACTTCCTGTCGGCTTACTGGTCTCTCCAAGTTGTCCCTTTATTCCAACGTAATAGGTTTCTGTATTTTTTCTATTGAATGCTTTCCAATCGTTGAGAACACAAGAGAACCACAATTCACTGATATATATATATAGATACTTAGAGAGATGCCTATATATAATAAATATATATATATATATATATATATATATATATATATATATATATATATATAGGGCCGAAAAACAAAATTAAGTTTAAAAAAATCATGAATAACAGCTATTTCTGATGCCAAAATCGATATATCATGCATCCCTAGACTGTACAGTTTCAATTCCATCCATCCAGAAAAATAATATGGATATATTAATATGGATAATATGGATAGCATAGCATATTTTTTTTCTTGTAAACTTAGAGATTAAATCTGCAGCTCTCCCTGCTTTTCTCTGTGCTCTGTTTAAAAAGATTTATGAACCTCTTTACTAATATAATGCCAGAAACAACATTTAAAGACATGTAGAAGCTCTACAGTCTGATTCAGTCTGTTCAATAAGATAACATGTTAATTTTAACCTGTAACTGGGACTCATGGACCTCTGAGAAGCCAAGCTTTTATAGTAAAGAAGAACATTTAAACCATGTTTTCTCAAGCTTCTTGCATTATAACACTAACTTGTATGAACTTACAATCTGTTGCCATTTTTAGCAGAAAAATGTCCGCATGTTTAACAGATGACATCTCTATTTTTTAAAAAATGTCTCAAAGCGACAGATCCGATGATGTCACACCGAGAGGTGGGACACCGGAGCAGCAGGAGAGACGGAAAGAACACAGACGGACACAGAATTGGCAATATGGGACGAAAAAAAACCTGCTATAATATGTTCCCCCTGTCTAAATCAGACAAACAAAAGGTCCCAGCTTTTTAATTTTTGACTTATACGCATCTTTTTATGATGAAAACTCACTCCTGAAACTTTGGAGGTGATAGACCTTTTGTTTCTTAAAAGTTGCTATAGGGGAACAGATTATAGGAGGCCACCTGCTATAATCTGGAAATGCTTTTTCATTTTCAAATTTTTAAATTTCAAATTGAATTTTGGCATGTATTTGCATTTTGTTGGGGTACATTTTGAAAAATAAATCTCAAATGTCTTTTTCTTTTTCATTTTAATTAAGTAAAAGGATGAACGGGTCTTGAAGAAGAAAATTACAATGCAAATCGATGATTGATTACTAATTTTATTTATGAGTCAAGTAATGCAGCCACATTCTTAAACTAAAAAAGCATTTCTGAAATGCTTTTTCATTTTCAAATTTTTACATTTCAAATTGAATTTTGGTATGTATTTGCTGGGGTACATTTTGAAAAATAAATTTCAAATATCTTATTCAGTTTAATCAAGTAAAAGGATGAGCGTTGTTAAAGAAGAAAATCAAAATGCAAACAATGCAGCCACATTCTGAAAATGAAAAAGCATCTCTGAAAATGCCTTTTCATTTGAAATATAGTAACGTTTTGCTTCCATACATTACATTGTAGTCCAGTGGTGGCATTCTTTACAATACTGCATCCCACAGTTTGTATTACTTCTCATGGTAATGTATGGCTTAGATTCAGGGTCTTCTTAAGGCCACTTGAAGTCTGAAGGTGTGTTGTTATTGACCCTGCAGAAAGTAGGCAACCTCTTCACACTAGCTCTTCAGAATCTGCTGACTCGCGCCATCAGTTTACACAATCTACAACTTGTTGGCTCAGTTTCTGACTCCTCATATGGTCAGAAAGCATGGCAGAGAGATGCTGGAGCCACATTTTAGTAAAACACATAATAATGCATTGTGGATATTCTGGCTGCCCATGATGATTGATGGAAGAGATGGCTTAGATTTCTTGTTCCTTTCACATCTCCTTGCTCCTGCTCTGCATCCCAGCACCTCCTTTTCAAGTCAACTGGTACTGATGCTCCCAGGTGTAAACAATCAACTTGCTATAGTTGCACTGGTTACACATCATAATAAGTATCCAAAAAGGAAAAGTATCAACAAATATCCTTCCAGTATCCCAGCATTTAACAGGAGTAAAAACCTAGTAAGAACCAGGTTCAGTGTTAGTGGCCATATGCTGAGGCCGACTGAGGTTCAAAGAGAAAGAAGCAGAGAGACAAACATTAAAAGCCTTTCACCCCCTGCAGGCTTGCAATCTCATGCCACTCGTGGCATGGAATCATCCTGAGGTTGGTATACCTTTGGAGGACATTTGTATCTGCCAGCTTGGCAACTCCTCTCACCTTCACTAGGCTTTATAGGTCGGATGTTACCACACCCACACTGGCCCACACATTTATGGGTGTGGGATCTTCACCTTTATGATTTTGGTTATCGAGTAAGCCTATCTGTTAAACGGGAGTCGCAATATCCCATAGTGAGATGCCAAAACGAATGTTGAAAGAAAAGTTTAGGCTAAGGAATTAACCCCAGTTCTCTGAAACATGAGTGAGGTATCTCACCAGAACACCCTCCTTTCCTGAAGAGGTGCACTCACAATATTGAGGATCACCAGTATGATGTCAGGTTCTTATACTGTGGGAAAGTCTCTCCTCTAGTAGCAGATGTCAACTTTGTTGGCCAGTGACTGGCATAATGTTATAGAGCTTCTGAAGACATTCCTTTAGGAGGGTGTCTCATAGTGAGATACGTCACTCATGTTTCAGAGAACCAGGGGTAAATCTATAACCTAAAGTTTATTTTATGACAATGTTAAGGTGGTGATATTAAGCCCATAACCACTATTTTAGATAGGCAACAAACCATTTTTGTTATGTACAGAGCCAAGATAACAGCATTCACCCAATGCCAGTTATTACATATTCAGTGGGGACCTAGAAACCTTTGGCAGTCTCTTGTTTTTGTTAAAACTAGTTCCTAACCATGTATTTTGTCATATGCAAATACATGTAGGTGTCAAGGGTTTAAAAGGGAGTTCCTCCTCTCCACTGTCCCTACAAGCATGCTTAGTGTGAGGGATTGCCTTAAGTCAATGTGTCGATACAATCAACTAGTTTTTCTTAGATAGATGATCTGGTGAACTGTAAAGTGACTTAAGATGACATGTATTGTGAAGTTGCTACCATGATACAAACAGCTACTCGGATTTGTGGAAACCAGCTGTTTTCTCCACATACATCCTCAGAGTCCGCACTGGGGATAGTGTTTGGAGTCGTTCATGCTCCTCAAAGGAGTGGGTAGAAAGCAATCAACTCAAGAGGGTGGCATGTCAAAGCAGGGTTAATACCTTTTGGTATGAAAGTAGGTTTTGTTTCAGTACCACCTTAGAGTCTCCAAAGAAAGACTACATACACGATAGGTTCACAGAAAGCATGTGAATATCGCTCACATGCTTAGCAGAAACCAGAGCAATTAACAAAGCAGTCTTAAATGACAGTATTTTGAGCTCAGCCTGATGTAATGGTTTAAACCGTGCATATGATAGGGCCCCCAGCACCACAGGTAAATCCCATGGAGGGTTTAATCTCCTCAAAACTGGGCAAAGTTGTTGAGCGCCCTTCATCAACTGGAACACCAGGAGGTGCTGACCAACTGTTTTGTCGCCAAAACCAATATGACAAGCTGAAATAGGGTCAAGATACACTTTCACTGTGTAAAATGCCTAGAGGGCCCTGCATGGCGCTCCCAATGGTTTTTGTGCACCAGCTTTCAAATATATGCCATCTACCCACAGGGAGAAAAAACTTGGACCGTGAACATTCTCCTATGATGCAAAAAGGTTGAACTCTGCTTGACCGTACCTCTCCCATATTTGAGCTACAACCTCGTGTGTGTGGAATTTCCACTCCATATAGCAGTGATTGCCTCTCAACAGCAAGTCTGCTCCCCTGTTAATGACTCCTGGTATGTTAACTGCTCTCAGTGACAGCAGGCGTGAGATGGTCCAGACTATCATTCCTTGTGCCAGCATGTGTAACTGATGTGAGTGCAGACCACCCTGTCTGTTTATGTAAGCAACCGCTATTGTATTGATTGCTTTATTCAATAGATTCATGGTCCATAAAGAGAGTATTGTCTGCCCTCACTAAAATATGGTGCCCTCTGATTAAGGGTAGAAAATGTCTTAGTGCTAAAATCACAGACAAGCTCCAGAAATCATGCCCTCGTGCATGGCACCCTTACCTGTCAACGATGCATCTGTGGTGATTACATTCCTCTTTTGATGGTTCCCATGGTAACCCTGGTATTGAGAAACTTGGGGCTTTTCCATGGACTTTGAATGCATGCGCATGTTGGAGAGATTATCACCTTGTGGTGTGCATGGCTAACCGGGTTCAACTGGATTGATGCCACCCAACTTTGAAAAGGATGTATATGCAAACGCCCAAACTGGATGACAGCCGGTGCTGATGCCATCGAGCCAGCAGCCAGGAGAGTCTGAGTTTCAAATGTGCGCCTCTATGAAAGAGCACCAGACAAGCCCGAAAGTCTTCTGCTCTTTTTGCCAAAAGGCTTGCTCTGAACGCGTTGTTCCATTGTTTAGTGACAGACCAATAAAAGTGATCATTTGCCTTTCTCCCTTAGAGGTGCGACTGCAGTCTTGGTGCATTTTACAAACACCTGTAGGCTTAGTGAAAGCCCAAAGGGAAGTACAAGATACTTGTACATCTTTCCCTGAATTGCAAATCTGAGAAATTCTCTGTGAGGGCGGTATATAGGAATGTGAAAGTATGCGTCTTTTAAATCGACTGAGATAAAGCAGTCTCTGCAACGCACAAACCTCATCAGAGTCAGCATCCTGAATGTACAGTTTCTCCGTGTTTAGAGCCCGCAGATCCAACATAGGACTCAGGCCCCCGCCTTTTTTCGGGACAAGGAAGTACCTGGAGTAAAATCCCTCCCCACTTTCCTCCTGCGAAAGTAGCTTAATTGCTTTATTGTTCTGCAGGGATATTTCCTCCAACACCTTCAGAGCAAATTACGTAAAAAGCTCAACAAGCTCATTAAAAGGCTGCTTCTGGTCTAGGAATTCCTCTAGAACCTCTGAAGATTAACTTTAGCCTTTTTTGGTTTATTATGTAGAGAGGAGTGATGCAGGGCTGCCCTTTGTCACACCTCCAGTTTTTACTTTGGCTATTGATTCTCTCTCGTGAAGCATTAAGGTGATGCCTTTCAAAATAAGTGGTTCACAAATAGGAA
The DNA here is from genome assembly GCA_018398635.1 of Cyprinodon brontotheroides. Taxonomy (NCBI): domain Eukaryota; kingdom Metazoa; phylum Chordata; class Actinopteri; order Cyprinodontiformes; family Cyprinodontidae; genus Cyprinodon; species Cyprinodon brontotheroides. The sequence goes on along the minus strand of JAGKQL010000009.1, from coordinate 817,991 downwards.
TACTAGATATCCTGGGATTTTATTGACTGGACCCTGGAAACATCAATAGCTGCTTTTATCCAATCTAATCAATGATAAGAACTGGTAGAAAAAATAGTTGTAGTGAAATGTCCCACAGTGAAATCATGGTGTTTGCACCCTCATAGGGCTCTGTCCTTTAAATCCTGCAGCGTATAACCCCGGGTTGACTTGGATTGGTTTTTTTTAAACCTTTTTGTCATGATTTTGGGTGCTGAGTGGCTGGCCACTGATTGGCTCATTTCATTCACTTGTCTAGCTCTTAACTGTGGAATCATTAGCTGCTCATCTCGATCCACCCTAAGCTTCTGCTTCTATTTAAACTGGGGTTTTGTCCCGGCCATCAGTGCCAGCATGGGCTGCTTGTTTCAGCCATCGGTATGTGAGCAGTTGTCTAAGCTTCTTACTGAGTGTTAGGGAGCTGAGAGATTCCACCCTTTCTTCCAGCAGAGTCCGGCCAAGGGATCCCTCTTGAGGGAGCCTCCTGCCACAGCTGCAGCCGGCTTCTTGATCAACAGAGGGTCCTCTACAGAGGATCCTCCTTCAGACCCCTGCCCTCAACGCCGCAGTGTTGTTCCATAGCAGTTGGTCAGCAGCTAAGCCTAGATCCTCATGGTGAGTAACCTACATTTGAATCTAGTTAGATTCTTGATCTTGTCTCTTAAGCTCTGCCATGGAAACCCGTGTTCTCTCTGAAAGCTCAGGAAGAGCTTAACCTGCCGACTTCCAATCCTCAGAGCCAAACCTGAAGAATCACAGAGAACCTCCAGTGCAGTTTCTGACTAGAGCTGGGAAACCCTAAACCAAGGTCTGTTCATACTAGACGTGAGACGCTGAAGCAGCAAACGGACTCTGCTGATGAACTCTTCTCCAACAGAGACTCTCCCAAAGCTAACCTCAAGAACCCTCAAGGTACAATCAGTAAACTTCAGGAAATCAAACCTCTGTTGGCAACGCTAATCCGAACTGTCTCACGCGAGACTGGTGAACCAGTATCCAGGCCCTGAAACCCGAACCAGTATATTCTGTGTGCTTGTGCATCAATAAAGTTAAACTTTCATCCCTGTGTCCGTCAGTGGTGTTCTGCATTCTTGGGTCGCTTTTAGTGAACCCATCATGACAACTTATAGTGTCTGTTTGCCTCTTTCTGTATTCGGACATTTGAGTCTGCCTACCCCTGTCTGATCTGTTTGTCTGACCTGTCGTCCCCACTTCAATTTCATTCTTCTGTGGACTGAACCTGAATTTTCCTCTTGAATTCACCCTGTGGATAATCCTGCATTCCTTCATCTGCTCAGGTCTGATTTACTGTCAGTTCTGCAGCCTTCTTGACTTCCGCATCTGGAACTACCTGGCAGCGTCCACTGCGTCTTGTCAGCCGACTGGCTGGAATCATCCTCGTCCTATTGGCACGGACTAATTTGTCAAACCGAGTTAGTGACTCACATGTTCATAATCACTAACCTGTGTTTTTCTCTCCTATAGACATCCCTGTTATAGACGCCCATACCACAGATCCGCGCCCGTCTTTAAATAAAGGCTTTTAAGTTATTCCAGAGTCTGCATGAATTCTGGGTCCCTCTGTTCTGAGTCTTGACACTTTTAAAATAATATTTTAGACTGCTTCCCTGAATAGAAAAAGTTTGTCATGAAGACTAGGTTGTTTTCAAGGCCAACCATGTTAGATGAATGTGTTAAGCACCTGTAAAGTCTCGTCATTAGATGTGTGTTTGCTTAACTTTTCCAAATGTTAGGAAGATATGCAGCTCAGTATCATGACATCAAAATTGTCCTATTCCTCAAGCTACTGGATTGTTCTATGAAAGTACATTTTCAGATTGTTTGAGTTGAGAGCATTATACTTTAAGCTTCACTATACGGCGCATTTACTGATAAAGTACGTCATTAAAAAGAAGAAAAGTTCAGACATTGAGGACTGGCGACCAGTTTTTTTGGCAATAAATTAATTTGATTTGTGTTTATCTGACTGACTTGTGCTGTTTTATTTGTTAAATACTTGCTGGAATAACATTTTGACATTATAAAATTCTAATATTCTAATAACATATTTTATATATCGTATTCAATAAAAGCATAGTTCTACTGTTTAATCACTATTCCCCTGCTAAATAAAAAAAAGTAATGATTTATTTTTATGTAAAGACTTTCAATAACAAGGGTTCGAAATGCAGGTCCAGAGAAGTTGTGCTGTGGTCATGTGATGCGTAAACGAGTGTGTTTCTGTTCTAATTCACACAGAATTGTTCTGCATGCATCTGTTCTCCCCGAGTAAATACTTCCTGTATTCTTGTCAAGAACATACTTGCAGAGAACACGAGTCGATACTCACGTTCTTGTACATTAAGAAAAAGCCAAAGCATCAGAGCTAGAGAGTTCAGAATTCACAAGGTTGGTCCAGGTACCGATCTCCCGAAAAGGCACCCAGGCATAGGTAAGCAGATTTAGAGTTAAAAAAAAAAAGCACAGAACAGGAGGCTAGAGTTTACCAATAAGAGACAACACTCAAGATTGAAAGTGCTTCTGCTGTGGCGTCTTCTTAAACACCTCCCGATTAGGTGGAATGAGGAACACCTGTAGCTCATCTCAGCATCAGTTCTCCTCACGCCACTTAGTGGAGAGACTGACAACAGGCAGAACTCCAAAACACCAGCAAACAGCTTCACTGTTGCGTCTGTTGCATAGGTGAACATTAGTGATGAATTCAAGGCGGGCTCTACCTAGGTCAAGAGCAAGGCTGAATCTTTAGAATTGTTTTCTTTCTGAATCAAAGACATGAGAAAGGTTATAAGTTACAGCACAAAATAAATGGAAAAAGATGAACTTTTCAATTAAAACTACGGTATGATAAATGTTCAACTAAAACTACCTTATGGTATTAAATTATTATATTAAGCTAATAAGGTATTGAATGCAACCATACATCAGATAGACTTCCTGAACTAAGTTAATCAACTTGTCATAAAGATTTTTCATGTGAAATGTAGAAAATCTGTTAATAATAATAAAATGTTTGCCAAGTTCCCAAGTTATTTTAAATACATTTATTTTTGGAAGACAAAGCCTGACATTTTAGATCATTAAAATTTATCAAAACTAGTAATGACTGTTATTACTGCTAAGTGCTAGATTCCTTTAAATTGCAGCTTTGTTTACTTACATCTGTTGTACATTCTTGACCCAGCCTTAAACAAATTTCATTGAGACTGAATTGGAGACCAAGATTGGTCTTGAGCTCTCTATCCGTGGTAATGAAACAAAAAAACTCATCCACAGCCTGTGTTAGTGATGAAGGGACACTGCAAGGGTCTGCAAGGGTTTGATTCAGTAGGCTTTAAGAGATTACCTTTATTGCCCCAAAGGAAATTTGATTTGGGTACAGACTCTGTCACACTGCATTCACAGGTAAAAACACAAAACACAAAGAGTAAATAAATGTTACATTACATTCACAAAAAAATAAAAATAAAAAATAAGATAAAATAAAACAAATATATTACAATAAACAAATAAATAAAACAATGTGTAACAGTTATGGGCTAGGCAGCTAACTGCGGCTACAAAAGCAGCATCAGAAGAGTGTCCTTTTGAGGAGCCTGAGGCGTGAACAAAAACAGAACGCAGTGCTTTTAGATTTGGTGGATGTATATTAGGTGGTTGAAGAAAACAGAAAAAATACAGCACCACAATGAGACAAGAGGATTGACTCAAAACAAATTAATTTCAAAATCATAAAGTCCATAGTCCATTCCTAGCTCACCATCTTCAGATCCAGATGAGGATCTGATCCAAAGGGGAAACCTAAAAAGGTCAGAAAAATCCATTATCTTTCATCAAAACCAACTAAATGCAAATATTATATAAAGCAAAACAATTATTATATTTAAGCATTTAATTTATGCATACTAAATGCAAATGAAACTTATTATATTTCTAACAATTAAGCATTTCAATTCAGGCGTGGCCAGCGCCCGTGAGCCGGAGCGGCATGGCGGCGGCTGGGGGCTTCTTGGTCTGCGCTGTCCCTCCTCCTCCCTTGGTGGGGGTCTGATTTCCGGGGCTGGCCCCTCCTTGGGTGCCTTTCGCTCTTGGGGCCCTTGTGAGCCTGGGGCTTTGGGTCTCCGGGCGCTGGACTCAGTGCTCTGGGGAATGATAGCACTCTTCAGCTCTCCCACAACCCATTATTGAGCATTTTTTCGCGGATAAACTTTTTACGCAGAAGTTCACCTTAAAAAACAATTACAGGTGCTAGGCTTCAGGTACTTAGAGATTCACCTCCAAACAGAAAGCCCCACACTCATATTTTCAGGTAACACAGAGTACATGTCAGGACTTAATAATATTAGCTTAGCGACAGTCAAGGTCTTGCTTTATTTGTAGTTCCTGCACTATGTCTTTCCAAGCAGTTCTTTTTTTCATCTCGCTACAGGTGATGAAGCAGACTGAAAATGTTTTGTCATTGTCTCCCTTTCTATCTCTTCTTTCTTTCATCTTTTCTCTTTTTTCCCTCCTTTCTTCTTCTTTTTTCAGTCTGCTCTATTTATATTGCAGTGTCCATATAAACTGTAAAACTCCCCTGCATAATTATAATAAAAGCAATTTATATGCATGAATACACAGTGGAGCAATATGGAAATTGCCGTACTGCTACACTTGTGAAAGTAAAATCTGTTGGGCTCTTTTGGCATCAAGACAATTATTCTTATTGCCACATTGCCAGACAGGACACCTCTGTTAAAAAAAATTCAATTAGGTTAAATTAACCATAATTCAAATAAAGTAAAACAAAAGTATCATATTTCAAGTTAATTACTTTAAAGTTAAAGGTGAAGTGCACTTTCAAAATACCAATCAAGAAAAATAAAATAAATTGTCAAATACTCAAGCAGAGTGAGCGAAAGGGGGAAAAAAAATTAAATATACATATTGCGCAATATCAACTTATGTGTAGCTACACTGTTCAGATTAATCATTTAAATACTGTTCCGGAATCATGGTAAACTTGTCAAACCCGCAAAATTCAGCAAGCAAGTTACCTTTTCAAAGAGAGTGGGGTGTACTTAGCCACAATCGGCTCTGGCAGAATCCCAGCGATGGTCCAGGACAACAATGCCAATAATTCTGACAAAACATGCTCTAATGAGCAATCAAGCACAAATGATACAAAAAATAATAATAATTTATCAAATAAACTCACCCAGTAAAAAATCAATAGGGTAAAAGTTTTCAGATGGAGAAATGGAGAAGACACCAGCAGCAAGCCACAATCACAGTGGAAACAGGTGAGGATCCTTAACTGCATGCTTGAGGCGGGGCTTTAAAGAAGCTAACTAATTTGGGCAACACAGGAAGTGGGCCTGAAAAAATAAAAGTATCTGACTAATTTTGGGTTACAAATGCATAAAACCCTTCTTTACAACATTTGTTAAGTGAGATAATGAATACATTAAAAAAAAGCATGTGTTAGGATTCCTGTCTTTGTGGTTTGTGTTTGTCTCTCCTCCTCCACCAGGAGGCCTGGTTCTGGTCCACCTCCTCAAACACCTCCTTGCGGAGGGTTACCTCGTTAACAGAGTGCTCTTAAGCTGCTGACTGCCACTACCTCGGCGCCAGAGTGTTTGCCAGTTTGGGTACTCTAGCCAAGCTGAGTTTTTGTTGAGTCAAACTGAGCTTTGTCAACCTGAGTCCTAACCGAGTAAGTAATTTGTTTTTGCCTCTGGGCAGGAAGTCATCCTGCAAACTGGATGTTTTCAGAACTTCTCTCCCTGGAAGGATAATCTGAGCTTCAAACTGAGCTGGGGATTCAAACTGGAGGTTTGGATCTACTTTCCTCCAAGGGATCGTTTGAGCGTCACACTGAGCAAGGGATTCATCTCCACACCAATCCGTTCAAGTACCGCAGGAATTCCAAGTGGCAGTCAGTTTCTCCAATCTCCTACAAACAACCACATTCTGGGTAAACCCTGTCCGCCCTCCACTGAATGAGACAATCACTGGAACTACTGCACACAGACAGGAGTCAAAGAGTCAACCACTTTTCTGGAAACGTGAGTCAGCAACCTAACTCTTCTCTTCAAGTTCAAGAATCAAATTTCCCACTGAGCCTGAACTAACCGCAGTGTCTTCCCTTTACTTTCCAGTTCCGGTTAAACAGTGTTCAGAGCAACACTTGATTCTTCATTATCTCCTCAATAAACCTGTTAAACCTTTTCCCTGGTCTCTCTGAATTGGTTTCTCTGCATGTGGGTCTGAGCTCTTGATAAAATCATGACAGCATGTCAGTTTGATTTAAATTTTGAATACCATTGCCAATTCCACAGTTTACTACTTGATACTGTTTATTGCCTTAATGGAAAGTGGAACAAATGAGTTCTTATAGCAGTTCAATCTTCAGGCGTGGACCCTGAGACGACCTGAAGGAAGAAACTGATACTCTGAATAATTAGAATCAGAAATCAGAATCAGAAATACTTTAATAATCCCTGAGGGAAATTACTTAGAATATGAGTGGGATCTGAGAAGATTTTTTGGGCTTTTCTTGTTATGTTTCATTGAAGATGGACTGAAGTGAGGGGTGACTCCCATCAACTTCATTGCTCTTTCAGTCAGGCAAGTTAGTTTGGCCTTCATTTGGACAGAGAGGTTACCAAACCAGGCAGAATGCCATACCTAAAGATGCTCTCTATAACAGCATGGTAAAAAAGCAGCATGACATTCTGACGGACACCAAAGGCCCTCAGCCTGCGCAGAAAATGTAGCCGCTGCTGGACCCTGTTGCAGACATAATCAACTTGAACAATCCACGTTAATTTGTCAATTTTTATCCAAGATATTTATAGGAATCTGTTTGGGCAATTAATTGGTTATGGATGACCACAGGAGAGTGGTCTCCAACTGCCCTTGGGTCAAAGATAAGTTCTTGTGTTTTTTGGACATTAAGAGTCAGAAAGTATTCCTCACACCACTGCACAAAAGTTTTTATCTGCTGTCTGTAACCAATTAGGTCTGATGTGCCTGGAATGAGGCAGAGAATGTGATGATGGGTCTGATATTTCTTGCCCATATGCAGAAACACTCACAGAGAGACTGCTAATCTTTGAATGTTTAATTTAAGACAAGCAAAAAACAGGAACGCTTTGAACTTTCCCACTGCCTGTCTCGCCTTGAATTCTGGGTACAATATTCTGAGACCATACAAATTGGTAAGGATCGAGTTGTGGACCCACATCCGATCTTAGATAATTTACCACCAGGTTTTCAAGACACTTAATTATAACAGATGTCCAAGCAATAAGTCTAAAGTCTTTGTTCTCTTGTGGGCAGTGCTTTTTGGCAACAGGTATAATAATTGCCCTCTTCCACAAAGATGGTACAGTATGAGTATTAATGGATCTCTGAAAATTTTTTATCCAAACATGCGTCAATTCAACTGCAAAAGTTCTTAGTAAGAAAGCTGAAATTCCATCTGGACCTGTGGCCTTATTGACATTGACCTGCTTGAATATCTTCCTGACGGTAACATGATCAAAATCAATCCTGTCCCATTCTTGTGGGACCACGTCACAAAGTATCACGTCATTTTCAGCAGAAAAATCATGATTATCAAACTGTCCATAAAAGGCATTCAGTTTGCTTTTGCCAGTTCATCCACAGCATAGATACATTCATGTGAAGGTTTCATGTTAACAGCCAATTTTATAGAATTTCACAAGTCTTGAGTTCATGGATATCAAATTTTCCTCAATAGCCTTCTTATGACTTTCTTTAGTTTTTTTTTAACTTCTGATTTAGCTCCTTTTGTATAGATTGTATCTGTAGGCGATCTTTGTTCTTAAAAGCTTGTTTTTTGCGGTAACTGCAGAAAGGCTCTACAGACACTGCAAGATCATTATGCCAGCCAGGGTAAGCCCAGAATCATAGCCCTGTACACGGAATTAACGTCTTTAAAGAAAACCAACAACGAGACGGTAACAGACTACATTATCAGAGCCGAGAAAGCTGTGACTTCCCTGAGGAACGCAAAAGAAGTTATCAGTGATGGACTAATTATAGCAATGATTTTAAAAGGCTTGCCAGAATCATACAAACTGTTTGCCATTCATACAGCACAGAGTACTGAAGAAATCACATTCACACAGTTCAAAAGCAATCTAAGAAGCTACGAAGAAACAGAAAAGTTGGATAATAAAACCAAAGCTGATAACGTAATGAAAGTGGACATCTCAGCAGTCACCTGCTACGGGTGTGGAAACCGAGGTCACGTAGCTCGTGACTGCCGACAAAGGGGGGCGTCGAAGTGGTGCAGCTATCACAAGAGTTCAACACACAGTGACGAGACGTGCAGAAGAAGAGAGAAGTTCAAAGATGAGGTGAAGCAAACAGCTGAAAGACAGGACCGTGGCAATTGGTGCAGTTACCATAGAAGTTCTACACACAATGACGAAACGTGCAGAAATAGAGACCAACAGAAAGATGACGCAAAACAATCAGCTGAAAGACAAAAACCTGACAAAGAAGAACGGTCTTTTGTGTTTACTGTCAGTCACACAACCTTCCCAGAGAAAATCAAGAAACTTGGGCTGATGGTGGACTGTGGAGCAACCTCTCACATCCTAACAGACATGAACTGTTTCACACGATTTGAAGAGGGCTTCAACCCAAGCTCTCACTACATGGAACTGGCGGATGGAACGAGAATGAACAACGTCGCATTAAGAAGAGGAGACACAGAGGTGCTGCTGCAGGACGTGCGAGGAAGAAGCGTCACAGTCACTCTGAAGAAGGCCCTGTACATACCAACGTACCCCCAGAGCATCATCTCTGTGCAAGCAGCTACCGCTGACGGGGCCAAGGTGATCTTCAAAGAGGGACAGAGTGAACTGATCAACAGAGATGGACGAGTGTTCAACATTGAAGTGCATGGACGGCTGTACTACCTGAAAACGGTAAACCACCTCAAACATAATGTTAGTGCCTCTGTTAATGATATGATGTCCTCAGACAAAGCCAACCTAACTTGTGATGTTAAAACATGGCATGAGATAATGGGGCACTGCAATATTGATGATGTGTTGAAATTACCTGGAGTGGTAGATGGTATGAAAATTACTGGTAATGCCAAGCTAGACTGCAACGTATGCACTGAGGGAAAATTTACAAACACCAGGAACAGGAAGCTTGATTCAAAAGCTACAAAAATTCTAGAGGTTGTACACACAGATCTAGCCGGCCCTATTGAACCAATATCTCACGAGGGGTACAAATATGCAGTGTCGTTCACAGATGATTATTCTGGTGCCGTGTCTGTTTACTTCCTTAAAAATAAAAGTGACACTACTGTAGCCACAGAAAAATTCCTGGCAGACACAGCACCTTATGGTACAGTTAAATGCATCAGGTCAGATAACGGCACAGAGTACACAGGCAATGAATTCCAGTCACTATTGCGAGAGAGAGGAATAAGACATGAGACGTCATCGCCTTACTCCCCGCATCAGAATGGTACAGCCGAGAGACAGTGGCGTACCATTTTTGAAATGGGAAGGTGCCTTCTACTAGAGAATGGATTACCAAAAACACTCTGGCCTTACGCCGTCCAAACTGCAGCACACATTCGAAACAGGTGCTTTAATGACAGGACACAAAATACCCCATACTTTCTTTTAACTGGAAAGAAGCCAGACCTCTCCAAAATATGGGTCTTTGGGTCCGACTGCTATGCGTACCAGACATGACCACAGCAAATTGGATTCAAGAGGTGACAAGGGAATATTCGTGGGATATAGCAGAAACAGCCCTGCGTACCTGGTTTACCACCCTCAAACCAGAAAGGTTTCAAAACACAGATTGGTCAAATTCATCACAAAAAGCAGTGTGGAACAAGAGACCCAAACTGATGATGATGACTACGAGATCCCACGATACACAGAGAAAATATGTGATATTAAAAACAAAAATGAGACATCACAAAGTGAGGGACAGGTCATAGATGCAAACAATGAGGTCACAAACACAGGTGACAAAGACAAATCAAAAGAGAATGACCACACAGAGACAAAAATGAATGAAAATGATGAAAATACAGCAGGGACATCAACAGAAACATATCAGGAACGACACTATTCAGAAAGGGAAAGGAGAGCCCCAAAATACTTAGAAGATTACGTAACATGTTCCAAAGATAAAATGACCAATGTGGGTGTTGATTCTTGTTACAGGGCAGTGTTTGGACTTCCCCAGACATATAGAGAAGCCATCATGTCACCTGAAGCTTCTAGGTGGGAACAGGCTATGAAGGAAGAGATGTCCTCACTGAAAGAAAACGACACATTTGAACTGGTAACCTTGCCAAAGGACAAAAACACAGTGGGGGGAAGATGGGTATATGCTTTGAAAGAAAATGCAGATACAGGAAAAATTTTCAAAGCTAGGTACGTCGCAAAAGGGTACAAACAAACAGAGGGAATAGATTACCATGAAACATTTGCTCCTACAGCAAATCTCACCTCAGTGCGTGCACTGATGCAGATAGCTGTACAGAATGACTTTTCTGTACATCAAATGGATGTAAAAACAGCATATCTACATGCTCCCATTGATGAAGAGATATACTTAGATCAACCAGAGGGTTTCGAAGAGCTGTCAAAAACAGGCAGAAAATTAGTGTGCAAGTTGAAGAAGTCCCTATGTGGCCTGAAACAATCTGGCAGAAATTGGTACAAACTCTTAAATGATCACTTGGAACAGAATAATTTTGAGAGAAATCAGGTTGATCACTGTGTTTACAGGAAGCAGATTGAAAGTGACACAATCATAGTAATCATCTGGGTAGATGACCTGATCATTGCAGCGAGCAGTGTTGATCAGCTGAACAAATTTAAAGAAACCATGAAGTCCCAATTTAACATGAAAGACCTTGGTCAAATTTCAAATTTTCTGGGCATACAGTTTGAACAGAAAGAAGGTGAAATCAAAATGAGCCAAGAAAAATACATTGCAAAAATGCTGGAAAGGTTTGGGATGTCTGATTGCAAGCCAAGAGCTACACCAAATGAGTTAAAAATGGAATGTAACAAAAATGTGGAAGAAAATAACACTGAGCTGGAAAACCCCAAAGATTACAGAGAAATTGTTGGAAGCTTGATCTATGCAATGACATGCACCAGGCCTGACATCAGTTGGGTTGTCAGCAAACTGTCACGATCCTTAGCAAAACCTACAGTACAAGACTTAGTAGCAGCCAAACATGTTCTAAGATACTTGAAAGGTACTTCCCACTACGAGCTCTGTTTCAAAAAAATCTGATGAGGCCTTAAGCCTGACAGCATTCAGTGATTCTGATTGGGCATCCTCAGTAGAGGATAGACGTAGTACCACAGGTTACTGCTTTAGTCTGACAAAACAAGGTCCTGCAATTTCTTGGAAGTCCAAGAAACAACCGACAGTGGCACTGTCAACCTGTGAAGCTGAATATATTGGTTTAGCAAACACAACTCAGGAAAGCCTATACCTAATGCAGCTAATGAATGACTTGGATTCAAATGTGTACAATTGCACAACAATTTATGGTGACAATCAAGGAGCAATAGCACTCAGTAAAAATCCAGTGCATAGATCAAGGTGTAAACACATTGATGTGAAATACCACTTTATCCGTGATGTACTGAAGGCAGGAAGAATAAATATTAAGTACTGTCCTACAGAAACCATGGTTGCAGACATACTGACAAAATCTGTAACAAAAGTTAGGATCCTTCAGTTTAAGAATGTCCTGTTTGGAAATTAAGTTACAGTGGGGCCTACATTATTATAGGCCTATATGGGTTTGTGAAGATGAGAACAAGGGGGGGTGTTAAGTTGTGTTCTCATGTGAATATATATATATATTATATATATATGTGGTTATTTTATTTTTGTTCTTCCTAGCCATTATGCGACCATGTAACGTCTCCACTTGTGTGTGATATATTTGTGTCATATCAAGCACTTTATTGTGAAAGGACGCTACAGGAAATGAACCTTTTTTGTGTGTGTGCTTTACTTCCGTTGTTGTTAAGCTAACGCTGCACGGTGTACTATGGCTGCTGTTATCAGTTATTGAAAATCTACTTTACATGAAGAAAAATAAATACACTTTAATTCAAAGGAAACCTCAGTCATCTTTATTGATCCGTGGATAAGGAAAATATCCTACTAATCGAAATGGAAAGAGAAGAACAAAGTCAAGAAAACGCGACAGTGGGGATCAGATGAATAACATTGTGATCAGAGCTGGATAAAGGTGGTTTGGCTGTGGCTATAAGCATGTTTTATGTTACTGTAACACTTATCTAGTGTGCGACTTGGCCTAGTAGAACAGTCAATATATTGTTCAAATCCCGGTAGTGTAACATTTAAGTTGCAGTGATTGAAATCTCCCATGATGAAGATTGGAACATTTGGGGTGTGCTGCAATTGCTCATGGACACACTCTGCTACAAATGCTGCAACGAGAGGGGCACTGGAACATAGGTGGAACAAATGATAATGTTGCTGAACTCACGGGGAAGGTAAAAAGGTCTAAAACTCAAGCACAGCAGTTCCACGTCAGGGTTGCAGATCTGCGCTTTCACTGCGTACTGCCTGCTCCATCTGTTCTTGACATACAAGTAGACCCTCCCCCCCTCTGCGCTTCCCTGACAGCTCGCTCCTGTCCACGCATATGTGTGAGAATCATCACAGTTGTTGGGAAAGTCTGGTTGCAGCCAAGTTTCCGTGATCAGCATAATACAAGCCTCTCGAAACTCAAAACATCCACTAGCCAGAATCCGTAGTTCATCGATCTTGTTGCGGAGTGACCTCGCGTTACACAGTATCATAGACGTTAGAGGCAGTTGCCCTCCTCTTTTCCGTAGATGCCTTTGGATGCCTCCTCTCCTGCCTCTTTTCCGGAGTCGTTGTTTTTGAGTTGATTTAATTTCTTCTGGTATATTTCCAAGGACTGACCAGAAAGGATCAACAGGTCTCTTCCCCAAATGCCTCAGAGAAAGAAGCTTGTCTCTTGAATATGACAAAGCCTGTCTATTTCTTGGCCACGTCACCATCGCTTGACTTTTGATGAAGAACTCAATCAAAAAAAATTAGCAACATATGTTAAACTACGACTCCGCTTTCTGGTCTGCACCCTGGGTGGTCAGGGTTTTGGAGGACTAATAAATTCGTCCAGATTCCTAGAAAGAAGAGCTTCACGATCCAAAGTCAGATGGATGCCGTCTCTCTGAATCAGACCAGGCTTCCCCCAAAAGGATTGCCAATTACTAATCTAGACCACCTTGTTTTCAGGACACCACCTAGACAACAACCAGTTGAATGACGACATGCAGCTAAACATGTCATCAATGGTCGGATCAGGGAGAGGACCAGAGGAATATCGTAGTCCAACATTGATTTGACAAATTTACATACAGTGACTTCCGATTGGCGTAACCGGGTGTCATTACCGCCAGCATGAAGGAAAGTTTTACTGTACTTAACCTTATCCTTAGGCAGCACTTTGAGGTAGGATTTGATGTTGACTGCTCCGTTGAAATATGGGGCAGAGCAGAAAATTCTGTATTCTGTATTCCCAATCTATAAACGTCTTCTAGAAAACCTCACGTCGAATTGCCTAAACAGTATCTTATCACAGGAGCCTCATTTGTTCTTTGTGTAAGACTATTTTCCAGAGCAGGGAAAAAAAACGTTTAAGCCCCTCTACCCTGGAAAAAACACTTTTCTTGAGTAAAAACACATGACATAACAGAAGCACCCTCTTTACTATGCACGATGTCCAAAAATACTCAGTACACCAATCACACAGAAAGTTATGCACGATGCCCAAAAATACTCCGTACAGTACACCAATCACACAGAAAGTGAATGAAAAACCAAACATTTTCACATTTATTTTAGTTTCATGGGTAAATATACAGATCCTTTAATGAGTAAAAACACATATCTAGAACACATAAACAAGTGTTATTACAAAGAGAAGAGATGTATCACATTCTCTGGATTTCATTTGGTGCAACAATTGCTACTGCCAGTAGATGTCACCCAAGGGAATTGAATGAAGCTTCTGTGTAGTAGTGAACCACTTAATGTCACAATGGTTCAAAATGATTCAATGCTTCAAAAAGTCTTGTTTTGCCAACACTAATATCGAGCATGGAGTCAAGTTTTTGCCCGTTGTGTCTAATTGATTAATTGGTTAATGGAGCTGCAAAGTTGTCATCAAGAGGGTTTCCTTGGAATCAAAATACACAGAAGTGAGTTTCTTCACACAGAGAAATGAAAGATGCAGATCAAAGCTCAGAGGGCTTGGTATTACCCCAAGGGGTTAACATTCAGGCATCATTGTGCTGGCAGCAGGCTCCTCTTATACCTAGACACTAGACGTCAATTAGATGTTAATTTTTAGGTTAAATCTGGTCGGTCCATCATAGTCTTGATTTAGTCCTGAAATACCTGTTGAAAATTGGGTTGTTCAGTCAGTCTGATTTTGTCTCACTGTAGTTCAATATAGATGTTGAAAACTTTTCAATGATCTAAAAATTACAGCCTTTCCCCTTTCACTATTCAACAAAATGTAGATATTGTTCGAACGTTAATCATGTTGTCTTTTCAGTTTCTTTTCAACCAATTTTTGCTCGGTGGGAAGTGAACAATCTAATGCAGGTCGGCCAGGCCTTTGATCCTACAGACGCCATCTGGTGGAAGAATGCATAAACAAAAAATAGGCTGAATGTGTTCCAAAACCCCAAAATCACCCAGTTTGAATAAGATCAAATGCCTCTACAGGCCATTTGTTTGTCTTGCTAACAATTTGTACCCGGTGTTAAAGGTATAGAGGATGATCTTTAATTTCCACAGTAAGCTCGTATGAGCTATGAAAACAGCAAATGTTAAACAGGGCGTGCATAAGTAGATTCGCCCTGAGTACCTTAGGGCTCTGTATGTTGTGGGGCTGTGTTGGTTAACGCTGCTCTGCAACATTGCGTGGACATCGGGCAGTTCCCCTGGATTGGCAGACCGGGTGGTGGTCCCTCTATTTAAAAAAAGGGACCGGAGGGTTTGTTCCAACTATAGAGGAATCAAAGTCTTAAGCCTCCTTGGTAAGGTCTATATCCGGGGGTTCTGGAAAGGAGGGTCTGTCGGATAGTCGAATCTCGGATTCAGGAGGAGCAGTGTAGTTTTCGTCCTTGGCCGTGGAATTCACTGGATCAGCTCTATACCCTCAGCAGGATTCTGGAGGTAGCATGGGAGTTAGCCCAACCAGTCTACATGTGTTTTGTGGATCTGGGAGAAGGCATTCGACCTGTCCCTTGGGTGGTCCTGTGGGGAGTACTCCGGAGTATGGTGTAACCCTTTAATAGGGGCTGTTAGGTCTCTGTATGACCGGTGTCAGAGCCTGGTCCGCATTGCCCGGCAGTAAGTCGGACTCATTTCCAGTGAGGCTTGGACTTTGTCTCTTTTATGGACAGAATTTCTAGGCTTAGCCAAGGTGTTGAGGGGATCTGTCTTTGCTGGCCTTAGGATTGCATCTCTGTTATTCGCAGATGATGTGGTTCTATTGGCTTCATCAGGCGTGATCTATAGCTCTCTATGGAGTGGTTTTGCAAGTCGAAAGTGTGAAGCAGCCGGATGAGAATCAGTGCCTCCAAATCCGGTGACCATGGTCTTGGAGCCGAAAAAGCAGTAGAGTGCCTTCTCCAGGTTGAGGAGGATGTACTTCCTGGAGGAATGAGGGGAAGATGGAGCCGGGAGATGGATAGACAGATTGGTGCGGGCGTCTGCTGTGCCCTGTACCGGTCTGTTGTGGGGAAGAGAGAGCTGAGCCAAAAAGCAAAGCTCTCGATTTACTTGGTCGATCTGCGTTCCTACCCTCATCTATGGTCATGAGCTTTGGGTCATGACCGTAAAAATGAGATCCCGGATTAGCTCCACAAGTGGCTGAAATTAGTTTTCTCCTCGTAGTGTGTCTGGGCTCTCCCTTAGAGATAGGGTGAGGAGCTCTGGGAGGACTCAGAGTAGAGCCGCTGCTCCTCCCACCAGAGGAGCCAGTCTCAGGTGGCTCGTGCATCTGATTAGGATGCCTCCTGGGCGTCTCCCTGGTGAGGTGTTCCAGATACGTCCCACCGGGTGGAGGCCGCAGGGGAGATCCAGGACACGCCGGAGGGACTATGTTTCGCCGCTGGCCTGGGAGCACCTTGGAACTCCCTAGGAGGATGAAGTGGCTGGGAAGAGGGATGTCTGGGCCTCCCTACTGAATCCACTACCCCCACGACCCGACCCCAGATAAGCGGAAGAAGATGGATGGATGGATGGATGGATGGATGGATGGATGCATGAGGAGAAATGGGCTCATGCATACATAAAAAATGTGCCAAAATCCTGCAGAATAGCTTTAAATGTTTGCAGCATTTTCTTTTTAAATGAGCAGTTGTTAGAAAGTGGTTAAACTTTATCAGTGAGTTGACACTTAGATGGGAATGGGGTACAGTGGTCCAACAAAATAAGCCAAACGACCTCCATTCCAAAGGGGTGGACCCCTTTGTCTGTTCCAATTAGCATGTTTTCAAAATAAAAACGGGGCTTATCAGGACATTCTTTTAACAGGAACGAGGAGAGACATGCAGGAAAGGCCACAGATCAGATTCGAACCCAGGTCGCCCGCATGAAGAATTAAGGCCTCCATACATGGGCCATGTGTGCTAACAAAACACACCCTATTCCTCACATCTTGAATTGAAAAAGCTTCCTGGATGGGAAGCGAAACATCTTCAAACTTATAAAACCAAGTCCAGAGGATTCTTTCTTTTTTTAAAATCTTTATTTTAATAATTTGGCACTTGTGATAGATATTCACACTGATTTCAATTTTTCTTTAGCAAAGAAACGTTTTTTTTATTAAAAGAAATGCATGTGTTTGCTGATAATTTTGTCACCATGCAGGCTTTCTTTTCGCTGTTTGGGTTAAAAGTTACTATATATACAGAAGAGGATTAGGGCCACTGAAAAAATTAAAACTGATTTTTGAAATTTATTTCAGTTTAATGTGGGAGAATTCTGACTATAATCTCAGAATTCTGACTTTTTTTTTCTCAGAATGTTTACTTTAATCTCAGAATTTTGGATCTTAATTTTTAAGGGCACCATGAAGGAAGAGATGTGGGAGCAGTCAGCTTCACTGACAAAGATGTGTGTTGTTTGGGAGGAACAGTAACACATTGGTGGAAAATGAATGAATTAGGCGACTTTTTAGTGCCCCAGTGACTACAGCTTGATGCTAACATGTTTGTTAGCTGTCAGAATTTAGAGAAAAAAGAGATTATAGTCAGAAGTCTGACTATTTTCCAATATTAAACTGAAATAACATTTTTAAAAAATCAGTAAACTTTGTTTTTGTTTTCCAGTGGACCTATTCCGTAACTATAAGCAACGTCAGCAGATGCTTTTTGATATTTTGGGAGTTGAAATTCTTGCTTGATGTTCATGCAAAAAAAAAAAAAAAAAAAAAAAAAAAAAAAAATATCAATAGTTTTTTTTGGAGGAAAAGTTTAACATAAATGGCTATTTGAAGGACCGTCTATCTTCAGATGTTCTTGGCCTAATGTGTGTTGGAATGGTTTCCAGTGGGCCCCACAGCACTTTGGGCCCCTGAGGGCCAGTAGACATCACCTTCAAGCACAGTGATCTGAACACAGTGAAGAACGTTCCGCCAGGTTGCGCTGTACGCGCCTCTATGCGGACCACCCAACCAACCACCCACCCGGCCCTTCCTGAGCTCCAGCAGCCTGCCTGCTCAGAGCAGAGGAGCCTGGACGGCTTTCTGCGGGAGGACTGAGCGTCACTGGATCGAGCGGACAACTTCGCGGTGTTTTCAGCTGCACGATCGGCTAAAAGGAACCGGAGACCCGGCTCCAGTCCGACTGCAGAATAAGAGGTGTGCCTGTTTGCATGCAGCGCGATAAGGTGAAGAAGCTCCAGCATCCAGAAGAATCAGATGTGAGCCATGAAGCATCTTCTGCTGGCTAACACTGCGGGCTGCCTCCCTGCTGCAGCCGTGTGGGACACATAGCGATAAATGGTGTGGAGGGCGACCACGGCGGAACAATAGCGGGATTCAGCGGCTTTGGACCGATCCAGTGTCCGCCTTCAGCCGCCGGACCGAACCGCGATCTGGCTTTTCTGAACCCGCAACATCAGGCTACAGGAGACAAACAGGTAGGTGATCCATAGCGCAGAAACAGGAGGCTTCAGCCGCTCCCGATACAGCTCATCATTTCTATTTGAATAATTCATTAGATGTATATAAAAAATAGGTTCTTTATATTCTTTCTTGAAAAGAAAGCGAAGGACTGAAAGAACCAAAAGCAGGAAGATCTGCTGCTGCGTCTTTATGTTAATCATCTCCATCACAGTGGCCTGCTGGAAGAGAGATGGAGCTCAGAAAAATATCATCTAGAGATCCGATCCTTCTTCCATAAACAAAGGCCTGATTGATTGATTGATTGATTGATTGGTTGGTTGATCAGATGTATGTTTGGACTGATGACACCTCTGAATAGACAGACTTTAGACAAAATATATGAATGTGAAACCCAGGTTTCCATGGAGACGAGTTATCTCAGAGTTTAGCGGTGATCTGATCACAGATGACCACATTTTATTTCCATTGTGAGATATCTGCTATCTGCAAAAGCCATTAGCGGGGTGCAGGCAGCGAAGGAAGGCATTCTTAGGCCTAACTGCATCTACTCCCAGGGTAGAAAGACAAAAAATAGCTCTGGAAATGTATGCTGCTACTTGTGTGTGTTTGTGAGAGAGTAAAGGAGAGCTCTCTGCTCTCACCTTTCAGCAGGCTGGCAGGCAGCCAGGCGAACAGCATCCAGCTGTCCTTTCACTTACTGTAGGGTCCTGTGCTTCCTCACATCTTTCCCCAACACCTCTGCCTCTACTTTATCGCCTCTTCATCCTGCTTGTCTACCGCTCATTGGTACCTTCATTAGTGCTGACAGCTATTGAAAATAACTGGGGGATCTATCTATGCTCACTAACTTTGTAGAAATGCAAAGTATATTGTTACATTGAAGTAAAAAAAAAGGAAAAACATAAAATAAATAAAACCTAACTGAGAACTTGATTCCAGATCTAAGCAAACCTCTCCTGCATGTGTGAAGGTAGAGAGTCTGTTTTTTTCTGCAGATTTTGTAATGTAGAAAATAGCAGTTATTATTCATTCTATGTATCTATTGAAATACATCTTCCCAGACATTTTAACTCTACCTTTAGAGATTCTGTCAGAAAACTAAAATGCAATTTTTTTCAATGTCTGATAATAACAGTTTAGGTGTAATGTGGATATCATTGTTGAGAAATTACCGTTGTTAGTGGCGTCAGCTGTAAGACATGGACTTCCAATCCTGAGGTTTTGAGCTTTGAGCCCCACTCCCACAGACTGCCACTCTGGGTCCCTGAGCAAAGACCTTAACCCCACACTGCTCCCCGGGTGCCGCATGATGGCTGCCCACTGTTCCCCAAGAGGATGAATTAAATGCAGAGATTCTAAAAAAGTTCAAAAACAATCCACTGGAATTTGTTTCCAAGTTTGAAGACATTTCACTTCCCATCCAGAAAGCTTTTTCAATTCACAACTTGGAAATAATGGATTGTTTTTTAACTTATTTGGAATGACGATGACCTGGATGACTGAGAATCTTCACCAGCTTAAATGCAGAGTTCATTTCGTTACTCTTTACTTGTGTCAGTGTAATGAGAATAAAAGGAAAGGAAAGCCATGTATTTATTTACAATTGTAAAGATTCTTTAAATAAAATCAATAACCAAAGGGTTATAACATTCCACAATAATATTGTGCTACGCTGGGTCGCCCTAAAGTTTAGCTTTTCTTGCAGTCTTCAGGAAAACATGTAGTTGGAACCAGGATGTTCTGTAAAAGGACAGCCATGCTTTTTCCATTTCCAAATACAACATCAGCAGAAGCAATAAACATGTGGACTGTAGACTGTTTATCATTTGCCTGCAGGAGGTCGGGTGTTCTGAAGTCTGACGTATGTGTTATAACAAGAAGAGCTCCAGAACCCTTGGCCGGTGTGCAGAATATGCTCTCATTAGGCTTCTTCTTCAGTCAAAGCTGCGAGTAAACAGATGTCCCTGAGAACTCAGGACCAGGAGTGTGTGATGCTCTGGCTGTGGTTCCTTGCTCGGTTGCAGACAGTAAGCGTTGGACAGGAAAAAATAGGTTAAGTAAAAAAACCTCTCCTGTCTGTTCTTTGCTTCTCTCATGTTCATAATATAGTAAATAAAGTGCTGCACTATGACTAGTTAGAGTTAAATCACTATATTCAGTAGTATGGGAAGTAAACTACTGAATAATAGTAGTTTTATGGACTAGTCCAACTTCAGTCATAGTACACACTTTTCAGTTGTCTTCTCCAAACTAAAGTATTTTAGTAGTTTAGCTGCCCTCTATTTATGGACCTGAGGGGTGGATGTGAAGGGTTAATGTTTGGCTCCAGGGACAACTTATTGGTACATGTTAATCATCATGGGAGATTGGCCTGCTTTCAGTGTGTGTCCCAGCCTGACCGCACCAACTGGATGTGCTCTCTTCCTGCTCTGACATGGCTTTCGGCTCGCCTGCCTGCCTGGCTGTGTGTTTCCTGGATGGGGCCGCCTGTGGAGTTGGTTGACAGTTGTCTTTTGTATCTATGCTTCTTTTTCTATGTCTGCTTCTGTCTCCTTGGACCCCAGTCGGCCTCAGCAGATGGCCGCTCACACTGAGCCCGGTTCTACTGGAGGTTTCCTTCCTACGAAGGGAGTTTTTCCTCTCCACTGTCACTACAAGCATGCTTAGTGGGAGTGATTGGCTTGCTGAGAGTCAATGAGTCCATGCAATCAACTAGTTTTCCTTAGATAGAAAAATTTAATGAATCAATTTGACTGTAGCATCTGGTGAACGTATAAAGGGCCCTAAGATGACATGTGTTTTGAATTGGCGCTATGTTAATAAACTGAATTGAATTAATAATAGCATGGAAGCAGAAGTATTATATCTGGCGATTATTTTTTCGACTAATAATCGGATAGCCAAAGGTTCCTTAAAGGCTTTTTTTATGACATTAAACCAGGTAAATCTAAATCTATTCCACTTGAGGAGTTCTGGATAGAGAAGATTGACAGACAGACATTTTTTTTATCTTAAATGCAAAATATTTTTTTATTTTCTCACAATCTTGGTATAATTAGTGCTCTAAGTGGGTCACTCGCTCTGTCCGCTAAAGGCATGTTTTAGAGTCTTTATACTCCATTTAATGATAAATCGATTTCTAAATTAGTTGATAATTATTTTAATAATCAATTAATTGTTTCAGCTCACATTGTAAAGTACTTTTTCTGATACAGCACTTGAGTGCTTTAAATCCTACCTGAAGGACAGGGACTTCCACCTGTTATTAGGGAACTAAATTAGAGACGAGAAAAATCAAATGTGGAGTTCGTCAAGGTGCCATTCTGGGGCCCCTCCTATTTAACATGTACACAGTCCCCTTAGCTCAGATTATAGCAGGCAGCAAGATCAGTTATCATGTCTCATGTAGACGACACACAGCTTTACATCACAATGTCACCGTGACTATGAGACCATCAAAGTGTTGATTAGATTCTTAGAACAAATAGACAGAAGGTGAGAGCGGCTCCGATACTTTTTCAAGGTGGATTTCTCGAGAAAACAAGTTCATTTTCTCATTATCTAAAGATAACAAAAGCTGTTTTCTCATCATAACGAGATCATTTGTGTGTTAAAACTGATTACATTGTTCAATACCACAACAGCGGGAGAGGATTTATTAGTATAAGACATGGCAGCCTATTTGTAACTCTGCACATAATCCTGTGTTTAACTTTTACGAAACAAGACAACCTTGGTTTGATGATTTGCTTCAACTTCTTCCATGATCACTCCTCTGAAACAGTTTATTAGTGCCTAAATGAACTTAAAATGTTGAAACCTGCCAACAAAATATGTTCGCTTTTATTATTCTGATGCCTGCAGTTTGGATTACGTGCATGAAAAGCGCCTTCCAGCCGCCGCAAACAGTAGCTGAAAACCCCAAAAAAGGCGACCGGGCCAGAGGCTGCTGAACAATGAACTAATATTTAAAGGCAATATCATCATTTTCACCCACTTATAAAAACAAATATAGCAAACCCGAAAACTGGAGCATCAGAAGCATCTGGACACACTTTACTGGACGCGCTTCAGGAGCATCAAAGCTGCTCTTGACACGTGTCTGACCTTAATGTGAACAAGCATTAAAAATGAAGCAGCAGAAGCTTTTTTTTGCTGCTTCCAGTGCTTTAGGTCTGAACGTAGCATTAGAGTTCAAAGAACCATGATCCAATAGGCTGATGTTGTTTTCTGGTGGTTTCTATTAATGCTGGGTCTACAGGTTGATTTATCTGTAAATATATAAGCTTGCAGTAGCAAATAGCTGGGTAGCAGAGTATCCAAACTACTTCGTACCATGTAACCTGGAAGCACAATGTTGGTTCTGAACAGAGGGAAACCACCAGCAGACCCACTGCATTCAACAACAAGTGGTCATAGGATGCTCTGCTCGGCTCTACAGACCCAGTCCCTCTGAGATATTTCTCTGCTGTAGGAATTAATTGGTGGCAAATGTGAGAAGGTTTTATAACATAACCTACTGGTGGCTACAAAAGAACAAATGAAACTAACACAGACAACCTGGTAGTGATGCTCCTATTGACAGCACTGCCTTCCATTGGTGTTTGCACCTTTTTTTCAATTAAAGCATCAGAATATGGATATTCAGATTATAAATTGACACAAACAGAGAAAATTCTATATTGATGGATCGGTGAAAATTCTGACTCCGCAGCAAAAGGACTGGCTGTCCTTCTGAAGCAGCTCTTACTGTAATTTGTAAGATCTGTTGGTGTGATAAATTCCCTAGCTTGGTGGTTTGACCTTCATGAGGTTGAAATGTGTGTTGTGAGCGCATGGCTTCACATTCCATGCAAGGGTTTCTGGGTTCACATTCACATTCACATTTCTGGGTTCACATTCACATTCCATGCAAGGGTTTCTGGCTAGGAGCTGAAATGAAGCCTGGGTAAACTCCAGACATGCAGAGTGGAAGAAAGGTTTATGAGGACATCCTTCCAGCTCCCCCCTCATCTGTCAAGTCCCCAGGGCATTCTTTGCATCTTTGTGCCTAATGCCATCTCCCCGGAGGCTCCTCCCTCCTTCTCCCTCTCTGTGTGTTTTAAGAGAAAGAGTGTGGGAAAAAGATGGGGGGTTTCAATGGATTCCCTTCTACATCAAGGCTCTTTCCTTGCCTGTTTGTGCTGGAATGGTCCATTATTGTGAAATGGGGGCTGCCATTGTTCTCTGCAAAGCTTTAGTCCTGCTGAATGCTGCTTGTGTAAGCCCAGATGCCCGGAGCACTATTGCTTGTCTTTGTGATTTTATTTTGAGGATAGCCCATTTCTTTGATCGCCTGTCACTAAGATTTTGGTCTTTTCATTTAGCTGTTCCTCTGCAGCCTCTTCTGAACACACTGAATTGTACTGATTAACTGATTTACAACTTATGAGCAGGATATTGTGTTGGGATAATTCTCATTGTTACATGATGAGGAGGACATTGTAGAATAGTGTGCAGAGCTGGTGGGAGCAGCTCTCACAGTGTTTTGTATGCTGCCTTCATGTTGGGCTGTTTTCCTGGGAAACAGAAGCCTTTTTAAACACTAACTCCACAGCTTTAATTGCATCACTCCAGTAATGTCTGCTGTACTTCTCATCCTTTCAAACAGCCTTTAGTTAGTAACCATGCTAACGGGACTGTCCATCACACTGGCTCTAGGGGGTGCAGTGAATGGAACCTAATAGTGGGACAAGATGAACACATGAATTTCCTCACAAACCATTTTATTAGATTGATTTGATCAAATGCTTACTAGCACAGAGAAATCAATGAGTCATCTTAAAGCCATCAGCCTTTAATTGCTGGAGTGCTGTTTAATGTCTCAAACTTTCCAAAGAAGTTGTTTAGTTCATTTAGGGAGTCCGCATTAGCTGCATATACCGGGGGGTGGAGGGTGTGTTGTGGTCAGTAATCGCTTGTATGCCTTGCCAGATCCTCCTGGTGTTGCTGGCATCATGGAAGTTGCTGTGGTTATGCTTCACTGATCTGATGGCATGGTTCAAGTTGGCACACCGTCTCCTTAGTACCTCTCTGTCACCACACTTGAAAACTGAGTTCCGTGCTTTTAGCAGTTTCCGAACCTCTCGGGTGATTATGTTCTTTGTGATGCTGACGTCTTCAATGCATTTGTTGATGTAGGCTGACACAGTCATGGCATACTCATCTATATTTATTTTGTTGTCATATGTTGTTAGTGCTTTCAACATGTTCCAGTCAGAGTATTCAAAACAATTTTGGAGTTTCTCAATGGCCCCCTCAGACCACACTCTGACTTTTTTAACTGTTGGTTGATTACCTGAGGCCTGTATGCAGGAATTAGCATGACAAAAGGGTGTCAGTGTAAGTTTGCTCCTCCTCTGGTACTGGTCCTGCAGAGGAGTTGTTTTAACTTTTATTGGTCAAGTCATTATAAAGGTTAAAGAGGTTGTCTTATTTTAAACAAGCACTTAACATTTGACAGTCAGATCAGAAATGTTTTGAAATGTGTAAAATGTATATACACTCTCCGGCCACTTTATTAGGTACACCTGTCCAACTGCTTGTTAACACTTAATTTCTGAGCAGCCAATCACATGGCGGCAACTCAGTGCATTTAGGCATGTAGACATGGTCAAGACAATCTCCTGCAGTTCTAACCGAGCATCAGTATGGGAAAGAAAGGTGATTTGAGTGAACTTTGAACGCGGCATGATTGTTGGTGCTGTAGCTGGGCTGGTCTAAGTATTTCAGAAACTGCTGATCTACTGGGATTTTCACACACAACCATCTCTAGGGTTTACAGAGCCCAAGTCCGGAAAAGAAAAAACATCCAGTGTGCTGCAGTTCTGTGGGCGGAAATGCCTTGTTGATGCCAGAGGTCAGGAGGAGAATGGCCAGACTGGTTCCAGCTGATAATAGAGCAACAGTGACTCAAATAACCACCCGTTACAAACTCGCGTGGGCAGAAGAGCATTCCCTGAATGCACAGTACGCCGCAACTTGGAGGTAGATGGGCTACAGCAGCAGAAAGACCACACCAGGTGCCACTCCTTTCAGCTAAGAACAGGAAAC
Source organism: Cyprinodon brontotheroides (assembly GCA_018398635.1). Taxonomy (NCBI): domain Eukaryota; kingdom Metazoa; phylum Chordata; class Actinopteri; order Cyprinodontiformes; family Cyprinodontidae; genus Cyprinodon; species Cyprinodon brontotheroides. The sequence continues at coordinate 792,634 of JAGKQL010000009.1, read as the reverse complement.
TGAGGTTGCCAATTTGCACAAGCTCATCAAAATTGGACACACAAGATTGGAAAACGTTGCTCGGTCTGATGAGTCTCGATTGCCATGGACATTCGATGGTAGGGTCAGAATTCTGGGCATCGCCAACATGAGCATGCCGGATCCATCCTGCCTTGTATCAACGTAAGTTCAGGCTGGTGGTGTAGGTGTCATGGTGTGGGGAATATTTTCTGGCACTCTTTGGGCCCCTTGGTACCAACTGAGCATTGTTGCAACGCCACAGTGCCTACCTGAGTATTGTTAGCTGACCATGTCCATCCCTTTATGACCACACAATGTAATCCAACTTCTGATGGCTATCTTCAGCAGGATAATGCGCCATATCATAAAGCTGGAATCATCTGAGACTGGTTTCTTGAAAATCCACAGTCACCCAGATCTCGTAATCCAATAGAGCATCTTTTGGGATGTGGTGGAATGGGAGATTTGCATTGTGGATGTGCAGCCAACAAATCTGCAGCAACTGTGTGAGGCCATCATGTCAATATGGACCAAACTCCCTGAGAAATGCTTCCAGCGTGCACCTTTGTTGAATCTATGCCACTCTAAGAATTGAGGCAGTTCGGAAGGCAAAAGGGGGTCCAACCCGCTACTAGCATGGGGTACCTAATAAAGTGGCCGGTGAGTGTATATTTAGATTGATTAGAGCTTGCCATCTCCTGCTGTCTATACGATTTTCTCCATGCTGAGTTACGTTCTCATTGAAAACAATCAAAACATTGTGAACAATTAATAACAAAGACTGAAAGGTTCAATTTTTTCTGCATGAACAAACTGCATGGAGTAAAAAATATATATTTCTTATTTAAAATTACTGAATAAAAGCTTGCAAAAGGACCCCCTTCTGTTCCCAGTAAGATCTTTTCACTTTATCGCACGAAGAGACTTTAATTTGAAACCTTAAATTACCTTTGAGAAAATCCTCTTTTAGACCCCAGCTCTCTGTCCATCTCTGCAAACCAGGGAGCTCCCTGAGTCCTGAACTTAGAGTGGACACATTTCAGGTATGATCTTAAAAGTTTTAATGTGTTTTTAGCGTTTAAAAAAGATTGATAAGCATTACACCATTCAATGTTTACACACTTTTTATTGGATGCTTCTCTATTATGTGTTGAAAGTCCTTTTAAGGATAATGATCGTGGTGATGATGTTACAAAGTTCTGACCCAAAATGCAGAAAACCTAACAGAGAGACCAGGGAAAAGGATTAATGGGTTTTATTGAAGAACTTAAACAGGGAGAGAAGTGTTGCTCTGAACACTGCTCAACCCTGAACTGTAAAGTGAGGGGAAGACATAATAAAATGCTAGTTCAGGCTCAGTGGGGAATTTGACTCCGTGAAACTTGGAGAAGAGGTTTTGGTTGCGACTCACGGTTGTTGAATCCTTGACTCCTGTCTGTGTGCCGTGGTTCCAGTGTTTATATGATTCGGTGTAGGGCGGAAAAGGGTTTACCCAGAATGCGGTTAATTGCAGATTTCCTGCAGTACTTGAACGGGTCGTAGTGGAGAATAATCCCTTTCTCAGTGAGAAGCTCAAACGATCTCTTTGGGAAAGTGGATCCATACCTCCTGTTTGAACCCCAGCTCAGTTTGAAGCTCAGTTGATCCTTCCAGGGAGTGAAGGTCCGAGAAATCCAGTTTGCAGAATGACTTTCTGCCGAGAGGCAAAGACAAAAACAAAGTTAAACTCAGGTTGTAAAAAGCTCAGCTTGACTCAGCAAAAACTCTGCTTGGTTAGAGTATCCAAAACTGGCAAACACTCTGGCGTCGAAGTAGTGGCAGTCAGCAGCTTAAGAACACTCCGTTTAACGAGGAAACCATCAGCAGGTGTGTGAGGAGGCGGACCAGAACCAGGCGCCTCCTGGTGGATGAAGGGAGACAAACACAGAAACACAAACACAAAAACAGGAGTCCTGACAGATTGGAAATTAACCATGTCTACAAGTGCCAGTCTATGAAATGTAAGTGTATATTGATATCCATTTTATATAAATAAATAAATAAATAAAATGAATGGATATTGTACATTGTCCAGCTTTTAATAAAATCTCTTTCTTTTTTATACCTTACATCTCAGATTGGCCTCAGGCCATGTTAAATAGTGAAGCCACAGTAGAGAGAGTTCTGTTGCCAAAGGCTGCTGAGCTGTTGTGAATGAAATCCTTTTTCATTGTTAGTACATTCTAGCCACTCGTGTAAACTTCATGAAAAAACATTAATTGCATTAACCAGAGCATTCAGTTGTTAAAAGAATAAACCTAACACAATCATTCCATTAAATCCATATGATTTAATTAATTTTGGCAAGTTAAAAATGTTTATTTAGCTTTAACTGTCATTTCTAGGAAGAAAACAGATTAGTTAAATAGCAGAGAGCTGTGATGTGACATACATCAAGCCCAATCAGCCTGACACCCCAGCAGCTTTATATTTACTTTTGATCATCAAATGCATCTTTAAAAAAACTAATACAAAAAGTTATATTTTTTGTTTCCAGTGCTCTGCTCCCTGTGTTTGTTCCTAAAAGCTCCATGAAGCTCTGTCATTTTTTTTTTAGATGCCGACCGGTCACTAAATCACAAGAAAAGTTAAATCCCCTCTAAATCCACTAGTGGGGGTTATCTGGATTGCATGTGTTTATTGAATGAAGTTATTCCTGTTCTTATTTTTAAACGAACCAATGGTGGAGAGTACCCCTTTCCTATTTTACATGTCCAATAGATAAAAAGGAAGTAGATTTGGTGTTTTATGGTAGTAAAGCTGCAGCTCTCCTGTAGCCATTGTCTGTTTCGGTATGCTTTCTAAAGAACATTATAATAATAGAATAGATACATAGTGCAAGGATACCAGCAACTGTGTATTTCCACCACCTTTATATTATAGCTGGTGGCAAAGGCAAACAGACAGCCGCCTCCTACACCAGTGGTTTAAGCCACTGTCTCATCATCTTGTATTGTTATTGAAATCTGAGTGTTTGACCCCGAACACTCTCAGCAGTTAAACTCTGATACAGACAGAATGAATGCATCAGACTGGAAGCTTGTTCACATTTCACTGCCCTCATTAACATTTAACTTTGCCACTCCATTTAACCCACCCCCAACTACATTTATTCCCGCTCTTTTTGGAATGCTTATACCCCCCTTACAAGGCTTTACATGGACTTACATGTAAACTGGACTTTCATTGTATTGCCTTTATACCTAACCCTGACATGTACCCTAACCATTACTAGTATATTCCAAACCCTAACCTTAACCAAAAGTTAATTTACACTTTACCTTTAAACTGACTCCATCACATTAAAAATGGGGGTCCACCATATTAGGACCAGTCTCCCAAGGCCTATTGTTCTTCAGAAGGTTAGAAAATTTACCAAAAACTGTCCTAAATAGGTACAAAGAAGACACACAGAGTGAACAGTATGAGGTTAAACTGGGCCACTGTCTATTTACTGGTGACAAGCAGTTCAAAGGGTCAGTTTCCTGCATGCCACGCTTGACTTGGCTTGGTTCAGGTCCGTTTTACATGGTACTTATCACAACTGCTTACCATGTCAGTTTGATTGGGGTTAATAAAACATTTATTATTAATAACTGAACTTTATTGATCTGACATTGGAGAAATTTACCTTGAAATGTAACCCATTCCCTTGCCCTAACCACTAGGCCACCACTCCCCTTGTTGTTACAGTAAATTGGTCAAAGAGTCTAAAAAGTAACATTTGGTTATTTTTATATGTCACAAAACATCAAAAGAAGACATGGCAAGCAATGGTAAATCTGCTGTCTAAATTGTTCTGGACGTAGGAAGGAAGTAGGAAAAGGAGCCCATATGCTTCCTATGATAGGTCCTTTACCATAGGGAACTCACAGCATTTCTATCTGGCACTTAGGAGCTATAAGTATTCCGACAAGGCTTTATGTGACATATAGGCAAAACCACCTCACAGAAATAAAACAAAACTCAAAACTTCATGTCTGCTGTGTGTAACTCATTCAAGCGTACACACCCTCATGTTTTTGTTCATGTTTGGCTGTATCACCATCCTGGAGAGAAATATCAGCTGTGCTGCTGCCATCAACACCTTTGTTGTAGATGTTAGAGATTGGCCTGTTTCTCAGTGTAGTCCTGTTTCTCTTACTGTGACTGGCTGGATGTGCTTTCTTCATCCTCTGACTGGTTCGGACCTTGTGAGCCTGGCTGTGTGTTTCCTGGACAGTTGATTTTTGTATCTCTGCTTCTGTCTCCTTGAACCCCAGTCGGCCTCAGCAGATGGCCGCTCACACTGAGCCTGGTTCTGCTGGAGGTTTCTTCCTGTTCAAAGGGAGTTTTTCCTCTCCACTGTCGCTAAGCATGCTTAGTGTGAGCTAATGCCTTCTATCTAGTCAATGAGTCGATGCAGTCAACTGGTTTTCCTTAGATAGAAAACTTTGAATCAATTTCACTGTATGATCTGGTGAACTGTAAAGTGCATTAAGATGACATGTGTGGTGAATTGGAGCTATATGAATAAACTGCATGGAACTGAATTGTTTGTATGATGGAGAGTTGCAGTTGTTAGCTACGTTTGTGTAACTTGCATTTTTTAGTACGGTAGTTCTTTTTCAGAAGACTGTAGACCCAATTTGACTAGCATCATCCATGGTTCTTTCTGTTGCCTAATGACGTCCGCTAAAAGCTGTCTTTTTCTACCCATGGTAGTTTTTATTGTTGAAAGAAAGAACAAGAGAAGCAGCTAGGAATTAGAGTTTTCTGTTTTCAGAGTAAGTCTACCATATTTCATTAGATTCAAAGTAAAACAGGAGAACCAGAGAAGCCTCCTGGTAGCAAAAGCAAAACATTTTGGAAAAGTATAGGAGAGTTTGAGAAACTATAGAGCTTAACCAAAGGCAGAGTGGTTAGAGCGAGATGCTGTGTGAGGCTAAGGCTTTGTGAAGCTTTCTGTAATAAGTCCAGTTTGGAACAATTCAACAGCTGAAGATATTAGTTATTGAAATATGTAACCTGTGTTTTACGGATAGCTGTTCTTTGAAACATTTAAAGGTACAGACCATCAGCCTGGATTGTCTTAACTGAGCTTTCCAGCGATGGGATGCTATTTTTCCCGGTTTCTTGAAAACACTTTTGTTTTCTGAACTCCAGGATTTAAAAACAGTTTCCTGTGCAGTCAACTTTGTCTAGCTCTGGAGTAACAAAATATTACTTTTCTGCCAATGTGTGCAGAAGAAGAGAGGGCCACTGCACTTTGAAAGCTAGACAATGACTTAAAATATACAAGTGTTGCACATAGTTTGGAATCAGCATCTCCAATGTGTGCAGGTGTTCATTCCGCTGCAGATGGGTTGTACCTGCAAGAAAAAATCAGTTTGATAAAGGAGAAATGGTCATCTACATTAAGAACAGTTGGGGCCTCCCACGCTGCATGGGTGATGTTAATGTCTTCCACATAAGCATCATAGTGCCACTGCACTGTTACAATAACTATATTAGTAATCTGGAATTTGTTTTAGTTATTATTCTAATATCCATCAACATTGCAATATAATTGCATTCAATATCAATGATATGACTTAAATACATTTTTGACATTTGAATGTGCATTACAGTCTATAACTACAATATAAAATTGAGTTTCTTAATTTTTATTTGTTTTGATGCAACATGGAATGGTCAGACTGCAGCGACTTTAACCTCCCCCACATTGTTTCTCCCCTTCACAATACGGAGGCTTTTATGGTAGAGAATAGCTTCCACAATGTCCATGTTTACCTATTTTGTCAAGCAATGATGAGGTTTATTTACATTGGATCAGAGCCTCAAATCCATTCATTTAGAAAGTGTCATAAATTTAGAAAGTATAATGAATTGACCAATGTTTAATGAAGAAGGCCACAGAGACAATTCATCCATCCATTTTCTGTCACGCTTTTCCAAGCGGGGTCATGGTGCCTATCTCCGCCTGTCTACGGGCAAGAGGCAGGGTACATCCTGGACAGGTCCCCAGTCCACCCAGGTCAACATAGAGACAAACAGGACAAACAACCATTCATACACACACTCACATCTAAGGAGAATTTAGAGAACCCAATTAACCTAACAGTCATGTTTTTGGACTGTGAGAGGAAGCCGGAGTACCCTGAGAGAACCCACGCATGCTCAGGGAGAACATGCATACTCAATGCAAAAACACCCAGGACTGGGAATCAAACCCAGAACCTTCTTGCGGAAGGCAGAAGTGCTACCTACTGTGTCACTGAGCAGCCGCAGAGAGGTTTCTTCCTGTTAAAAGGGAGTTTTTCCTTCCACTGTCGCTACATGCATGCTTAGTGTGAGGGATTGTATTTGAGTCAATGAGTCATGCAATCAACTGTTTTCCTTAGATAGAAAAACTTTGAATCAATTGACTGGATGATCTGGTGGAACTGGAAAGTGCCTTTATATGACTTGTGTTGTGAATTGGGGCTATATAAATAAACTGAATTGAATTGAATTCTTTTATTTTGTCCATATTGATAATAAAATCCTGTCCTATCGACTGAAATTAAGAAATGTTTAATTTCCCTTTGGGATTGATAAAGTATTTTTTAATTGAACATCATAATAGCTAGCCAGCAGGGTAAACCTATTCCCAGCTGTGAATACTGGATACTATCTCACTGATTCTGCTCATCCCATAGCAGACTGGCTCTCCTAACCATTCCATGACAAGGCTCAGCTGACGTCAGAAATACATAAGTTCAACCAGAAATTCAGTCAAGCAAAGGTGCTCTAAAAAGGCTTCTGGCATGCTGAATCATAATGACAACATTTGAATAAAACATGTTTTATTACTGACAGTAGCAGAGTACAAATTGGGTACAAGAAGCAAATAGTACATGCTCTCCTATAACAGAGAGCAGATAACTTTGTGTATACATTTTTATGTCCTTTATATAGAAAAGAGTTAGGAGGTGGAACTCATGCACACTTATCTACACTGCAAAAAATTGAAATCTAAATAAGCATTTTTTTCTTAAATTAAGTGCATTTCCTTGAATTGAGGAGGTAAGTGAGACGCTTTGTCAGTTGAATGAGATAATTTACATTTAAAATAACAAATAACAATTGCATTGTCTTATTTCAAGTGCATATTATACAATTATCTTATTTTAAGCGTGAAAACACTTATTCCATTGGCAAATCATCTTATTTACCTGTTCAATTAATTGTAAATACACTTAATTTAATACATTTTTAACTTATTTGTAGACTGTTTTTGCAGTGTATGACCAATGCCACTTACAAGCTCTTGTAGCACTCCAAGGAATGCTTGATTAAACACAGCATTCTCACCCTCTCATCACTTTGCAAGGAAGCTTCCTGCTCCCTTTCCTCTTGTGGCTGACTTAGAAGAAGCTGCATGTGATGTTCCTCCTTGGCCTGATTCAGTGCATCTCCTGCCTCCTGCCACGATAAATAGTGACAGGTCCTTATTTGGAACTCTGTTTCTCTTGCCTAAACAAAAGGCGCAAATAGGAGGTGGTTGAAAAAGGCAGGTTAAGTACTATTTTACCAAATGAAACATACAATTTTAGTGTTTTAATGTGAAAAAATTGCTTTACTGGACTATATTTAAGAGTAACTATGTCCTTATGTTGTTATTTTTCAAAGGATAATTTTGATAGTAGAAGTAATGTGTTTTTCCTGTGGCCACAAGTTAGCACGGGTAATTCAGGTTTGTTTTCTAAATGTAAACTACTTTTAATATTACACTTTGGCCTACTGATGGTAGTCAAAGGGCCTGGTGGGGCCTGTACGCAGCCTCACTTCTGTCAGCGAGCCCCAGGGCAGCTGTGGTTGCAATGTAGCTGACCACCATCATTGCATGAGTGTGCATGGTTGTGTGAATGACTGAATGTAGTGTAAATTTCTTTGGTACCTTTAAAAAAGGACTATATAAGTACAGACCATTTACCTTTTAAACTATTTATCCATCTGCCCATCAATCTGTCTGTCCTTCCATTTCTCTATCTATCAATCCATCCATCTTTCCTTTTGATATTACACATACACTTTAAAACACAATATATAAACGATGAGAAAAGATCAAGAGCTGAGCAGGAAGTTGGCACGAAGGCTGTTTAGCCTGTTATGCAGGAGACAATGGTGCTACTTTCAGATTAACATTGTCTGTACATTAGTAGTAAATAATCTCACTTCTAGTGGGATGAATTTATAAAAGATGCTTGAAGTCTTTAAAACAGTAACCATCAACCATCATGGAATCCAGTAAACACAGTGGAAAAGTGACGCCCTTTCTCCTTCACATTGCTCGCCAGTCAATTCCCATAAATGGCGTATATAGCTTCAATTTTTTCTTGTCAAAGCCCTTTGACCTTTTTGGCTGTAGATGGTCCAGTAATTGGTTTTCAACTTTTAAGCTTCTGCCACCTTGCTTGGTGGTGGCTGATGGCAGTGAGCATCCATCAGCTCAGCGCCTCAGTCAGTTCATTTCTTGTTTCAGGTTTCTTCATCTAGCTCCTACTGATTGACTGAGAGCCTAAAGTTGCCAAAGACTGCCAGCCGACCACATGTTAGCCAGAATTGTTTAGTCATGTTATGGAAAGCTCTGTGTTTATACCATGAAGCTTTCTCTCTCCAGTTCTTTTCCTGAGAAGAGATCACTCAGGACAAACTCTGTAAATAAAACTTCATAATGTATACGTATTAAATAACCATGAGATATGGTAACAGATTTTGACAGAAATTGTAATCATACTCAGATCAGAGCAGTTGTTTAGGGTTACAGAAGGCAGAATTTAGCAACCTCACCTCTCGTGAAGTGGCCTCCAATCTCAGTTAAAGACACATTTTATATGACTTCAGTATGCCACATCATCACTTCATTACGACATAAACGTTTGTAAATAAGGAGACATCCATGGCTCCAACCTTATCAAAATATTACTCTATGTTCTTAGGTCAAGGATGCAGCTCTCATTCCATTCCCAAATCTCTGCCACATGCATCATGAAGATGACTTTTTATCCTGACAGAGGAACTGTCCCAATTAGATAAACTACTTGGGAAAACATTAGTTCTGACAGGCAACAGGCAGGTATTATTAGATTTAACAGCCTCACACATCATCAATAAGATAATCCCAACAGTCTACACCAGGGTTTACACATAAACTCTGCAGAAAATAAAACTAGTCTATGTGTGAAACCACCCTAAGATTACAAAGGTGAAATATTACAAATTAACTGAGAGAAAACTGATACTCAACATGACATGGTTCTCTGGAAGAGAAATGGAAGAAGGTCCTGCAGAGGTTTTAATTCCTACGGTAACTCAGGTAATGCAACTTTCCCCTTGAGATGCTGGTCCTTCTTTTGCAGCTGTTATTTTGTCAGTTGTGTGCACAGCTAGCTCTATATGGTTTGGTTCATCTAGAAAACAGGACAAATCCAAACTGAAACAACAACTAAGTCTGTAGAGAAGATCATCAAGGCTTTCCTCTTTGACTTCCTCACCATAAACATTAATAGTGTCTTATTTGTCACTTTGGAGAGGTTAACAAACTCTTCTGTAACTATGAAATCTGAACTCCACCCTACCAAGGCTTGCAACAAATTTATAAATTTTATTTACAGAAAAAATGTCAAAAGATTCGAGGGACAGTGTATTCATTTTAAGACCAAAATAAAAATTTTGTTCAACGTTAATTAAATCTGACAAAAAAATCCACCTTCTGCCAAAAAAATATAAAAGAAAAAATGTAAGAAATCATACACCAACTCTTCTCCCTCCTGTCTCTGTGTTTTACCCAGTTTGCTGGCCATAATGTCTGATTTGACTCAATTAAACTACTGTTGAAAAAGAATTAGTTGAACAAGCTGCTTGCAAAACTACAGGCCCATCTCAAACCTCCCTCATTAGTAAAATTTTTCACAAAGATTTGCTGCAGCTGTTAATCCCTTTCCTAAAAAATATGTTCCAGTCAGACTTCCTTGCTCTCTATGGTACAGACACCCTTTTCAAGGTGTCAAGTTTGTTCATAACAACCTTATAAAAGCAGACTGTTAAAAAAACACAGTGCTGATTTATAATGGACCTTAGTGCAGCATTCTACATTGATATTCAATAAACTTTATTATAGCCCTTGGAAAATAGTTTTTCTGTTCCAAACAATGAACACCTCACATTTAGACAGTCTTTTTGAAGAAGTAAAGGCTTTTGCTCTGTCACAAGCTGCCTAAACCTCTTTCATTTCTAAATAAATCATGGGCTGCTGCACATGCACACTTGTACTTACTACTGTTCTACTTACATGTTTTATTGTATTCCTCTACATACTGAGTGTTCTTTCTACATACTGTGGTTGTTTGTACTGTTGATTATGATAAGGAGGATAGAGGGTGAAATTCTTGTTTGTGCATGCAAACCTGGCCAATAAATTTGATTTTAACTGCAAATTTTAAGATACTTTCTAAAAAAGGAATCCAGTCATTAACGTCAGATTAATGAGTGGATTTGTCACTGATTATTCAAACACAACATTTTAATCATAACAACTAGCCAAAGCCAAAATCTATAAAAGCTACTCAGTAAAATCTGTTGCACCATAATTAGTTTCTTCCTATTATCTCTAGTTTTGGTAGATTTCCTGGATGTGTAAATTATATTGTGCCAGTAATGTTAGAAGATTGAACCATCTTCAATTCTTTCTTAAAGAATGTGAATAATTTCCATTATTTCACTCAGTTTGTATTCCTTGAGTTCTTTCTGTGGTTTTACCTCCACAAGAAACAGGCCTGAGACTCTGTCAGATGGACTCAAAGCTGAAGGATAGTGTTACAAATTAAGTTCAAACTGCAAAGAGGCACATATTATAGTGTCAGAGAAGAACAAATGTATCCATTAGAGACCAGAGTGGATACCATTGGATGTTCTGTGCAGAGCTGGTACTGTCACAAATGTCATAAGTAAGGCCAGCATAATTATGTTTTTGATTATATGCTGGTTGAAAGATCTAGATATTTGATTGATTGTTTTACTTAAGGCAAATGTTTGCTTCATTTGTGCTAAAGGTATTTTTATTTAACTGCGGGTGTGAGAGAGAAAGAGAGTATCTCCTTACATTTGCATCACAACGATAGCTTTAGGAAAAAAAATGAATCATGCTAAGTATCAACTTTCCATGCTCTCTTTTACTTCAGCAGTTTTCACAGCAGTTCCAGTTAAGGTAAGTTAGACTTAATAAAGGTCAAAGATGTACAAGAATTAGAGAGTACAAAAGATAACTATTTTTATAACTGCTAGATTAATATAATGATTCTGGATTATAGCTGCTGTTAACAATGAGTTTGGTAGGCGAGGCCCTTTGGTACAGAAAGGCTTCAGACAGTTAGGAGCTGTGATGTTGGTGTTCAAGCCGTTTCCTAATTCTCTCAATAGTTCTAGGTAACCAGAGAAAAGCCCAACGGTCAGTCCCCTCCCCTTCCTCTTCTGTCTCATTTAGTTGCAGGGCAAGTAAGTGATTTAGCAGGCCTGCACTTTCCGTCTTTCCCAGAGTGTTTATTGTCTACTTGTGGAGCACCCATCATCTTTCTCAAGTCTTTACTGGGTTAGCTGGGGAGTTCTCATGTTCCACGGCACATGAATCAGAGAGAAGAAGGTTCAGGAAACCTTTTCTTCATTCTGCTGTTGTACTTGTTAATTTCTTCATCACAATCTTATTAGATTAACCGCTTTTCAATTACACAAGTACATGCTCTGAATCTAGACAATACCGAATGTTTTAATTTTAGTTTTTCATGGATGAAATGCAGTGTAACAGTGTGAGAGATTTGAGTTTTTGTACTGAATATTAGTTCCATCCGTAATATGATATGGACTTGTCTGCATCAGTGGATGAAACCAGCTTCTCGCTGTCTTTTTGGTCTACTGGGAACTCTGTGGTGTAAGGTTGCTGTGTGGAGGAATTTGGCTGCTGGGGTGAACATGAATAGAGTTTGTCAGTTGCAGTTCCAGAGCCACACAGTTAAACTCCTCCCCCTTTCAACTGCCCGCTGATCCTGTGAACCGTCAACATGAGCTCATCCATTGTGATCATGAACACACAGTAAATGCCCCTTAATAACTCAACTGAATTTTTAATCTAGTTGTCCGTTAAGAACAACAATTAAGCTGAAGCCGTTTATCTGCATTTATGTGCTATGTTCTGCTGTGTGGTTTGCCAGTCGTCATGAAGCTTCACTACACTTTAAAGGAAGAGTCCGGTCTCATTAGAATACAAACTTCTGACAGTACTTTAAGGATGAAATTATTACATACTTCTTAATAAATGATCAGTGATTTTTATTAAAAGTATTTTCATTTGAATGTGCTTCTTTACTGGAGGCATCCATGTTTGTCAAAGAACACTACTGCCACCTACTGGTTTGTGACGTCACGGTGCGCGTATCGGGCTGTTGATCAAGTCCCAGTGCTGTATCTGGTGTTTGTCACAACGCGCTTTTATCCAAGTCATCTATTAAAGGAATAGTACACCCCAAAACATGATTAGCCTTTCATTTCTACTCACCCCCATGCTGAACAACACTCTGGAGTACTTTTTGATATCTCAAATGCATCTGGAGATTTGGGAGGCTTCTTGGTGTCCGCTGACATTGAAATA
>JAGKQL010000009.1:767434-779822 GCA_018398635.1 Cyprinodon brontotheroides | reverse complement strand
ACTTTTATGGACCTTTCTGCCTCGGGCACCATAGACCTCCATTATTTGAATGTCAGCAGACAGCAAGAAGCCTCCCAGATCTCCAGATGCATTTGAGATATCAAAAAAGTACTCCAGAGTGTTGTTCAGCATGGGGGTGAGTAGAAAATGAAGGCTAATCATGTTTTGGGTGTACTATTCCTTTAAGCATTTTTCCTCGAAATGTTGGCTACATATTACGTGTTTCTTCTCTGGCCAGAAGTTAGATGGCAAATCCTCCCTCTTCAAGTTGGCAAACCAACGACGAACCCGTCCGTAGAGGATCAGGAATTGGAAAAGTGAAATAACTTTTTTTGTGTGACTTTTAGCCCATGTATTCCAGCATCGAACTGCCATGCATGTGGGCATTGTCAGTTTCACTATAGCTCTGGTGAATTTCAATGGTGAAGTCCTCTGGAAATCTTCAATAATTGTTGTTGATTGCAGATGTGTCTAGTAGTTCCCATTGATTTTGCTTGTAAAGCAGAGAGAATGGCGCTAGGCTTACCGCACCGTTACGTAACTGCTGGAAGATGGCAGGAGGGAGGGGTTACTATATTTGGGCAAAAATGGCCGCTCCCAGACTCAGTGATTGCAATGAAAATTATTGTTTTTATTTTTTTTCGTATTAACGCTAAATTCATTAAATCACCACAAATGTATTCGTTTTAGGTATAGATAATGATACATCGGTTATTCCTTGCTGACCTGACTTTTCCTTTAAAGGGAAATAATGAGTATTTGATAAAGATATCAATACATTTAATTTCAATAATGTTTTTATTTTGCAAATAAGCATATTTTTACACTGATTAAATAGCATTTGATACAATTGGCAAAAAAAACTTTCTCTCATCTGTATATTCTCTAAAAGAGAAAATGTTGAATAAACTTAAGGAAATAGAGAATTAAAGAAACTGCTAACAGAACCGGCTAAGACCCAACTGGGCAGAACCAGAATCCTGTGAACTGGGCATCAATTCACTCAGCCAGAGATTTATCAAACTAAATGAAGTAAATAGTGACTTCTTTAAGCCAGGTTCTGTTGTTTTATCACTAAGGGTTTATTGTCATGTCACAGGTAATGTGCATGCCAAAAATAAAAATCGATTCACTGATACATTCAGCAGTACAGATTTACAAAGTCTAAAAAAATACATTAAAAAAAAATCAGTTTTTTATCTGGTTTAATATCAGAAAAAAAATAGACTGATAATGAGATGATCTTAAATGGATAAACTTATCCAGGGCTGAACAATTTGGCCCTGGTTAAATTCAGACTATTTTTAACCAATACTGTGATTATGATTTTATCTCAAATTTGCTTTGCACTGACCTGAAGCTTGTAGATATTTTATTAAAACTATTCTCTTTTTTTTGCAAACTTGAGAGCTTGCTTGTCCAGAGTCCATTGTTGGAAGACTTTAGTATAACATTTGTGTAAAAAAGTGCTTGCTTTTACTCGTATGCATGGATAAGTGTGCTAGCTGCAACTCTCTACCTTTCTGTGTTTCTGCAAACCCATTTTAAGTGTATAACTGCCACCTAAAGAGCTGCAGTGACAAATTTACTTTTATTTCTCTTGTTAAATTTAATGTGAGAAAACGCATTTGAGTGCCACTCTGATTTTAACATTACATTTTGTTAAATAGCGAATATATTGCAGTTGCAATTAATTGCCCAACCCTATCCAGGAGTAGGAAACTGTGACTCGAGAGCTCACACATTTCCTTTGTACATCGCTAACAGTGGGCGCAAGACTCTGCATCAGGGAATATCTCACACCTTTAATTGGATATGCAAATACATTTATATACAGGACAAAGAAGAAGAAGTTAATTTGTGTTCACCTAAATAAGGTAATGTAGAAACATTATGCTCAGCACATTATCTTCTGGCATTAAAGCTAAACACAAGATGGGAGAACAGGAAAAGTGTGTGAAGGGGTCTGTGCTGCGGTCATACATCACATAAAACCTACAGAATTATAGGCAATAAAAGGCCTGACATAAAGGTGGAAGATAGGGGGTGGATGGCTTTTCGTGGCCAAAGAGTGGCAAGGTGAAGAGGTGAGACATTTCAAAATTTATCCTGTTTTTTATTCTCAATACTTTATGGCTCTCTGTGACAAAACAGGGAGTCAAACACTTAAACTGTGGACAAATTATAATACAGGATGAGACAATCAAGCCTAGGAGGATTAATTGAAAAAGAAATGTGAAGCAACCCTTCATGCGTCGCCAAGCTGTTTTGATTTGTTGCATTTACATAACTTTTATCGTTTGATCATTTTTTTTGGATGAAAGTGTTTGGTTTTAGCATAAACATATTTCTGCTGCGATGGTGTACTATTCAAACTTCATCAGAAAATCTGATGATCATTGCAAATGATTCTTTATGATGTGTTTTTTTTTTTTTTTATATCTAAACAAACTGACATTGCTTGTATACAAGCAAACAGATTATGGTCAGCTTTAAACCGACCTGCAGATGGCAGAGTCACACTACAGATAAACTGAGATTAGTGTGCCAAGCCTTCCAGTAGGTGTTCCTGTGCTAAATCCACCTGCAGGGTTTATTAAAGCCAGAGTAGTTTCTAGTCAGGCATCAGATCTTACAGCTTGAGCATAAGATTTGATGGGCTACTAATGCCTTGTGTTAAAAACATTTAACTAAAGGGTTCACGAGCATTTGAGCCAACATTTAAAGTTGTTTTGAAAGTGCCATTCTGCTGACCTCAATTAAGATATGGGTTGGATTAGCCTCATCAGCATAGCATTGCCTTGATGCTGGAGTCTTATTTCAAATAGGTTCAGATATTTCCAAAGACTTACAACTGTTTAAAGTCACTTTTGATGTTTTGTGGAACATTCCTGTTTGGTTAAGATCAGATCGGCATCTGGAAGCACCCTAACTGACGTTTCTATCTGTAAAGAATTGAGAAAGCTTCCTGGATGGGAAGCGAAACATCTTCAAATTTGGAAAAAGAAGTCCAGTTTGTTTTTTAGAATGACTATCTGTAAAGGTTTCTCTAACAAAAACCTGTGGCTCCTACCTGTTTATGGCTGCAAGTTATACAACAAATGGATCGTACACTGTTGTTATATCAAAATCATAATTAACTGTATGGAGGGCAATAAAAAATCAGAAAGGAAACCTTTCCTTTAATACCAAATAGTGTTTCACATGTTCAAGGAGTTAACTTTGTGATATGGGGCTGCGCATTGAATAACATTCAGCTTACATAAAGAAATGTGGAAATATATAACATGAAAACAAAGTAAGTTGTATAGGAATAATAGTCAAACTTTTTGTAATGTAAGAGGAAGGTTGTAGACATTAAAATATAGCAAAAATATAAAGTTAAAGTAAAAAGTATTTATATGAATATGTGTATCATATGTTCATACGTATTTCAGTATAAAACAAAATAATAAAATAGTTTGTGGGGACCATTTGATTTAAAATAACTATATGAAAATTGGCCCACCGTTACAAACATTTTGGACTATGTGGTACTTTATACAGGCTGGACACAGATGGGGGCAACAATCCCACAGAGGGACGCGACGGGCAGCAGTTGTCAATTTCTCTCTCAGGTCACCTCTTTCCAAGGAATATGATTAATAATTAAATTAAAGGGATTTTGAATTAATTTTTTTAAAGCAGTCCGTAACAAAAAAGGCAGCAAGAAAAAGAAAAAGAGAGAAGATTTTAATGGAAATTACTGAAATCATGATACATTTTAGAAAAGTCTGACTGCTAAGATGTTCCCTCAACCTTGAAAGTGTTTGTTGACTACAGTGTGCAGATAACCCTCCCCTTAATCTATGGTCATTCAATAATAACCCAGACAGATTATTTTTAACCAAACAGTTTTGGTTTCTGAATAGAAGGACAACTTGTCCTGCCTGATCAGTGCAAACAAATGATCATCAAGCCTGCTGTAGACAGGTGTGCATGTCAGATGGTACGCCATTGAGAAACCAGTGCCTCTGTCATTGTTCTACTGTCAATACTACTGAGATGGATAGATAATTTGGGCTGCAATGTATTAGTCTTTTTGTTGGAGTATAGTTTAGGCTCCTAAAGTAGACTAACGAGTTGTAAGGGAATTTTACTTAACCTTTTTTTTTTTATGACAGGACATTGCCGTTTGATATCCAATCACTGCTGATCTACTGGGATTTTCACGCACAACCATCTCTAGGGTTTACAGAGAATGTTCCGAAAAAGAAAAAACATCCAGTGAGCGGCAGTTCTGTGGGCGGAAATGCCTTGTTGATGCCAGAGGTCAGAGGAGAATGGCCAGACTGGTTTGAGCTGATAGAAGGGCAACAGTGACTCAAATAACCACCCGTTACAACCAAGGTGGGCAGAAGAGCATCTCTGAACACACAGTACGTCCAACTTTGAGGCAGATGGGCTACAGCAGCAGAAGACCACACCGGGTGCCACTCCTTTCAGCTAAGAACAGGAAACTGAGGCTACAATTTGCACAAGCTCATCGAAATTGGACAATAGAAGATTGGAAAAACGTTGCCTGGTCTGATGAGTCTCGATTTCTGCTGCGACATTCGGATGGTACGGTCAGAATTTGGCGTCTACAACATGAAAGCATGGATCCATCCTGCCTTGTATCAACGGTTCAGGCTGGTGGTGGTGGTGTCATGGTGTGGGGAATATTTTCTTGGCACTCTATGGGCCCCTTGGTACCAATTGAGCATCGCTGCAACGCCACAGCCTACCTGAGTATTGTTGCTGACCATGTCCATCCCTTTATGACCACAATGTACCCAACTTCTGATGGCTACTTTCAGCAGGATAATGCGCCATGTCATAAAGCTGGAATCATCTCAGACTGGTTTCTTGAACATGACAATGAGTTCACTGTACTCAAATGGCCTCCACAGTCACCAGATCTCAATCCAATAGAGCATCTTTGGGATGTGGTGGAACGGGAGATTCGCATCATGGATGTGCAGCCGACAAATCTGCTGAAACTGTGTGATGCCATCATGTCAATATGGACCAAACTCCCTGAGGAATGCTTCCAGCACCTTGTTGAATCTATGCCACGAAGAATTGCGGCAGTTCTGAAGGCAAAAGGGGGTCCAACCCGTTACTAGCATGGGGTACCCTAATAAAGTGGCCGGTGAGTGTAGATCCTGTTGATGATCAGCTGATTGTGTTTTTACTAATAGATCCAACAGGCTTACAAGTGTAATCCATCAGGCTGGCGTATTTGTAACACTGCCAACACCTTCGACTCTCAATCTGCTCGGCCACAACGGCATCCAAATTCTCCTCCTTTTTACTACGTTTTTGTCTCTTTCATTATTGTCTTTGGAAGGCTGAACTTCTTCAGCTACCATGGAAGTACATCCTTTGCTGTGCCTCTTTGGCACAGGCAGATAAGGGAGGGCAGGGCTGATTTCTTTCTAAAGCCCATAACCATCTCCACTGTTTTAAAAGAGTTGTGCAGTGAGAAGTGCAGAGGGGAACGAACACAGCCTTGAGGCAAACTTGAGGTAGACAGACAGCCTGTCATTATTTTGGCAGATTTTAGTTTTTTTCTTGTGCGATAGATACATTTAGCAACTTCTACTTGAGATCAGTTGAAGCAAAAGCTTTGCTAATGTTTTTGTTTGGTGTTTTAAGAAATATATATTTTTTTTATTATTAAGACTTGTATAACATTCAGGGGTGGATTTAGGGAACTTGGGGCCCTAGGCAAAGACAGGTTTGGGCCATCTTAATTGAGAAGACAACACATAAAACAGACCCATTATACAGATACAGATTTTTTTATACTATAGACCATTAAAAATTATAACTTAGAAACTTGTAACTTAGAAATCAGCAGGGTCCGAATAAAGAAAATCAGCAACCTGTAAAGGTCTTTTTCTTTTCATTCTTGTCATTTTTTTTTTTAATAATCTGTTACTTTAAACATAATTTATCACTGAAATAAAATGAGGTGTATATGCATTTTTAAGTCAATGTATAACATACACAAAAAAACATACACACAAAAAAAAAAAAGTAAAAAAGTAAAATTTTTTTACATTTTAAAAAGTTTTTTTTGAAGTAGAGAACAACAATTGTTCAGTTTGGTATATAGAAAATTCTCTGATTCACATCTTTTATAAAACACCTGAACTGACCTTTTATTTTATTTTTTCTGTCTTAATGTTGGCAGTGGGCTTTAGGCTGCCCTGCAAGGCTTTAAACCTGGGTTTGAATGGAGACTAAGCCATTCTCAAGCACATATCAAGGTGCTCAATTTGAGCCTGGATCAATATTTATTTTTGATTCATGGTGGATGTAAAGTGCCTTGAGATGCATTACGTGCTGTGAATTCAAGCGCCATATAAATAAACTGAATTCGAATTCTAATTGAAAATGTGTGGAAAATCACCTTTTGAGCACGCATTTCACTTTCTTGCTTTTCTTACTGCTCTCAGCTGTGCTTTCTAAATACAAATCGCCAGACCTGTGCTTTGCAGTGAGATGACGCTAATAGACTCGCCTATCCTGAAGCCAAACTTCAGTAGAAGAGGAATATGAAGCTCTCACTAGAGTGAAAACACTGCCTGGTACTTGCAATTTGTGCTGAAAAGTCTCTCAAAAAAGTATTTGGACAAAGATGGCTGAGCAAATGTGGCTACTATCACGGTCTGTCAATTTTACAGAAAGAACTCCATTTCACTCATAACACCCCCACCATGTTTCTGTGTTTTCATATGAAAAGGAAGAAGAAGAACTGCTTGTTTGCACACTGAAGCGATGTTTTGCCCACGCACCACCTTACGCACGGCTTCGACTAAATTTCAAACACATGCTTGATTTTCTAACAACCTTATGATTCCTGATCGGGAGGTGGTCTTGAGAGGCCGATCGCCTCTGGTTACCTCACAGGTACACTGCCCGTTCGCCTAAAAATTCTCGCACAACTGGAGAATCGGCCTGAAAGGGACAAAAAAGTCATAGAGTATATGTCAGGGCTTAGGTCTTTTTTGGTCTTCTAGATTTTACTCGACATTAGATCAGTAGTCTCACTCGAGGGACGAGGCAACTCCTTGGAACAGGGTTTCTGTCACATTATCCTAGTCTACTTCTGTCAGCTAAAGACATATTGTTACACAGTGTACGGCTACATTTTAGTGTTTTTTTTTTTATTTTGCCTAATGGAGGGCTATTCCGGTTAAAATCCAATGCCATCTTAATTTACAAAAAAATAGTTCAGCATAGTTTACAGATCAAGTAATTATCCCGCTTCGTCTGGCATCACTGTCTTTGTTTCGTCTCAGTAGGATAACGCCACACTAAACCTGTTGACCGCTGAATCTGTAACATGATGTGTTTGTAGCTACTATACCATGTGGCAACATTTTGTACCAAATTCACTATGGTCACTTCAGCCGTACGAAGTATTTGCTTTAAAAGACAACTTTTCTTTTTTGTCAATAATCTATACGGCTGTCTTATAATGCTGTCTACATTTAGCAGACATGTTTATCAGATTAATTTGATAATTTATTTCGCAATTATTGCAGTCATGTTTTTGTGTCTACATGTAAAACATGGCAACATGTCTGTTGGGCGCCCTCATCAGGTTACAACATGGTTACTGCATCTGATTTTTTTGTGTTGGCTTGCCTGTTATTGCGACCAAGAGGAACTGTCAGCAGCTCTTATCATAGTGTATAAAGAGTCTCTACATTAATAAAAAAGAGAAGAAAGTTGCTCCACCTCTACATGCTTCCATAGTCTCCATGTTTGTGTCGCAGTCACTGCAAGTGTAATAGTTGCCGTCAGTCTGTCAGTCTTAGCTAAGACCACGCCAAGGTCTAAGAACACGTCCAGGTCTAAGACCATGCCCAGGTCTAAGGCCCAGGCACCACCCTCTAAACATGCATCTGAGTTTAGTTGTTTTAACAGGCAACAAAATGTCAAATGAAATACAGAAACAGTACTGACACACCTCTTGCCACCAAACTATGTGTTGTTTTATTTGATCTGTTCATAAAAATTGAGGTACAATAGTAAACTGAATAATTGAGCTCTTTTTACACACTGTGTCCCACAAGGCAAATCTGTAAAACTGCTTTTCCTCAAAATGAAAGCTTATCGAATTAATTTGTCTGTGACCTTCATAGCTTAATGTGATTAGGATTAGATCACAGCCCACAATGTCATATGGCTATGTGTAAATCTGAATAAATCTATCATAGTAGCTTCTATTTGGTCTGATCCTGCTTGGCTCTGACTCCATCCTGGAGAGAAATATCAGCTTTCTGCCTGCTCTGCTGCCATCAACACCTTTGTTTATAGATGTTCGGAAAGAAGCTCTGCCTCTTCTTCAGTGTAGTCCTGTTTCTCTGACTGTGACTAACTGGATGCGCTTTCTTCATCCTCTGACTTGGGAGTTAGCTCATTTGCCTGACTGACTGTGTGTTTCCTGAACGGGGCCGTTTTGTATTCTGCTTCTGCCCTCCTTTTGAACCCCAGTCGGCCTCAGCAGCAGATGGCCGCCACACTGGAGCCTGGTTCGGCTGGAGGTTTCTTCCCTGGTAAAAGGAGTTTTTCCCTTCCACTGTCGCTACAAGCATGCTTAGTGTGAGGTGGGGCTGCCTCTCGATCTCAGTGAGTCGATGGTTTCATGCAATCAACTGGTTTTTCCTTTAGAAAAACTTTGAATCAATTTGACTTTATGATCTGGTGAACTGTAAGGTGCCTTGAGATGACGTGTGTTGTGAACTGGTGCTATAGAAATAAACTGAATTTAATCTAATTGAATCTATGTGACTCCCGCAAGAATAACAATGATAATGATGTTAACGGTTGTCTGTCCATGATGTTGGAAGTTCCTCTGTGTCTAACTTTTCTTAATCCATTTTTCTCTTTTTTTCTGTTTCAGGATGGCGGTATGATGGGATAGATTTGAATATGGGTCAATGGGCAGGCATGCAAGTTCCTCTCCTCAGCCTGAGTCTGCAGCTCCTATTATTGATATTCAAGCCATCAGCCAGCCATACCCATGAAACTCCTCAGGATGCAGTCAACTTCGGCTTCACCCATTCTGTCTATCATGCAACAGTTTATGAAAACTCAGCAGCACGCACCTATGCCAACAGTAAAATTAAAATGGGCATTCATCTTTTCAAAAGGTCCTGGGAAATTCGATACAGAATTACCTCTGGGGATGAAGAAGGGCTTTTCAAAGCAGAAGATTATGTTCTGGGAGACTTCTGTTTCTTACGAATACGGACCAAAGGGGGCAATGCAGCCATCTTAAACCGGGAGATTCAAGATAACTATGTATTGACGGTAAAAGCCTATGTAAAGGGAGAGGCTCTTCTTGAGACCTGGACTAAAGTCAGTATCCAAGTTCTGGATATGAATGATCTCCGCCCCCTGTTTTCCCCCACCACATACTCTGTGACCATAGCAGAGAGCACTCCTCTCAGGACTAGCATAGCGCAAGTTACTGCCACAGATGCAGATATCGGCTCCAATGGAGAGTTTTACTTTTTTTTCAAGGACAAAATGGATTTGTTTGCAGTACACCCAACCAGTGGAGTGGTTTATCTTAGTGGAAAGCTCAATGTTGATGAACAGGACCGGTATGACTTAGAAATTATGGCAGTTGACCGTGGCATGAAGTTGTACGGAAACAATGGGGTTAGCAGCACAGCCAAGCTTTTTGTCCACGTAGAGCGGATTAATGAGCATGCTCCAGTTATGACTATAGTCACCCACAGCACCTCGAGGTGGGACAATAATAGTCTGTTTGCCATAACTATAGTTGAAGACCTGGATGAGGGCTTAAATGGGGAAATTGATTCAGTCAGCATTATTGATGGTGACCCTTCAGGACAGTTTTATATAGAAAAGCAGGAGGAAAAGGAATTTGCCATTAAATCTACCAAGAGAATGAAGTGGGAAGCTTTTCCTGATGGTTGTAACTTAACTCTGCAGGCTAAGGATAAGGGATTTCCTCCCCAGTTGTCCCCTCCACAGGTTCTCCATATAACGTTTCCAAAACAGCGGACAACAGAGGTTAAATTTGAGCAAGACTTCTATGTTGTTAGTCTTAGTGAAATTTCCCCACCTGGCACGATTGTGGGTTTTTTTAAGATCCGGCCAGAACCTGATGATGCAGAGTATATCCTAACACCTTCTGCAGACTCAGGCTTTTTTAAAATCAATACCTTAACAGGTGTAATATCCACCTCTCGCTGGTTGACTCATGCATCTAAGGATATCTTCAATCTTGAGGTATTGGAAGTGGACAGCAATCTCAGAGCTAAAGTGCAGATAACCACTCAAGATGCCAATGATAACACACCTAAATTTTCCCAGTCTTTTTATGAGGTTTCTGTAAATGAAAGTGTACCAGTTGGGACCAAGATATTAACAGTCTCCGCAGCTGATGAAGACAAAGGGGAAAATGGATATATCACCTACAGCATTCACTCTGTGGAGCAGCTACCCTTCAAAATTAACCAATTTTCTGGTGTTATAAGCACTAATACAGACCTAGATTTTGAAGCTTGGCCAGAGGTGTTTGTGTTTGTTGTGAGAGCCTCTGACTGGGGATCGCCTTACAGACGAGAGAGTGAAGTCAGCGTAACAATCCACCTACAAAATGTAAATGATAATAAGCCATTGTTTGAGAAAGTAGCATGCAAGGGGGTGATTTCAGTGGACTTCCCAGTAGATGAAGTGATAACCACAATGTCTGCCATTGATATAGATGAGTTAGAGTTAGTCAAATATAAGATCATTTCAGGAAATGAGCTGGGGCTTTTTGACCTCAACCCTGATTCAGGAGTTCTTTCATTGCGTAAATCCCCTTCTACGTTAAATCCTAACTTAAGTATTTTAAGTTTAAAGATAACTGCCACGGATGGTGAAAACTTTTCCGATCCTATGTTTGTCAATATATCACTTGTACACGGAAAATCTCTTTATAAACATTTTACATGTAAAGAAACTAATGTGGCACAAAGATTAGCTGAAAAGTTACTTAAAAAGTCCAAAGCTAGTACCAAGCCTAAAATCGAGGAAGGCTTTATTGACCTGTTCTCTGTCAATCGGCAAACACCTCAGTTTGATAAAGCTTTCCCCACAGATATTGCTGTCCAGGAGGACTTAACGGTTGGCTCAAGTGTTTTTAAGGTTAATGCATATGATAGTGATACAGGTTTTAACGGTCAGATTCTGTACTCTATTTCAGATGGAAACATTGATAATTGCTTTAACATTGACCTGCACACTGGTCTGATCACTGTTTTGCTGCCTATGGACAGAGAAAAGAGAGATCACTATATCCTCAACGTCACGATTTATGACCTCGGCCTCCCACAGAAAGCGGCTTGGCATTTGCTTACTGTCCACATAGTGGATGCAAATGATAACGCACCTCAGTTTTTGCAAGAAGGTTATAGAATAGTCATACCTGAAAACACTGCTATTGGCACAATAATAATCCAGGTTGAGGCCACTGACAAAGACCTTGGAGCCAATGGGAAGATTGTTTACTCTCTCTTGACGAGCACGACACAGTTTGACATTAACTCCACCAACGGGATCGTTTATATCACTGGCCAACTAGACAGAGAGTTAGTTCCTACCTATGACTTGAAGATTAAAGCTCGAGACAGTGCAGAAAAAGGAAAACGCAAGTCTTCAGTCACCATTTTGAAAGTTATTTTGGAGGATGTGAATGACTGTCCACCACTATTTATCCCTGGTGTTTTTAAAGCCAGGGCGTTGGAGGATCTTCCTTTAGGAACAGTTGTGGCCTGGATCGAAACTCAGGACCCAGATCTCGGGTTGGGGGGACAAGTTCGGTACTCTCTGGTTAACGACCACAATGGGTGGTTTGAGTTAGACCGGAACAGCGGAGCCATACGACTGACTAAAGAACTGGACTATGAAACTCAGCAGTTCTACAATCTCACAGTAAAAGCCAAAGACAAAGGAAAACCTGTGTCTCTTCTGTCTGTCACCTTTGTGGAGTTGGAAGTCATCGATGTTAATGAAAACCTCTATGCTCCATACTTTTTACACTTCGCCTTAACTGGAACAGTTGAAGAGAATGCTCCTACTGGAACTACTCTACTTCAAGTTGGTGCTGAAGATGACGATGCCGGTAGAGATGGAGAGATCCACTACTCCATTCGTGATGGGAGCGGGCTTGGACGATTTGCCATAGATGAGGAGACAGGTTAGTTCTCTTTCACAAAAGAAACATTTATCCATCCATACATCCTCCATCCATCCATCCATCTTACATGCATCCATCCTGCATCCATTTATTCATCCTTCATCCATCCATCCATTCCTGCATCCATACACC
>JAGKQL010000009.1:664665-767035 GCA_018398635.1 Cyprinodon brontotheroides | reverse complement strand
ATCCATCCATCCATCCATCCATCCATCCATCCATCCATCCATCCAGCAGAGCCATGTTTTACTTAGGTAAAGGATCGGCTAATCAGCTTTGGATTGTTTCTGTCCAATGAGAAGCATATCTGCTGCCATGTCGTCTGACTGGTTAACGGCCAGCATTGACTGAAACCTTTTGCCTGCTCCAGCTTCTAGGACCTGCCTGTGGGCAATGGATGCTTAACTGGCAAACCTTTTTTGCTGCCAGCTTAACAACTCTGGGGCTATTTAGAATAGCAGAAAGTGTAGCTTACTTACTCTTTAAGACATATTTTCCTGCTTGGTCTGAGAGAGCATTAGGTTACAAAATGAAATAATGTTATGAAAATAGCATAGAAAAATTATTTTGTGTTTCATGTAGGATACTTAGTACAAACCTTTTTTTGTTATCGAAAAGATTATATTAGCTCACTTGTTTTGTGACCTTTGTTTTTAAGTTAATAAACATGATTTGATTAGTAATATCCCTGAGGGAGAAGGGGGATATTATAAATAAACAATTTTAATGCACGCATTGTTTTGTCTTCTTCTCTTTCAGGTGTGATCTACACCACTGACACATTGGATCGGGAGACTAAGGACTCTTATTGGCTGACAGTTTATGCCAGTGACCGGGGTGTTGTTCCCCAGTTCAGCACTATTGAGGTGTTCATTGAGGTGGAAGATGTTAATGACAATGCCCCACTGACCTCAGAGTCATTGTTTCGATGCTCAGTACCGGAAAATTCTCCCCGAGATGTTTTTGTAATTCAGATTCATGCTCAGGATCCAGATGTCTCACCTCCTTCCTCTGCTGACCAGCTAAGCTTTCGCATTGTTAGTGGAAACC
Organism: Cyprinodon brontotheroides; assembly: GCA_018398635.1. Lineage (NCBI taxonomy): Eukaryota > Metazoa > Chordata > Actinopteri > Cyprinodontiformes > Cyprinodontidae > Cyprinodon > Cyprinodon brontotheroides. Next base: position 766,173 of record JAGKQL010000009.1, on the reverse strand, counting down.
CACAAAACTTTTTTACCATCAACTTTCACACGGGTGAGTCATTTTCTTTTCTATTTCTGATCAGTCATGAAACATAAATGCCTTATCTGTAATATTGAACAGTGGATTGAATAGAGCTCTAAACTTTGGCAATCTAATTGCCATCATCATTGCAGCAAAAGAAAACTCACTTACTGTATATCATAACATATAAACAGTAGGGCTGTTGGTAGTAGACATTGCCTTACAGCAACTCCAGCCTGAGGTATTTTTTTTCTGCATGGATAAAACGTTCTTAGTTCATATGTGGGTTCTCTAAAAAGATTCATGTCATGTTAATTGGTACCTAAATTACCATTGAATCTGATTGTGGTTGCTTTTTGTGCACGTCTCTTTGTTGCTCTGTGATAAGCCAACCCCCCCCACCACCATGACAAACTGCATAGAAAACTGAGTTAGACGAGGGATCATTTTATTATTGTTTCATTTTTATGTAGGTATAGCTGACAACCCTGCCGGTAAGAGTATTTCAGAAGTTTTTCTCATAATTTGATGTATTTCAGGTTTGATGCAAACATTGTATTTCAAGGTAAAGGCTTAAAGAACTTTTCTGATTTATTCTTGTCTGTGCTCTTTATTTGCTGTATTTATTATGGTGATAATCAATAATTAGGCCTGTCTAATCATCTAATTTTTTATTCCAAAATGGTCCGTCTTGAGGCAGAAACTTCATTTCTGAAGGGAAATTGTGAAAAAACTCAGCTAATCTTAAGCAAGCTGTTGTTGCTGTATTGTTATTTAAAGACTCTATTATGTGGGACAGTGCAGGGGAGCTCTGCCTCAGTGCTACAACCCCAGCTCCATTTATGAGGATCAGCACAACCAAATATAGCCCCATACTGCTTATCATCATGGGATTTTAGGGAAGGATCCTGCCGCACGACCAGCACTGCTTCCCGATGCTTTGAACTCCTTCTGCAAAGGTTTACTACAAACTGCTGGCCAACAGTGACGGAAAGATGCAGGCCACTTATTGTAACTTGCCACTTGGGATGGGCTCAAACTTTTAACACATAATAAACATCAAATACAGAAGGAAATATGTAACCTATGAAAAGCTGACATCTCATGGCAGTGTGCCATACTTTGAGAGCTGCATAAAACCCCAAAATGAGATTGAGATGGCTTCAATAATGGGACTCTTGCTAAAAGACAGGTCAGTAGTAGGATTGACAAAGTCAGTAAAGGTTTTTACTCATTGGAGGCTCAGGTGAATGTTAACCTGTCTTTATTGCTATAAAGGTATCTTGCCATGGAATCTGGTTTTAATCAAAAGTCATGTAAAAGACCCACTAAACTGATCCTATGCTAAGAAACGTAAGAGCTTTAGAGCTTGGTAATCATTTTACATTAATACTTGTTGCTGTTTTTGTTACATGGACAGTCACACTCTGTCTTTTAATAATCTTCAGTCAGCTGTAGAAACTGATCTTGGCCTCATTGGGGCCAAGACAATCTCTGAAATCCACTGGTGAACTTTTTAGCAGTAAGCTAGCTAATACTTATATTGTATCACACTTCCCTCAACATGAAGTAGTTATTTTTGTTAAGTTCTGTTCACAAATGCTTTAGCTAAATATGTTTTGTTTATAAAACACCACCAATACATTTAGACCTCGATTAACAACAATAGTTATATTATATTATCGGTCCTAATTCTTATTTCTTTGTTTCTCTCATATCACTTTCATTAACTTCCTTATGTTTCATTTCCATATATCCGTCTACTGTCGACAAGTCCTGTCCTATGGTCCTATGAAGTTACATATCCCAATGAAACAATAATAGTGATATGGAAAAGCGTGAAGAGATGAAAACACAAAGAGGGCAAAAAGTGAATTATTTTATAACTTCTATTTTCTTTCTCAGGACTGATCACTACAACCTCACGAAAGCTGGATCGTGAACAACAACAGGAACATGCACTGGAGGTTAGGAGCTCTTTATCACTTTCATCACTCACCTTATTTACTGTCTTTTGGTCCATGAAATGATCACCAACATATGTTTGATAATTTTCAAATTCCCTTCTGCTATATGTTAATGAATTACTGTTTGTATCGCAGCAGACTGTCGACAATTGTATATATTAAAAACATTGCATATCTTATTCTATATCCAGGCTGATTCAGTGCAATTAATTGTGTTTCTTTTATAAAGTATGATTTGATGTAATATAACCAACTCCTGTATAACTCCTGTATGAGGATGGGATGGAGGAAAGGAGTCATGTTTTGCATCTGCAGAAGAAAAACCATTAAATAGAGGATTTTCAGTGATTGTGGGGACAGTTTAATTTTTTCCATATCTTCATTTTTTTGGTCTGTTAAAGCATAGAGCTGAAGGTTCAGTTTCTGTCTCATCTGTCCATAGGACATTGACTGGGGTGTAAAAGTCTATTGATCTCACAGGAGCTGCGCTCAGCTCCTCTCCAGTCTGGTGCAAATAGGTAGAGGAAGTTGTCCATGATGGATCTAAACTGGATGGCACTGCTATACTCCAAGCCACTTTTTCTCCACGGTCAGGAGGTGCAGTCTAGGACAGAAAGCGCCCTTTCTGTCCGGCTGCCCCTGGGGGCCCAGCAGGCGACGTGGCGTGGGGAGGGCTGATGCCACCACAGAGTCATAGGTTTTAAGCAAGGGGCCTGCTGACTCCAAAGGACCTCAGCATCCTCAGGAGGTGGGAGCTGCTCTGGCCCTTCTTATACAGGAAGTCGGTGTTAAGAGGTCCAGTCCAGTTTATTACTGATGTGAACAACCAGGAATTTAAAACTCTCCACAGTTTCTATGCCTGCCCTGGTTTTTCACGCAGGGAGTTAGCTTGGGGTCTAGCTTCATGAGAGTCTTACTAGTGTTAAAACACAAGTGGTTCTTCTCACACCAGTCCACAAAGTTCATGGTGACCAATCGATACTCCTGTATGTGGGGGGTGTAGAGGGTGAAGAGGAACAGAGACAGAACTGTGCCCTTGGGGGCCCCGGTACTGCAGCAGTTCTGTCTGCGTGGATGAATTTAAAGCCATCCAGGGAAACCACTTTGCCCGTGACAAATCCATCTAACCACATCTCCATTAAGCATATGATACTATTTCTCTGTGTTTACCTGTTAGCTGGTTAAAGCTGCGATCTCCTTGGTCTTGTTGCGGAGCGATCTTACGTTTCCCATGACAACCGACAATAAATTATCTTTTCCTGCGCTCATCCTGTCACCCCTGCACCTTATTTCTGCAGGGATGTCTGGCCTCACAGCGTGTTGTGGAGCAGGGCTGCTGTGCATAGGGAGCAACTACTTGCACGTAGTGCAAGTAGTTGCTCCCGTGTGTAAACAGTAGGTTTGGAGTCGCGGACAAAGGGGTCTCCCATTGAAGCATCCAAAAATGCCAAAAGTAGGAGAAAGCTCAACACTATATGCACTTTTGATATGTCAGCAGCGTTCCTCCTACGGGTACTGTCGAGGGAGGTTCCTACTGTCCCATGGATGTAAAATTGTGCAGCTGTAGTCACAGGAACATCAAACCGCTTGAAGATGGTCTTATAGCCTTTACCTTTAACATGCTTGGTGTTTGTGTCTATTGCCCTGTGATGGACTGGCGACCTGTCCAGGTGTACCCCCTCTCGCCCATTGACTGCTGGAGATAGGCACCAGCACCCCTCTACTACCCCAGCCAGGACTTAACTGTGTAAGAAAATGGATGGATGGATGGATGGATGGATGGATGGATGGATGGATGGATGGATGGATGGATGGATGGATGGATGGATGGATGGATGGATGGATGGATGGATGGATGTCCATCTATAATTTCTATTCTAATCTCCGCAAGAGATACCAGTCTTTTCCTTCCTTCCTCCAGTCCATGTTGAGTGTGGTACGCACCATCACTGTCTCCAAACAGCACAGTGACTACCTGTAGCCCTAGATATAGGCCCAATGACTGTTTAATAGATTGTGAGACAACGGTGTCAATAAATAGAGTCCGTTTAATTATTTCTAGTCTTTGTAGTGCTATAATTTTTTGCCTAGGTCTCTTTTATTATTTTTTGTTTTGTTATGTTTTATAATTAGGTTGAATCATGGCTGAAAAGCAAATAAAATTCTGACTTTTATTTGTTGATTTTCCTAGATTTTTTTTTTTACTCGTTTCATTTTTTTTACAGATTCAAGTTATTCCTGTAACCATTGTGGGTTTAATTTGAATAAATTGACAACAGTTTGACCACTCCAACAGTAGTGGTGACAAATAAGAAAAGCATTAGGAATGGCAACAGGGTCTGATGTAAAGATCGTGTTAATAATCACATCCGAGGAAAGGTCCAAGGTAGTATTGCCCTTTGGATGTAATATCTCTATGGTTTAATTCACAATTTTTTTTTCTTACAGTTGATTCAGGTAGAGAGTGAGTGTTCATCTTGTTTAAAACCTGTGTGGTTGCCAAGAAGCAAAGAGTGATTAACAGCTGTATCTCGATAACAAAATAAAAAATAAAACATGTTAAACATGCAGATAAGCTGCCCACCAACATATTTTTCAAAAGTTAATATGGTTAATAAAATATGGCTGTTACATTTTATTACAGTTAGATCTTTCCTAATCTCTCTAAAAGATATGTGGACTATGTTGGATCTTTAATAAACTGTGCCTGAAGCCTTGACATTGTTTGCCCATATTAATTAATCTATATATAACTTTTAATTTTAAACATAAATCAAATCTTATATATGCTGGTTATCCATATACATTGCGGCAGTGCTTACTGACCTCCTGATAAAGAGGGACAGTGTGGGTCGACTTGACACAGAAATCTAAGAGCAATGCTGAAAAAAACAGTTATTGTCATGGATCAGGAAACATTAGTGAGAACACATTCCTTCCTAATTCTATGATTTTCAACTTCCTCAAGCAGCACAGCATCAATGTCGTAGCAGTGTTAAGAGGTTTTAGAGAAATTAGTGCCCAGTAGCCTGTTAATGTTTGTGCTGATCTCACTGCTGGTCATCAAGAATAGGAATGTAAGGGCGAAAATCTTAATCTGGCTTCAATTCTCACAATTTGTTGTAGCTTTTCTAAAACGTGTGTTTGCATGGGTCAGTTGGCATGAGGGAGCACATATCTCCATGGCAGTTTTACAACTGTTGCATGGAAAGTGATGTACACAACTTTCAGGATAGATTTTGTGCATATACAAGCTTAACCAGCAAACCTTCTTTCTAGTCTGATGATTAATCCCAAAATACTAAAGGTGAAGCTTGATTTTATCTGCAAAGGGGTTTAGGAAACTTATGCAAGAACCGTTTGTGTTCATAATCATCCGTATGAGTGACTTAGGATTCATCATTTTTCTCCTACTTCTATTCTTCTCTCAGAAACAAACTTATTTTATGAGTGCTCCAGACTGACATAGGAGTCTTGCACAATCAGTTAGCTGTTATACAAACCTACTTTTTCACTTATTAACTATATTACTTTTACTTGAAAGTAATTGTCCATTTGATTCGTTGACATCATTAAGCAGAATTATGCAACACTGCAATTATAAATTACATTTTTACTCCCTGATGACATTACTATCAGTCACTACACATGCAGATGGCATCTCAGTATCCAGGGGAGATAAATTGATGTTATTTAGTCAAAGGGAAGAACAGTCAGTGGCTCTATGTGGGATTAAACAACTATTAGAAAAACATCTGAAACAGCAAATGAGTAGCAAGTTCAGTGGGTTGACAAGCCATCAAACAGCACGCTTACCCCACTAAAAGAAAATCACAGCAACTGTCTAGTCTATATAGCTTCTGTCTATTCTGTGCACTGTAGACACTTCACTTGGCATGTTGTATGATGAAGTGAAACTAGAGTAAAGATCTGCTTCCTACTTCAGTTGACTCGCTGGTCCTTATAGTTTCAAAAAAAAAAAAGAGAGCATGATTTCACAGACAATGTTATGCATTCATTTTAATACCAAAAAAAAAAATAAAAAATAAAAAAAAAATCCACTGGACTTTCTCTCTAAGTTTGAAGATGTTTCGCTTCCTATCCAGGAAACATTTTCAATTCAAAATGTCAGGAATAGCGCTTGAGTTCCAGGCTTTTATACATTAGCCCAACAAAGCCTTGTTTTTGTTAAGAAAACATGCAAATTGAAATGGATGAATGGGTCCACCCCTTTGGAATGGGGGTCGCTTGGCTTCTTTTGTTTGCCCGCAATGCCCCGCAATGCCCCATACCTGTCTATGTCTCTGGAGGGGGTCGTATTGAAGGGAATCGCTTGGCCTGGCTGAATAGGCAAGGCTCATCGGTTCCCCTTGGGGTTGCGATATAGCGGTCATTTTTCATAATAGACAACTAATTTTCAAAAACAAAAGAAGCAGAGGATAGATATAAGAAATACAAAAACAAATTGACATGGATTATAAGAAAACATAAAAAAGAATATTATAGTGACCTATTAACCAAAAGTAATGGTGACACAAAAGCAACATGGGCAGTTATAAACCGTGTTTGTACAAAGCATAAAATAAAATCTGGTATTTCAAAACACTTTTTAAAAGAAAATACAGAAATTTATGACCGGAATGAAATAGCAAACGAATTCAATCATTATTACGTAAATGTTGGTCCAAGACTTGCTGCTCAGATACCAAAAGATGATAGCGACGTGACTCAAAAAATTGGGAGTTGTTCAAACAGCATCTTTCTTGGAAAAACGGATGAGGAAGAAATAAAGAGTATTGTCAATAAAATTGTGGATAAGAAATCAAAAGATTGGGTAGACATGGACATGACCTTTGTGAAGGAAATCATGTCTTATGTAATTAAACCATTTACCTATATCTGTAATTTGTCATTTTCATCAGGAAAATTTCCAGACACCATGAAAATTGCAAAGGTAATTCCCATTTACAAAAACGGTGAGAAATGTATGTTTAGTAATTACAGACCGATATCGTTGTTACCACAGTTCTCAAAAATTTTGGAGAAGTTATTTGTAATCAGATTAGATACATTTATTGATAAAAATAATATTTTAAGTAGCAGTCAATACGGATTTAGAGCCAAAAACTCGACATCAATGGCTCTTATGGAACTGATAGAACAAATAACAAATGCAATTGATCAAAAACAATATTGCGCCAGTATTTACGTTGATCTAAAGAAAGCATTCGACACGATTGACCATAGCATTTTACTCAAAAAACTCATTAAATACGGGATTAGAGGGACGGCATTACAGTGGATCTCGAGTTATTTGGAAAAAAGAAAACAGTTTGTACAAGTACATGATACTAGATCCGAATTTTGTGAAATTACATGTGGAGTTCCACAGGGTTCAGTACTTGGACCAAAGTTGTTCATCCTATATGTTAATGACTTGGTAAATGTGTCAGAGTTTTTCAAATGTGTCCTATTTGCGGATGATACCACTTTTTTTTGTCAAGGTACAGATATAGAATGGATGTTAGAAAAAATGCAAACAGAATTTATGCAAATACAAAAATGGTTTAAACTTAATAAATTATCTTTAAATTTGGATAAAACAAATTATATGTTATTTACAAGGAGACAAAGAACTGTTAATATTCAATTTAAAGTTGATGGTGTAGAGATTTGTAGAGTTAGTGAGGTGAAGTTCTTGGGTGTGATTATTGACGAGAGATTAACATGGAAATCCCACTTGAATTATTTAAGAACAAAAATAGCCAAATCAATTGCAGTGCTTTATAAAGTAAGGGATTTTCTGAACGATCATGCACTGTATATGTTGTATAATGTATTAATTGTTCCACACTTGGTCTATTGTGTTGAGGTATGGGGAAAGGCATGTTATACTAGTACAAAATCTGTTTTTGTTTTGCAAAAAAGGGCTATAAGAGTTATTACTCGAAAACATGGCAAATACCCATCCAATATATTGTTTTGTAAATTGAGGTTATTAAAATTCTATGATTTAGTTGATTATAATATTTTGTTAGTTATGTATAAGGCACACTAAATACACTATATTGCCAAAAGTATTTGCTCACCTGCCTTGACTCACATATGAGCTTAAGTGACATCCCGCCTCTAATCCATAGGGTTCAATATGACGCCGTGGTCCACCCTTTGCAGCTAGAACAGCTTCAACTCTTCTGGGAAAGCTGTCCACAAGGTTTAGGAGTGTGTTTATGGGAATTTTGACCATTCTTCCAGAAGCGCATTTTGTGAGGTCGCACACTGATGTTGGACGAGAAGGCCTGGCTCTCAGTCTCCGCTCTAATTCATCCCAAAGGTGTTCTATTAGGGTTGAGGCCGTGGACTCTGTGCAGGCCAGTCAAGTTCATCCACACCAGACTCTGTCATCCATGTCTTTATGGACCTTGCTTTGTGCACTGGTGGACAGTCATGGCCAAGCCCAGCTCCTGAAAACAACCCCACACCATGCTAACTCCACCAAACTTTACACTCCTGGCAGCACAATGCAGTCAGAGACAAGTAACGCTCTCCTGGCAACCGCCAAAACCCAGACCCGTCCATCAGATTGCCGGGATGAGAAGCGCGATTCAGCCACTCCAGGAGAACGCGCTGCTTCTCTACTGCTCTAGAGAGTCCAGTGGCGGCGAGCTTTACACCAACACCGCATCCCCGACGCTTTTGCATTGCACTTGGTGATGTATGAAGTTTTGATGTAGCTGTTCTGCGAACACCACATGGAAACCCATTCCATGAAGCTCTCTGTTTCCCTGTTCTTGAGCTAATCTGAAGGCCACATGAAGTTTGGAGGTCTGTAGTGATTGACTCTGCAGAAAGTTGGCGACCTCTTTTCGCAAGACTATGCGCGCCAGCATCCGCTGACCCCGCTCCGTCAGTTTACGTGGCCTACCACTTCGTGGCTGAGTTGCTGTCGTGGTCCCAAACACTTCCATTTTCTTATAATACAGCTGACAGTTGACTGTGGAATATTTAGAAGTGAGGAAATTTCACGACTGGATTTGCTTGCACAGGTGGCATCCTATCACAGTTCCACGCTGGAATTCACTGAGCTCCTGAGAGACCCATTCCCTCATTCTTTCACAAATGTTTGTAAAACAGTCTGCATCTGCATGCCCAGGTGCTTGAATTTATACACCTGTAATATGGAAGTGATTGGAACACCTGATTCCAATAATTTGGATGGGTGAGCAAATACTTTTGGCAATATAGTGTACATTACCCTCAAACATCCAAAAAATCTTTGCAAAGAGAGAGAGCAGTTATAACCTTAAGGGGACACAGATTTTTAAGAAACCCAAATTCAGAACCAGTTTGAAAGAACGATGTACCTCGATACAAGGAGTCAAACTGTGGAACGAACTACAAAATGATGTTAAAAATGCCAAATCACTGCACATGTTTAAGAGAATGTTAAAGACTGGATTCTTGAAGAAGTATGAAATAGTATAAAGTGAGCTCACTACCATCGTTGTTTAGTTGAGATTGACGACTGACTTTGTTTTTGTTGCAGAAGATAACCATTTTTTTCCCTGTTTAGTTTCAGAGCTGAGAAAAAAGGGGCAGATATTATAAGATTTTTTTCTTCTTTCTGCTGCCTTTCATTTCATTTTGTTTTAAAAAATTTTGAAATACATATGTAGTATGTCTGTGTGTATATATGTATGTAATGTATACAGATGGATATCGTTGGTATGTATGGATGGAGGTGTATTTTTTATTTTTTAGTATATCCTTGGGGTTGCGATATAGCGGTCATTTTTCATAATAGACAACTAATTTTCAGGATGGGAGACATGACATTACACATTCTCTCTCTTTTCCTCAATTATTTGTCACCAGTAATGTCATTCTGCCCAGGGGCGTTTTGAGCAGTAACATTTTAATAGTAACAGAGCTGGTTTTACTCTCTGGTTCTGCACCATCATGAAACTAATCCTTATCTCAGAGTATAACCCACTTTGACTAACCAGCTTGTCAGTGACGATCACTGAATGAGGAGGAACCAGATGCAGCATATCTTTGCTGGAGTTTAAGTCGAAGAAAACAAAAGTTCTGAGAAAGATTCTGCATCGTCAAAGTCTGTATTTTTATCTCCCAAAGTATCCTTCTAGTATTACTGTTCAAGTCAAAAACAAATACAAACAAAAGTGGACAACAAAAAGCCTCTCACAATCCTGGTTCCAATGCAAGTGATCACATATTGCATTGCATTGCATTTATATTGAGATTTAAGTTTAACAGTAGATGTCCTCAAATAAAATTGTCTTTGGAAACTGCAGTTAACATGTTCTTCAGACACTTGTACCATCTTCTGAGACGTTCAAATTCTTGACATACCTAATGAAGGAATTCCAAATGAACTCAAAAAGATCCCCTTTGCCCTTTAATATATACGTCAAAGTATGTTATTTTATCACAAAGGGAATCGTCATGTTTGGAAATAAAAAGAGAGATGTATCAATAAAAAAACTGTCCCAGCAGTGAAACTCAGTGGTAGCCTCAGTTTGTCTGGACCTAAACCTAAACAAAACTGAAAGAAATAAACAACAAAACGGAATCATTTTATCAGACATTTTATCTTCCAAGATGATGACTTAAAAAAAAATAAAAAATACTGACAGAGAGTAACACCCTCCAAAGTGACCTTATTGACTGAAGTAAATAAACCCCAGACTAAAATTCCCGGGGGTAAACTGAAGACAGAGGTCATTGCCAGAAGTGTAACAGACTCTTATCCAGGATAAACAGAAGGGACAGAATAGTAAGAGCACCACGGTCGATCATTATGACTCTAACAGTCTTTCTGGTGTTGACTACGGAATCTTTATGACCTAGGAGCAATTAATTCACACTCATAGTTTTGAAACAAAAACGATACATGTGACAAACATTTGCTAAAATTCAGAGCTTATTAAAGCAGAAGTTCGATCATATTCAGAATTCAAACTTCTTAAAGAACTTTAAATATGAAATTATTAAATACTGTTCAATAAATGTGTTTTAATTAAGAGTAATTTTCATGTGAATGTACTTTACTGGAGGCATCCATGTTTGTCAAAGAACACTACTGCCACCTACTGGTTTGTGATCTTTGCAGTATCGACTGTTGATCAAGTCCCAGTGCTGTATCTGGTGTTTGTCTAGCGCTATTATCAAGTCATCTTGAAAACATTCTTCAAAATGTCCAGAGATGGGAAGTAGCAGTACAAATGCCGTTACTGTACTCAAAGTAGATTTTTTCTGATATTTTACTTTACTCTACACTGTGTGCAGGTGCCAAGTCCTGTTGGAAATGAAATCTGCATCTCCAAAAAGTTGGTCAGCTGCAGGAAGCATGAAGTGCTCTAAAACTTCCTGGTATGTGGCTGCGTTGACCCTGGACCTCAGAAAACACAATGGACCAACACCAGCAGATGACATGGCACCCCAAACCATCACTGACTGTGGAAACTTTACACTGGACTTCAAGCAACGTGGATGAAGTGCCTCTCTTCTTTTCCTCCAGACTCTGGGACCTTGATTTCCAAAGGAAATGCAAAATGTTACTTTTACTTGAGTAAAAGTTTAATCAGTACTTCCACTTTTACCCAGAGTATTTTTTAACACCAGTCTCTGTACTTTTACTACTTGAGTAAAGAAGTGAGTACTTTTGCCATCTCTGCAAATGTAAAACATCAGAGCTAAGAATGGTGAAGTCCTCTGGAAAACTTCAATAATTGTTGTTGATTGCAGATGTGTCTGAAGTAGTTCCCATTCATTTGCTTGTAAGCGGGGAGGAGAATGCCTGAATGGCAGGAGGAGGTGTTACTATATTTGGGGAAAATGGCGCTCCTAGACTCAGTGATCATGACACAAAATTTCATTTTTTTACTGATTAAGGCTAAATGTTTTTTTAAATCACTGCAGATGTATTAGTTTTAGGTATAGATAATGATCTATTGGTTATTCCTTGCTGACCCGGACTTTCCTTTCAAAAAGAAATGTTTGCCTGCCAGCCTGTACCTTTTCCACCAGTACCAACTGGTTCCTTACAGGTCGATTAGCTTTTTCGGCTTTTCCAATGGTAATTGTTTTGTGGAACAGTTGGTATTTTTAGTGAAGGCTTGCTTGTGTATCCCAGTGCTCTGTGTCACATTGAAAACACTACAGCAGAGGAGAGTTGGTCAACGATTGTTGAAGAGTTGGTGATACTAGTCACAGTGTATTTGGATGACAGATGTCTACAACCAAGAAAGCATTTTGTGCTGGTCTTATTGTGTATGAGCTCTATTATAGACATTTTTAGCATCAACAAGTAGAACTGCCTTGAATTAAAAAACCTAAGCCCATTGAGATACTTAATATAATGAAAAATGAATCAAACCGAAGTGAACTGACCCCTACCTGATCTGAATATATTAGGAAATAATGGAAAGGAGGCGTCCGTACCAATGTCCTGCTTTGCGAATGCAGCTGGCTGCTGTATTTTGACCTCTAAGTTTGAACTATGGATGAAGCAATTCATCCAATTAATCATGATTAATCAATTATTGAAATAATTATCAAATAATTTAGTAATCGATTAGTCTTAACTGGAGTATGGAGACTGTAAAACATACCTTTAGCTGGCTTAGAGCAACCCACTTAGAAGCAGGTGAATTATACCTAAATTGTAAAAAAAAAAAGATATATATATATATATATATATATATATATATATATATATATATATATATATATATATATATATATATATATATACATTTTTTTAACATTCAACATTGAAATTGAAAAAAATTTAAATGTCAAATATGCCATATACAGAAGTTTTTCTTTCTCCTGGTTTCATTTTGTTAAAACATATTCTTTAATGAACCTTTGTGAACCTTTGGCTGATCTATTATTATTCAATTAATGTATACAAAAATTAACAGATTAATCGATTAGCAAATTAATTCTTAGTTGCAGCCCTAATTTGAGCCCATCGCTAACCAGGACTGTGTTTCTACCCTAAAAGAAATTGATTTTCTAATATTTTTCCACCCACAGGTGCTGGTTTCAGATGGCGGTCCGAGTCCCAAGAGCACCACGCTGTGGGTAATGGTTTCAGTGCTAGATGAAAATGACAACCGACCAACCTTTCATGAGAAGGTCTACCAGGTCCGACTTCCAGAGAGAGAACGGAGAAAGAAGGCCGAGCCCATCTATCGGGTTTTTGCTTTCGATGAGGATGAAGGGCCCAACAGTGATCTCTCATACAGCATTGTGGATGGCAACGAGGAGGGAAAATTCTTCATAGACTCCAAAACAGCTGTGGTGTCATCCCGCAAGGCCTTTACTGCAGGGAGCTACGACATCCTGACTGTATGTCTTCTTTTACCTGTTTGCAAAGATGCTACCATTGTGTTTCTCTGGCATTGCTTGAATATCATTTCATTTGAAAAGGAGAGGTGTTTTGAAAGCCTTTGGTCACCAAGTCTGATTTACAAGGAAAAAATACAGAAAAACACTTGGAATCCAGAGGTGGCAACTGGACTTTTAAGAGTTAATCATAAAATTATTAGAAATTGTGATTAACGTGGTAGAAAGAAGGTAATTGTAAATGTCAACGCAGCAGTTTATTCACTTGAAGTTATTATCTCAAGTCAATAGAAAACTGATTTTACATTTTTTATTAACTTTTAGGTTCAACAGAGACATATTTTTTTTTGCCATTTTGTGTCTTTAGATCAAAGCATCAGACAATGGCCGTCCCCAAAAGTCATCAACAGCTCGACTTCATATCGAGTGGATCCAGCGACCACCTCCTTCATCTCTTCCATTGCTCTTTGATGAGCCGTTCTATAACTTCACCGTCACAGAGAACGACAAGGTGGCTGAGATTGTGGGTGTGGTGTCTCTACAGCAGAACCCATCTCCAGTTTGGTTTGATATCACAGGTAAGGTTCCCCTGTTGGTGTACAGCTCTAAACAAATGTGCTGCTCTGGCTCAGGAAGCTGGTGGATAACAAACACATCAACCTGCATTATCTTTAATCTTTTAGTTTAAACTTAGAACTGTAAACACTTTTTGTGTATATATACAATGTTTTGCCAGTTCATAATTAACAATAATGAGCTCAGAGTTTGGTTCACACAGATGAAAATAAATTAGTTCCTGTTCATAGTTTAATTTTTCAAAAAAAGTTCAGAAACCTATAAATGAAGTAGTTCATATTTATTTGGTAAATGAAGCCACAATTCTCCACAATAGAACCTCATATTTCACCCTTTAAATGTGTGATCATAATATATAGAAAGAAATGGAAAGTACTGGATGCAGTCAGGATATACTAGATGTGCAGTGAAGCTTTTTTTTTAGCCGAATTACACAGAACTTCAGAAACATACAGAAAATTTCAGGTTCTGCTGAAAAGATCTGGATCCAAAATGATTTCTTGTTTACTAAATATGTATTCCTGGTAGCTGAAAAAAAAATGTTTTCCTTGTCAAACTGACCATTTTAAACAAAATGAAATCCTTCACATGTAGAATAAACATTCTGGATGTCAGGAAATGAACTATAGCTGTTCAAATACCTTAATGATCAGCATTTGTATTATTTTGACTATGTTCACTTAAGCTGATAAATGTCAAAACGGCCACTTCAAATTGTTAAACATTTCTAGGTATAAAAAACTTGATTCTTACTAGTATAATTTGTATTTTTTACTTTCTGAAATTCAGTTTCTGCTGCAAAAATGTTATTTAGAAAATATATTATTACAGTTCAGTCCAGGAGTGAGATTTTGATCAGAAAGAATCTAATTTTAGTGGAACAACAAAGAGCTGTGCTTTTAATAAATGTAAAATCAGCCTGCCATAGCCCACTTCAAATAAACCTACGTATTAACTTGAGCAACAATCTTCTCCTACGCCATCTTTCTCTCCTTTGTAGCTGTAGCGCTGTTCCTGTCTTTTAAACGCATTCTCCATTTTTTTTCATTTCTTCATTAAAGTCTCTAGTTCCAGTGGGGTGAAATAGGCGCTTCCTGTTGCCTGTTGTCATGGCGACTCTTCAAATCGGGTTTCCGCTGATAATGGCATAACAAACTTGTTATGCACGTGCTAAACTCTGAGTGGATCTAATAAGAGTTGATTCAACTTATTCATAGCAGCCGTTGTGAAACCGAAAACTCAGAGTTCCTGACTTTAGATCAATTTAGATTTACGGATTTGAATCTGAGTTTATTAAACCTGCTTCGTTAGCGGACCCCTGACGTTATCCAATGAAAAGTGTCATTATCAAGTGAATGCGAACGTGTACTGTGTTTCTTATTCATTATTCTCACAGTGAACGTCACTCTTGTTCACGTTCATTACTTAAAAACTGGTCTGTTCAGTTCAGCTTTCACCACAAATATTAACTTATTCAGTGAACTAACCATAGATCCTGTATTCTGTATATATATATAATTTGTCTGCAGCTTTAACACCAAGTCAAATTCCTTGTAAGTGCAAACCTACTTGGCAATAAACTTGATTCTGAGTCACAACACTATTTACGTACATAAAAGAGAACACTGCTAATTTAGACCTCACCTCAAGTCCCCAGTTGGATGCTTGATATTTCACAGCACTGGATGTTCATGCAGGAATGTGATCCAAGCATAGGACTGAAATGGTTTTGGGATGTGGAGCAGGCTGGCGTGAGGTGTTTTAAATGAGTCCAAAATTCCCCCTGACGCACACACACACTCACAGACAGATTTGTAATCCAACTCCAAATTGATAAAATTTTCAGACATGCATCTTTGTTCTGGAAATGGCATGAAGTCAAACACACCAAGAAGCTAAAATAAAGAACATTTGCCTAAAAAAATGTCTATAACCATTAGTTAAAGTTGTTTCTGTCATTACTTCTTTTCCTCAAAAATGCCTGTTCTTCCTGTTTTACCCTCTTTCCTTTTCTGTCTTTGATGCTCCGTGCCTGGAAGGTTCCAGGCCTCTCCGGGAGATGTTCTATCTCTTGCAGAGCACTTGTTTCAAGAACTGTTCCTCAGAAGGTATTCTGTCTGCCTCTTTCATTCCTGAGCACTGCTACCAAAAGGATTCCCTTCATTTCTCCTATAAAAATGGAATGATATTTTTGTTTACCCATACCCACAGTCCACCCTCCCCTCTCATTCTTGTTCTGGTGTGTAAGTGGAATGTACAACAAAGATGCTACAGTTGCATGTTTTTATTTGCTTTATAGCTGTATCATCATGTTTTTATGGCTTTAAGCTTGTGCTGCTTTATTGGAATCCTTAGTTGTGACATTTTATTCTTCATAGAATGCAAGTGTACTTCTTGATGTATTTATTTTGGCTTCATACGTCACTTGAATGTTGCACGGTGCATGCGCCATCTCTGTATTTGTTGCCGCTGTCACAACAAATCCCATGATGCTTTGCAAGGAGAACTCTCGCAAGGCATTTTTCACTAGATGTTTGGACACTCATCTAAGATGGCGTAAACACTATATAATGCCCTATATAGTGATTAGGGCAGATGTTCAGACACAGCCTTGGTTTGGCTAAATTAAGGGCACTGATTGTGGAACTGGTGCACAAATATCAAGTTTAGGTCATGTCAACCAAATCAAGAAAGGGCAAAAAATAGAGATACAGACAGAGATGTGGAGTCATTTTGTCATGATTCTAATTAAGATCTGACCCAAAAGCAGTAAACCAATACAGAAAGACCAGGGAAAAAGTTTAACAGGTTTATTTAGGAGATTGTGAAGAATCCAGTGTTGCTCTGAACACTGCTCAACCGGAACTGAAAGGTGAGGGGAAGACACTGCAGTTAGTTCAGGCTCAGTGGGAAATTTGATTCTCGAACTTGAAGAGGAGAAGTAAATTGCTGACTCACCTTTCCAGAGAAGTTGTTGACTCTTTGACTCCAGTCTGTGTGCGGTAGTTCCAGTGTTTGTCTGATTCGGTGGAGGAGGGACAGGGTTTACCCAGAATGCGGTTGTCTGTAGGTGAACGGAGAAGCTGACTGCTACTCAGATTTCCTGGCGGTACTTGAACGGGTCGTAGTGGAGATGAATCCCTTGCTCAGTGTGAAGCTCAAACGATCCTTTGAGGAAAAGTTGATTCAAACCTCCAGTTTAAATCTTCAACTCAGCTTGAAGCTCAGATGATCTTTCCAGGAAGGGAAGGTCAGAAAAATCCAGTTTGCGGGATGACTTCCTGCTGAGAGGCAAAGACAAAAAACAAGATTAAAACTCTGGTTGACAAGAACTCAGTTTGACTCAGCAAAACTCAGCTTGGCTAGAGTACCCAAAACTGGCAAACACTCTGGAGTCGAGGTAGTGGCAGTCAGCAGCTTAAGAACACTCCATTAATGAGGTAACTCACAGCAGATGTGTAGGGGAGGCGGACCAGAACCAGGCGCCTCCTGGTGGAGGAGGGAAGACAAACACAGAAAAAATACATACACAGACAGGAATCCTGACACATTTAAAGAGTCAAGGTCAAAATTGTCTGCTTTAAGAAAAAGCAACAGAGTAACTTTGACTGGTTTGGTCTCTAATGTTTGATTACACCACATGGGGGTTGTTGCCAACGCAGTACTGGGTGTTATGGAGATTAGAAGTCGACCGTTATTTTTGATGAAATTGTTGATGATACAGATTATTTTGACGCCAGTCTAATCAATTCCTGATATGTACAGCTGATGTTTTTGGCACTGTCCCCCTCTATTAGGCCTAGTTTACACCTAGATAAAGCAATATACGTTGTAGAAAAAATATGCTTGTCTACGTTGATTGGGGGTTGGTTTGTATCTTGTCTCTATGTCAGACCAGCTCTGTAGGGGGTCCAAGCGATGTAACAAAGCTGCAAAGCAATAACTGAGCAGATACACAGGGTTCAACACATCTACAGGAAATGTGCTTCTTTTTGGACTTAAAGACACTGTACCTAAATTCTGCACTATTTTCACCATTAGTGACAAGAACAGTTTATTTTGAACTGTAAGCCCCGCCCCTAAACTTCTCCCATTGGGAAAATCCTCCCACTCTGCTTGCAGATGATAAATACACACACCTTGTAATCAAAGTAATAAAAAGATACATATCTAGACGGACTACAGCTAGTTTCGAGTCCACAAGCTGTCAACAAGCTGTCCACCAAGGGTGAGCTGGTCCTGGATTTATACCAGCTTTTATCCTTCTTTGGTCGTTCATGCTTTCAGCTCTTTTCCTGTTAAAGGGGAGTTTTTCCTCTCCACTGTCGCTACAAGCATGCTTAGTGTCAGGGATTGCCTTCGAGTCAATGAGTCGATCCAATCAACTGGTTTTCCTTAGATGGAAAACTTTGAATCAATTTAACTGTATGATCTGGTGAACTGTAAAGTGCCTTGAGATTATATGTGTTGGGAATTGTTGTTATATAAATAAACTGAATTGAATGTAATTGAATTGGATTTTCCTCTGTTTTGACCCTTTTAGTCTGTTTTGCAATATATGCAGCAGCAGCCAGCAGAGGTATCCCAACTTTCCCTCTGTTGGCCGCCATGTTTCTCTGTTTGCCTTGGAGAAAATACCCCTTTTTGGAAAATGCTCTCAATGGCATATAGAAAACCAGAATCTCCACAAAATTAACCCTATTGGCAGAGAAAACCATCACATTGAAGTTAGAGGCTTACATTAATAAAGCCTAGACTCCTGCATACCAGGTAAAAAGCATTTTACTTAGAGATTAAAATAAAATCAGCTCCAGGGCCATTAACGAAACCCACAGCAGGGCCTTTAGCCATAGATTTTGTAATGGAGTCATGCTTCATCCACCATGTTTTTGTCAGCAATGCTCATGCCAACCGCTGTGGGTCAGGACCCCGAGCACATTGTCTCCGTCCCCCTGCAGCATGCATTGCCGCAGGCAACATTAGAAATAGAATGTCCCAAAACAAGTATTGACTAAGCTGCTCTTGAAATTCAAAGATTTGTACAGCTGTAATAACAACACAAGTATCCAGAACAAGAAAAAATGAAGGGAGGGCTTCAGTGGTAATTTTACTCCAGTTCCGGGTCAGTGCTCCAGATCACTTCTATCCAGTCTGACAAAAGCTCATCATACCTCTGGCTTTCCTACAAGTTAAGAGTTCACTTGAAAAATGTGACGGTCAACTGCTCCAAACTAAACTAAGTCCACATTTTTTCTGGTCCAAATGACCTCCCTGGTGCTTCATGGTTCATTCACACCATTGTGGCCGTCAAATCGCTCAACCATCGAAACTAGAATGACCGATGCTCTGGTTGTTTATCTAATCTGTTCTGTTGTTGGAAGCTAGAGAGAAGCTTGGCTATATTTAGTAGTTTTAACATGTTTTTAAGCAAAAAAGTCCACCTCAAAACGTCCCCTGTGAGTCACTTCCTCAGAATTATGACCCTGCTAAAATATTCTGTTCTTTTGTGGAGCACCACATCCATAAGAACAATTTTTTGTTCTCCATTCAAATGGCAAATGTATTTTTTACCAAAGAATATAACAATTAGACCTGCAGCAGAGTACACTGATGCCCCTATAAGATCCCCCTTTTACACCTTGTGAACAGCAGCTAATGTGTGGTTAAAAAGAATGGGAGGGTTGAAGTTGACCCCCTCCAATCCACCACATTTCAAGGCACCAAGAGCTTTATAATGAAAGTCTAACTAATTAACTTGCATTTAAAGCACTGAACACTGAGTATGGAGACCTCCAGGGGGTCCGACACTCTTTATGCATGTTGCTGCATATTCTGAAAAAGACTTAAGGTTAAAAGTCCTCGTAGAAATGTGTCACAAAGATGTTTGACATCTGAAAGCATCATGTAAATATTGAAGTGCTGATTTAAGTCATTCAATTTGCGGTTTGACTCGTCTAGTTACTGACTTAGAATGAGTAGCACAACACGGTAATAATTTATAATAATAATTGATCTCACATTGGGGAAATTTACCTCTGCATTTAACCCATCCCCTTGGGGAGCAGTGGGCTGCCATTTTGCAGCACCCAGTGAGTAGTTTGGGGTTAAGGGTCTCGCTCAGGAACCCAGAGTCCAAGCTGTGGGAATCGAACCGGTTAATTGCAACCTTCTCAGAGCACAAGAGCACTGCTCTAACCCACTAGGCCATCACTCCCCCTAAACTTCCCTCTGAACGTTTAAACCAAAGATAGAAAATGCATACCCAGGGTTTTTTTCTCCATTTTAAAGTATTCTAATTATTTTCAGCTTTCCGACATTCTAAATTGAGCTGAATTAAAGCACAGCGATGCTGCAGAGTGAGGAAACGTGTAATGGGTTTGTGTGTGGATCTATGCCTATTCATCTGTTCATCGACATCCCATCACTTCACTGCTGTGGCTTCAGACAGGTTTTAGTCAAAGCTTCCAGTGAAAATAGACTGTTCAATACTGAGAGTTTTACAGGACAGTAAGTCAGCGACAGAATAAGAGAAAATTAGTTCATTTGTATCAAACACATTTTTTTGTGTGTTTTTGATCTTGTGTGCTCTTTTACTCATCCTTCTGAGCAGCTGGAAACAGTGACAGTGTGTTTGAAGTGGGGAAGACTTCGGCTACCATCATCATCGCCAAGCCTCTTGATGCTGAGCACCGCTCCTTCTACAACCTGACAGTGCTGGCCACAGACGGCACCAACACCGCATACACACAGGTAACCTCTTCCTTTTACCATCCATGTTTATAAATTACACTTCTTAATCCTATATTGAATCAATGTCCCAGGTCGAACATCTCTGCTGTGGCTTAGTTTAAAGCCTAATTTATCCCCCTATAAAATTGGTTGGGATTTTTAATCAGAGTGTGTTCATTTAAACTGCCTTCTGTTTTTTCTCTCTCCATTTCTTGCTCCAGGTTTACATTACCGTGCTGGACACCAATGATAATGATCCTGTTTTCTCACAACAAATCTACGAGGTCGTCATTTCGGAGGATACACCACCCGACACCGAAGTGCTCCAAATAAAGGCATCTGACCGGGATGTGCATCACCAGCTCACCTATGCTCTTCACAGCTCCATCGACTCTAGAAGCCTGCGTCTGTTCCACATCCACCCCACCCTGGGCACCATCTCCACAGCTCAGAGGCTAGACCACGAGGCTTGTGCCCAACACATTCTGACTGTCATTGTAAGTCACGCTTTGTTTAAAAATAAGCCAATTCTTTGTGTGAAGTTATACTTAAACCTATTTACCCTAATTAAGCTCTGGTCATTTAACAACTCTGTGCCTGGGCTGCATTAACTTCCTGACTGACTAGAGAGCAGATATGTTAAAGCAGCAATTCTTCATTGAAATACTATTAATTACTATCAGCATTATATTAACCAGAAATAAAAATGCAGCCAAATGATGAGAAATCCTACAAAAAATGCTAAATGTTGAATTCATAAGGGTTCTCACCACAGCAGTAGATGATAGATTTATGCATATAAAGACGTGTTTGCAATTTGGAAATAATTTTTAACAAGTTGACACAAACAACTTGCCCGTTAGTTTTGAGACAGAAGCGTGATCTTAATGCTACCTTTATTTGAGAAAAGGGCATTATTGTTATTTAGAAGATCTTTACATGAATCTAAATATGACATGACCCAATAAAATAAATTATAAAATAAACCCTAGGAAAATATGATTGTAACTGGAATGAAAGAGAAGATTATGCTTGGGTGAGTAAACATTTTCTGAAAAAACAAAGCCTTCAAGCAGGCTGTGTATGGATAAACACAACCAGTGTGTAGTCTTTAAATTTTATTTAAAACGGAAATGCTTGAGTTCTCATTCATAGCATGTGTTTCGATGTCTCACTATGGGATACGCCACTTTCCGTATTCCTCAGAACCATTTATCTAATTATGTCAATCCTGATTGGCTAGTGATCAAGATGACTGCCTCACCTACCTACCACGACTCAGCATTATTAAAAAACCTCATCTCGCTTTGAGGCTTATCTCAGAGCAGACTAGCTAAAATGTATTTAGACAAGGAAATATTTTTAGCTAGCTCTCCATTGTTGGGCCTAGCTGGTTAAACTCCATTCTTCCCGCTAGTCATATACTAGCACTCCAGCTAAAATTACCTGTTCTGGGCTGTCATACCAGTCCGCTCAGCCTTTTTCTTCTCCAAATTCGACTAGCTAACTGGCTGAGCTCGGAGGCTCACAGAAACAAATTTTCAAGCAAGGACACACACTAGGTATGCTCGACATGTCTCTACATACGCCAGCCTGGCGGTTGATGCCCCGGGTTCATGTACGGACTGTTCCAGCTTCATAATGAGGAGCCTCAGTAGATGGCTAGCACGTCAAGTTGGCCTCTCCGGCTAAGACCCGTATTTGCCATCAAGCGGGCTGCCAGGAAGGATTGACCACACCACCACGAGTGCTATGGCCAGCTGGGGTTCCCAAGCATATTTAGCCGCTACGCTCTTAGCGGTTGGGGACGTCTTAGAGCTGGACTACGAAAATGAAGATGAAGTCATTCCAGAGCTCCTCGCTTCAGAGGATGACGACGAGGATAGAATCTTCATTTCAAGCCCAAAGGCTGCAAAGCCAGATGACCTGCTGGCTCACCAGGAAGGCAAGGGGAGTGCTGCAGAAAATCTTTGGCTCCTTTGGCAGCTACCGTTATGGGGCAGCCGAACCAGACTTCCAATCATTAGTCCAGGAATAAGAAGAGGCTGACCGCATGCCAGTGATGGAGTTTGACATGTCCTCTTCACTACCTCCAACCCTCTGCTGCGAGACATTTCCCAAGACAAAGGACGATGAGGCTAGACGCCCAGGAAAGCTGGATCTATCCCAAGTCACACAGGAATCGAACCTAGAACCTTCTTCCTGTAAGGCAACAGTGCTACCCACTGCAGAGTTTTAGTTTTCATTTTGTTTTGTTTTTTGTTACATTGAATTACTATAAATACACTAACGTTTTTAAAAGAGTGTTCACAATTTTACTGGGTAGGCTACTGTGTGATCAGGCCGCATAAACTAAAATGGAGTTTACTGTTTTAAGTCCAGTCTGTGCTATTGTGGTCACTATAATGTACAGTTTGTTAACTGACAATGGCCAAAGTTTTCTTTCTTTTTTTTTTTAGCTATTAACTCCGTTTTTCTTTTCTTCCTCTCCAGGTCAAGGACCAAGAGTTCCCATACAGAAAAAATCTTGCACGTGTACTGATAGAGGTGGAAGATATAAATGATCATGCACCCTTTTTCACCAGCCCGCTTTATGAAGGCTCAGTTTATGAATCGGCTGCTGTTGGGTCAGCAGTGGTTCAGGTTACTGCTCTGGACAAAGACAAAGGCAAAAATGCTGAACTACACTACTCTATTGAAGCAGGTAAGCAACGGATGAAAACTCACACCTATAATGTTCTTTTTTAGCTCTTTGTAACGAGAATAATTTGTATATTTTTTCCAACAGGAAACACTGGAAATGCATTTAACATCGAGCCAGTTCTGGGTATTATTCGTGTTGCACGTCACTTGGATGTATCAAGCATTGGACACTATGTTATTAGTGTCAGAGTGACCGACAGTGGCACTCCTGCCCTGTCTGCTACAACAATAGTTCGCATTGCCGTCACCCTCTCTGACAATTCAGGTCCAAGGTTCCCTCAACCTGAATATCAAACAGAAATCAAAGAGAATGCAATTATTGGGACCTCTGTCACCACAATCAGTGCGGTCAGTCAGTCTACCCTCACTTTTGAGATCAAGCAAGGAAACATAGGACACGTTTTTCAGATTAATCAATACAGTGGAGTCATCACAACTCAAAAGCCCCTTGACTATGAGAACATAGCTTCGTATACCCTAATAGTGCAAGCTACCAACATGGCTGGTATGGCCTCCAATGCTAGCCTCTTAATTCAGATAGTCGATGAGAATGACAATCCACCAGTGTTCCAACATCTTCACTATCATGGTAGCATTTGTGAGTTAGCACCAATCAATAGTGTGGTCTTGAACTCAGAAAATCTCCCTCTAGTAATCAAAGCCACTGATGCTGACTCTAACCAAAATGCCCTGTTGGTCTACCAGATTGTGGAGGAGACTGCAAAGATGTTCTTCACTGTAGACTCGGTTACTGGGTCAATTAGAACCATTGCTAATCTGGATCATGAGACCTTTTCCGCCTTCCACTTCCATGTTCATGTGAGGGATAGTGGTAGGCCCCAACTAACTGCAGACAGTCCAACTGAGGTGACCATACAAGTGATCGATTCAAACGATTCCCCTCCTGTCTTCAAACAGAGTACCTATGAAACCGTTTTGCTACTTCCTACTTATGCTGGAGTAGAAGTTGTGCAGGTAACAGCTGTAGACCCTGACACAGATGTCCCTACAGATCTGACGTATTCTTTGGCTGATGGAGTGCTGGAGAATTTTTCCATTAAGGCTTCTAGTGGTATTATTGTAGTCAAAAATAGCAACTTCTCCAAAGAGGTTTTCCGCCTTACTGTTAGAGTTTCAGATGGCAAATTCTCAAGCACTGTTTTGGTGACTGTCTTTGTCAAAGAGGCTCTTGATTCCGGTTTAAGTTTTTCCCAAAGGGTCTACACCTCATCTATTAAAGAGAATGTGTCAAATATCACCATAGTCGCTGTTGTCAGCGCTGTGGGAAACCAACTCAACGAGCCTTTGATGCATACCCTACTGAATGCTGGTACAAAATTTGAAATACGTCCGACATCTGGAGTCATCCAAACTACTGGAATACCCTTTAATCGGGAAGAGCAGGACTTCTACGAGCTGATTGTAGAGGCGAGAAGGGAGCATGATCAACAGCGTGTGGCCAGAGTTCTGGTTAAAGTTCAGGTTGAAGACATAAATGATAATGCCCCTGTTTTTGTTGGACTTCCATATTATGCAGCTGTTCAAGTAGAAGCTGAGTCTGGATTTCCAATTTTCAGAGTCTCCGCAGTGGATGGAGACAAAGGTATAAATGGAGAAGTGGTATACTTTCTGAAGGAAGATCATGGCCACTTTAAGATTGACCAGCAGACAGGAACCATTAGCCTCAAAAGGACTTTTGAGTCAGATTTATCTAATAAGGAGTACCAACTAGTGGTAGAGGCCAAAGATTGCGGCGACCCTCCCCTGTCTTCTACCATCACCTTTCCCATCACTGTAGTCAACAAAGCCATGCCTGTCTTTGACAAATCCTTTTACTCTGTGTCTGTGAATGAAGATGTGGGCGTTCACACACCAATCCTCGGCATTAATGCAACTAGTCCTGACGGGCAAAACATTATCTACACCATTGTTGATGGAGATACAGCTCTTCAGTTTGGGATTGGATTTGATACCGGAGTTATAAGTGTAATTAACTCTTTGGACTATGAAGACAAATCATATTATCGACTAACCATTAGGGCCACAAACTACGTGACTGGCTCCCATGCTGAAGTTGATGTCGATGTTTTGGTTCAAGATATAAATGATAACCCGCCGGTCTTTAAAGAGATGTCCTACAGAATTGTTTTGTCTGAAACTGTTATGATTGGGACTCCAGCCCTTCAAGTCATTGCCACAGACAAGGACTCAGAAAAGAACAATATTGTTAGTTATCAGATATTCTCCAAAGAGCATAACAGCACAGATTATTTTCACATCGATAGCAGCAGCGGATTAATCCTTACAGCACGGATCCTAGACCATGAACTTGTCCCAGAGTATGAATTTATTGTCCGGGCCACGGATAATGGTTTTCCTTCATTATCCACCGAAGTCTCTGTCACAGTTCTGCTAAAAGACATGAATGATAATCCTCCAGTTTTCAACCAGCTGCTTTATGAGGCTTATGTGAGCGAGTTAGCACCTAAAGGACACTTCATAACCTGTGTTCAAGCCTCAGATGCTGACAGCTCCGATTTTGACAAGTTGGTGTACAGCATATTGTCAGGAAATGAAAGGATGGATTTTGTGATGGAAAGAAAATCGGGAATTATCATGCTGTCCAGCCATCGCAAGGAAAGAATGGAACCTACTTACAGCCTCAATGTTTCCGTATCTGATGGAGTTTTTACCAGCACTGCTCAGGTTCATGTTAAAGTCTTTGGGGCCAACCTGCACAATCCTGTGTTTGAGCAGAATATTTTTGAGGCAGACTTAAGAGAGAATTCTCCTGTTGGAACCAATGTAATTCAGGTGGGTGATTTTGAGTTTTACTAAACTTGAAACACACATGTATCTATGCATGTATGACTCAACTTTTTTACATAAAGTGTTTCTTTATATTTCAGGTGAGAGCAACGGACGCAGATCCTGGAGTATTCGGCCACATAACTTATTCTTTTGTCAACGATATGGCTAGCGACCTGTTTGCCATTGATTCCAATGGTCAGATTAGCACAACAGAAAAACTTGACCGAGAGGACCCCTCTAGCATGGACATTGTTCTTAAAGTGGCCGCTCAGGATTCAGGGGGACGTGTTTCCTATTGCACAATTCATCTCACTATCTTAGATGAAAATGACAATGCACCCCGCTTTAGTACCACAGAATACCGAGCTACACTCAGATTTGATGTGGCCAAGGGGTTCTTGATAACACAGATTCAGGCTCTTGATCCCGATTATGGCTCTAATGCCAAAATAACATTTTCACTTTACAGTGAGGCCCGCATCCCTGTAGCAGACATTTTGGACATAGACCCAGACAGTGGTTGGATGGTGACCAAAGGGAGCTTCAGCCACCTGAGAAACTCGGTATTATCCTTTTTTGTGAAGGCTGTGGATGGAGGAAATCCAGTTCGACACTCTTTGGTCCCAGTCTACATTCATGTTCTTTCTCCTGAGGCTTTCTTTCCTGACTTCAGTCAACACCATTACTCATTTAGCATACCAGAGAACACGCCCATAGGTTCAGCTATTGGGAGGGTTCACCCCAAAATTCCTCCTGGCCACAGCCCATTTCCGGTTAGCTTTAGCATCATTAATGGAGAAAGTAAGGAAAGCAACCTAGATGGGGTGTTTTTAGTAGAGAGGAATACAGGGGTGATTAAACTGGATAAGCCCTTGGATCATGAGGTGATGAAAGGATATAACTTTAAAATTGCAGCCACTGCACACCAGAGTAAGCTGGACGCTGTGAGTTGCGTTGATGTTGAGGTCAAAGTTTTAGATCTTAATGACAATAAACCAACTTTTGAGACAGACTCTTACGTCACGACTGTCATGGAGGGGATGGCAGTTGGAACAAGGATCATTCAGGTCAGCGCTCGAGACCCAGACTCAGGAGCCAATGGCCAAGTAACATACAGACTTGGGACATTAATCCGTGCGGATGAACATTCTGACACATTGGATCAGACTTTTAGCATCGACAGTAATACTGGTTGGATAGTCTCATGCAAAGAACTCGACCATGAGTCCAATCCATCCTACATATTCACAGTGGTAGCATCTGACCTTGGAGAGGCCCTATCGTTTTCCAGTACCAGCACTGTTACAGTGGCAGTGACAGACATCAACGACAACCCCCCCATATTCATGGAGAACCATTACTTCAGCTCTGTTCAGGAGGGTGGGCCCCCAGGCGAGGTGGTGGCTGTGTTGAACACCAAGGATAATGACAGCTCTGCTGTTAACCGCCATGTCAGCTATGTCATCACTGGTGAGTGGTTAAAAAAAACAAGAAACAACACCCCTAATGATTGAATTCTGCCACTGTAAAATGCTCCATTTACCTTCTCAAGCTTTATGTATTTTGTAAATAAATTATTGGTAGGGTTTATTTCTATTTGCTAAAACTTATGATTTTTAATTTAGTCTTAATCCGTACAAAATTACATAATGTTTATTTTTTTTATATCAAGGGTTAAATGATAAATTTAATAACGGAGTAAGAATGCACAGAACCTGTTGAAACCTTGCCAGAGACTGCTCTTTGTTGTTATTTTTACTGTAAACCCCATTTTTATGCTACTTCACAGCACTGCGCTGCAGTGTTATGCAAAGCCTAGAGGAGCTTCAGGGAGCAGGCATAGATTGTTTGATAAAAGCCAATCGTTTTTTGGCCGATCAGATAATCTCATTAGTTAGATTCTACAACCTTCAGCCTTTAGCCTTTGCACGTCTGTGTGCTTAGTGAAATTGAGACTACAGTCTTCTGAAAAGAAAAAAAAATGCAACTGACACGAATGTAGTAAACGGCTGAAGCTCGCCATAATAAAACTCAAAGCGTATGAAGCTGTGAACAGTTGCACGTGTCACACAGTGTACATGTGAAGAAATATTGGATTTTTTTTATTTCCATGCTAACATGTCATGTAAAGCAAATGATTTTGGGATTCCTTATAGTTCCTTAGCACCAGATAGAAATTTCATGAGCACCCTCTACTTTATCTCACTGAAAGTCCCAGTGAAACTGATCTATGTTGTCATTAAGAAAGTGACATTAATAGTCCTCCTATAAAATAGCATCTTAAATAAACATTATTTGACTTAAATGAAGAAAAAGACACAATTAGCCCACCTGCAGCTGTATAACACAGAACTAATATAAAACCCTGCATAGTGCAAGCCACATAGCTGCATGCAAGTGAAATCTAACGAAACCTTTTAGCTTTGCTCAAACAGAGAATCACCATGATTCAATCTTTACAGAACGGAGCACCAAAAAATTGAAATGCAAACTGATCACTAATGTTTGCCGTTAGACAAAGGATTGATGACTGAGATTCTTGTCCAGTTTACGGTTCAGGTTTGTGATTTCTGAAGCAATTTTAAAGTACAGAAATTACTTTTTTATTTAATGTTTTTAAGGACATTTCAAATGATTGTAATATTTCAAATGGTTAGAGTAATAAAAATGTCCTAATTTCACTATCTATCTTTCTGTATCCTCAGTTCAAAATTTCCTTCTGGTTTTTTCATTAATTAACACTAGACATAATTTATTTCCGCTATATTGGTGTAAAAAGTGGTCTTTCAATAATATTAATGGCATTTTTATTTGCCTCTTTTGCCTCCAGATTTCCTCAAAATGATGCTATTGTTTTGAATTTGACTGTAGCGCCGGATGTTTCAAAGATTCAGAAAAAAGGGCTGTTATATATTGCGTGTGCAATTTTTTATTAGTATGTGAAATAAGTGGTCATATTGCAGGTGATCTACAAAAATGATTGTGCAAATTTGACATGCAAACTATTTTACTTTTGCCTATTCATGTGAGAAGATAGTGTGTTCTAAGAGAATATGAGAGTCATCGTTAAAGGAAGACGACATGCTAAGCCATGTAATCGGAGGTGAAAATTATCAATTGTCATAAAACGGGACAGATGGACCCAGTATTCAAGGTGAGACAGTCAGTAGGAAAGTTCAAAGTGTTAGAGGCTACCAGGCATCCTAGAGCTCCCAGGCAGGTTCAGAGTCCAGAGGCGTGAACAGGTGGTCACGCACAGAAGCAGACAGGATTAGGTGCAGACAGGAAGGCTCAGTGGAAGAGGGTAGCCAGACAGGACGTGGAACCAGAACTTGAGCAGGACCTTTAAACTGCTCTCCACCTTGAAACCAGGCTTACTGGTATAAAAACGGAACCTCCCCGAATAAAAAGCCAAAAACCCAGAGGGCTCAGCAGGGGAGGAACAGTGGACGAGCAGGAGATGAGACAGACACAAAACCTTCTTTCCACCAAGATCCAGGACATGAACCGTCGCATAAACTGACCAGACAGACTAACAGAAAACAAATAATGATCTGGCCCTGAATGCCCAGGCTGAACGGTATATAAACCAAAGGAAACAGGTGAGAGGAATAAATGATAATTGCGGCAGGGAGGGAAAACGGCAGGCCAGATCATGACAATCGATATTATTTTAAAAATACTAATTATAATAATTGATAATAAGTAATATTTATATAACCAATTACAGATTAAGCTGTTTTATAGGAGGACGTTTAGTGCCACTGTCTTAAGGACACTTAGAGAAACTAAGTGCTACAAACACAGTAAAAAAAAATGAAATGATTAAAATAATGAATTTTTATCTACCTATGCATCCATCTTCTCTAACTTTTCTGTCAGGGTTGTTGTTGTTGTTGTAGTTGTTGTCAACAAAAATCAAAGCGTGCAGTTGCACGACTAGAATAAGAAGATGAGCCTTGATCGCGTTTCTCTGTTCCTCTTTTAAAATTAATTTGCTGTCGATATCTTCTAGAACAGATCTAATAGCAGAATGTACTCACCTAAACTCTCCAGCGGCAGCCATTGTTGTTGTCACCCAAGTGCGCTTTGGTCACGTGGTTGATTACGTTACTGTTGATCATCTGTCCATCATCGTATAAAGCCCGCCCTGACAATTTGATTGGATCGCCAGAGAGTGGGCGATCATACTGCGCTACTATTGAGCAATGCCAGATCGAACTTCCTGACTCCTAAACGTTGTAAGTGGACTAGTTCGAATGGCACCCAGGCTACCGTATAATGACCCTGGGCCTGAATTAAAAGTACAAACTGCACCACTCTGCAACCCCAGATTTCCAGGACATTACAGTTTATTTTTCTTTTTTTTTATGCTTGTTTGTACTATATACACTCTTTTTATATATTGTTCGTTGTATTTTTATCTTTAATGGCATTTTGCTTTAACTCTTTGCTTTACTCTATATAAGCTTAGGAACCAAAATTTCCCCAAAGGAGTAATCCCAAGAGATAAATAAAGTTGAGTCTAAGTCTATTTAACTAATTTAAGTTTTAAATCCATTCTTTACCTGACTTCCAGTTCAAAATATTACAAAAGAAGCTAAAATAAAACAGCTTCTTAAATCGAGGTTTCAGATTTGAAACATCACTTCGTATGTAGTAAATGTTACATTTGCATATACTTCAACCATGAATTAGCATTTTTGGTCATTAGAATATGATTTCCAGACAGAATGACACGTGCAAAAATACCTTGAAAATAACACTGTTTCCTTAACTGCATAGCCAATCACGTTGCACCTATTTTTCAGTTCTGTTTGCATAAATAAATCCTTGTAACTAATTTTTACGCTCCAAAATCGATCTAGAAATAAGTAAAAATTTCTTAAATCTAGTGTATTTACCCTTAATTTGAGTAGGTAAATAAGACGATGTTGATGTGTTTTTACTCTTAAATAACATAATTAGATAATATTCCCTTGAAATAAGACAATGCAATTATTTTTTCTTATTTTAAATGTGAATTATCTTGTTCTCTTTGGCAAAGTGTCTCACCTCTACCTTCTCAATTGAAGAAAAAATTAACTTATTTGAAGAAAAATTATTATTTAGGATTTGATTTTTTTGCAGTCTAAGATGCACAAACCTGTCAGGCCCTTAGAGGGTTCCAGGGCAAATTTCAAGATTTAGAAGAAAGAAATCTATATAAAACAGGATTTAGACTTTTAAAGATCCTGAGAATAAATTCAAAGTTTTTATAACTTACTTGTGAGAAAGCCTTTTATCTGCATTGTTCATGACAGATTTTTACTTTTTGGATCCGTGTCATCCAGGTGGGAATTACCGCGGTGTGTTTGCCCTAGGCCTGGTTCAGGGTGAATGGAAGATGTATGTAAAGGGGCCACTTGACAGAGAAGAACGCAACCTCTACATCATCAATGTCACTGCAAGTGACGGACTCTTTGTTTCCCACACGATAGTGGAAGTGGCAGTGATAGACACCAATGACAACAGCCCTATTTGTGACCAGGTAAATGCTGAAGTGGTGTGTTGCTTTTTTGGTTGGTACTATGGCTCTTTATGTCCGTGTGCACATGCCTTTTCCAGGCTCTATACTCAACCAGCGTTCCAGAGGACCTCCCCATGAACAAAGTGTGTTGCTGAGGGTTGGAGCTGCAGATGCAGATGCAGGAAACAATGCTCGGCTCAAGTACTCTCTACACGGTACCGGATCCCAGGACTTTCAGCATGGATGCAGACACTGGTATGTTTACTTGGTCACTATGGAAACTCTCTTTTTAGGGCAACAAAATGAAAGGTGGATTATATGACATGACTAGACACAAAGAAATCCAAAGCCTTCGCAGGATGAACATGAAATAGATTAAGATAACCATAATCCATGAAGCTTTGGTGTAAAAAAGAGCTTAACTAGTCAAAACCTTTTATAGCATTGCATAGAGTGACAAAATGGGAAAAAAAAGAGCTAATTAAGTCTTCAATCACCCATTAGTAGACAGGAAAACAGGTGATTAGTGAAAATCTTTGAAACATCATCTCAGGTTTCTTTAGGCAGATTGTTCCAGAGCTGAGAAGCATAGAAACTAAATACTGCCTCGCCTTGTTTAGATTTGGTTCTTGTGAAACCTGAGCTGGTCTCTAAAGACCCGAGAGGTTTTCAATATTCATAATGTACAGGCAGCTCTGAAATGTTTGTCTGCCTCAGGCCATTAAGCATTCTTTAGACAAAAAGCAGTGCTGCGTGATGTGGTCTGTTGTCCTGCTGTTGGCCAGGACTCAGGATCTTAAATGATTTTACAGAATCAATTCATTTCCGTTTATTTATAAACTAAAACACGTCATCTCAAGGCACTTTTTAAATAGAACTGATTGCATTGACTCATCGACTAGACAGCAATCCCTCACACCAAGCATGTTACCGTAGAGATGAAAACTCCCTTTAACAGAAAGAAACTTCCAGCAGAACCAGGCTCAGTGTGAGCAGCCGTCTGCCGAGGCCGACTGGGGTTCAAGGAGACAGAAGCAAACATAGAGAATGAAGCATAGATACAAAAGGCAACTGTCAACCAACTCCACAGGCTGACCCATCCAGGAAACACACTGCCAGGCAGACGAGGTCCAAGCCAGCTACCATGTCAGAGGATAAAAGAGAGCACATACAGTTAGTCAGTCAGAGAAACAGGACTACACTGGAAAACAGGCCAAGCTCCAACATCTATTTAACAAAGGTGTTGATGGCAGCAGCACGGATGATATTTCTCTCCAGGATGGAGTCACAGCCAAACAGGAACAGACCAGATGAAGCTACTATGAGAAAAAGCAGAGAGCAAGTACTGCAGAATGAACTATAGAGATAGCTCCGGAGGATAACCCGAGCCACTCTAACTATTAGCTTTATCAAAAGGAAAAGTTTTAAGCCTAGCCTAAAAGTGCAGACAGGGTGTCTGCCTCACGGACTAAAACTGTAGTTGTTCCACAGGAGAGGAGCCTGTGGATAACTAAAAGATCTGCCTCCCATTCTACTTTAGAAATTCTAGGAACCACTAGTAAACCTACAGATTGAGAGCGAAGTGCTCTGTTAGGAACACTATCAGGAGTCCAGTAAATGTAGCATCACTTCAATCCAACCTACCGAAAATAAGAGCATTCACCAATTTTTCTTTAGTGTCTTTGTCTTGCAGTTGTTGAAATGTTGTAGCTGGTGTTTTAACTAAAGCGCTGGAAAAGTATTGTTTGTTTTGTAAAGTATTTTTTATTTTAATGTCCTTGTTTGCTCCCTGTTTTCCAAATCAGCCTTTCTTTGCTTCTTCTCCTTAGGTGAAATAAAGTCATCAGTGATTCTCGACCGTGAGATCATTCCTAACTACCGATTGATTGCTAAGGCAACTGACGGTGGAGGGCGGTGGTGTGGTGCTGAAGTTCATCTGGTGATCACAGATGTGAACGACAACCCCCCACTTTTCACGCTGTCTCAGTACTATGCCAGTGTGTACGAAGATACACCAGTGAAGGCCCTGCTGACTCGCATCCATGCCATAGATCCAGACGAAGGTGATAACAGAACTGTTGATACATAATGTTGGTTTGCATTTAGCCCCATGACAGTCGAGAAAAAAACAGCTTGACTGCATGCACAGCAGCTCAGCTGATCTCATTCTGCAAATTTATAAGCAATAAATCAGAAATGCTAAAAATAGAAGGAAAATCAATAGATCATGAACACACATGGAAAATGATCAGAGGTGTCAAGTAACAGAGAAGAAATGTTGACTATACATTACTGGAGTAATAATTGTTTAGACAACTTTTTACTTCTACTCCTTTTTCTTTTGCAATTATCTCTACTTTCTACTCCATACGCTTTATAGACTCATTAGTTCTGTTTCATTTAAGCTAATTTTCCTTTTTGGCCTGTTAGTATCTAAAAAAAATTGAAAAAAAAAGCAAAATAAGTTCTTTCATCCAGACAATTCATTTCTTTGTGCTGCACCAAAATTCAATAGTTGTTCGAGATTAAGTTAAATTTGGCGCTGTTGCCATTAGTTAAAAAACTACGAAGTATTAGGAAGTTATCATCCAGAATTATAGAAAATGTTCCTTTAATAGGGTAAAGCAGTAAACCATCTGTCCTTAACATTTTCTTCCTGTATCACTTTCACTTTTATACTTTAAGTAGTTTTAAAAATTTTACTTTTATACCTTTACTTGAGTAAAAAGCTAAAGTGGATACTCTAAGTTCTACAAAAGGGTTTTTAAACATTAGTATTTCTACTTCTTCTTGAGAAATAAATATTTATACTTTGGACACTCTGAAAATGATTATGCAATAAAGTGAAAATAAAAGAATTTGTGCATGGAGATATTTGTCCACACCACTTTAGCATGTCATACACAGTGTGTACTGTCTGGTGGAGCTGCAGCTCAGGAACTGGACTCATTCTGAAGGAAATAGATATAGTTCTAAGTGTATTACAATTCTTAGAGGGGCTTCAATGACCTGAGTGAAGTTAAGCCCCCTCCCACCTTCTTCAAATCAGACAAAAATTAGTGTCAAACATTTGTGCTGTTTGTGCAGCAAAATTTTTTGTTTGTGCTGCTATATCGTTTTAAAGATATAAAGAGATGTTTCTAGGGGTCATCAAAGGTCAACCAGCCCCCCACCTTATTCAAATCAGGCAGAAATAGGTGTCAATTAACTCAGCTCCGTTTGTGCTGGTTTGTGCAACAAAAATTTCGTTTGTGCTGCTTTTGATTTGAAGATTTGAAGAAAGTGGGGGCTGGTTGACCTTTGATGACCTTTAGAAATATTTCTTTATATCTTAGAAACGAGCGTACGCACAAACGAAAATTGTTGCTGCACAAACGCTTTGACTACTAATTTTGTCTGATTTGAAGAAGGTGGGGGGGCCAACTTTACTCAGGTGGTTCAATGTTGGTTCAGGGCCAGACTCAGCAGTATTGGTACTATTCTATGACTCTGCTCCATTCACTGCTGTTTTAGATTATAATTTATGTTTTTTGGGTCCTCTATTACAAATACATCCTAATTGGCTGGTCTGGAACCCCAATATGTCAATTATAAGGAAAGAGGTCAAATGAAAGGCTTTTTATAAGTTGAACAAATAAGAGGAAGCTTCATTTCTCTCCTCTGTGACGGCCATGATGTGTGTCTGATTAAAACTATGGAAACTGACTGATATTATGTGGTAAATGAAAGTAATCAGAATCTATTGCTACATTTTTCCTTGTAAAAAAACTCTCTTTACAGAAGCATTAACTTCACAAACTAAATACTTCTCTACAAGCAGGTCCGGGTCGCATGGTGGTCTATTCCCTGGCTGACTCTGCTGGAGGTTATTTCTCCATTGACAAGTTTACGGGCATAGTGATCCTGGAACACATCCTGGATCGGGAAGTCCAGTCGACTCATCAGATAACCGTGGTTGCATCTGATCAGGGTTTGCCGCTTCCTCTATACTCCCTGGTCAACGTCACAATCACTGTGCTGGACATCAACGACAACCCGCCTGTTTTTGAGCGCCGAGATCAGCTGGCGACCGTTCCAGAGGACCTGGGAGTTGGCACTGAGGTTCTGAGAGTGTATGCTGCCAGCAAAGACATTGGGACAAACGCAGAGATCTCCTACAGCATCAGATCAGGCAATGAGCACAGGAGATTCCACATCCACCCACTGACAGGTAAGGGAGACTTTTCTACCTGTGTGATGCATCCAATGTCTTTTTAAGTCTAAGGTAAGCACATACAGTAGTAGCAATTCAAAATTTCCCCAATTTTCTTGATGGGTCCTTGGCTGGTCCCCCACAATTCCCTTTTAAACATCTGAAATATTTTTTCTGTCATGATTTGTGGATATTAAGATCTAAAATGAAGCATCATCTCCTAGTCAGACCCTGTAATTCAGTGAAAGGGTGTAGTCAAAGTAAAAAAATATGCACGCCCATGAAAAGGCCAGAGGCTGGAAGTTGGAGGGGATATTGCTGCCATTTGGCTTCCATTGGGCTGGCTTTTTTACTGGGAAGGGCCATTTTGAATGGCTGATACTGTAGAAGTTTAAGCCCTGAGAGACTGCGTCCTCCAAAGACCCAGTCTACCTCGACTGGGTCCTTGAAGGTCGATAAAAATAAGAAAGCCTGAAGAGTTTGGCTGTGGATTTAAACAGGTCCAGCCTTCTCCTGCTTTCTCTGCCTATATGTATACAACCATGACAGTTGACACACGAGGCAGGCAAAGAACGAATGCCGAACGTCTCACTCTTGTTCTGGGTGTTAAATGCATTGTTGAAGACCTTTGGCAGCAGTACTGTCATCATATTTATAGTCCCCAAACGGTAGATATGCTGGAATCTGACCTTAAATGTCAGCAACACCCATTTACACAAGGAAAGATAAAACCTTTCAATAAACCAAACATATTTGACTTAATAACCATTTAAAACAACTATTTTCAGCAATTTCAGACACAACTATTCACATACTTGTATTATATTAAACTGTTCTTCCAGTATTCAACACTGTTCAGCTTCCAGCTTCTTGTGTCTTCATGCTGGTTTTAAATCACCAACTAAATGTTCAGGATGTAGAATAAAATTCTGGCTGTGTACCTCATGCAACTCCAAAGATATCCAGTATTTACTTTTTTTGCCAGAAGTAAAGCTCTCCCTCGTTGTTTGTGTTCATGAGAATAAGGTCCAAGGGGCTCTAAGCTGAAACACTGCAGCTTTTCTCTGCTTCCCCAGAGAAAAAAAAACACTCGATTCAGCAAGGTTCCTTGCTGGCCACACCCCTGATTCCTGAAATAACACCCTGACAGCCCATTGCTACACTACAGCTGCCATCTGTCACAAAGTCTTTAAACTCTAAGCAAGCACAGCAACTTAATCAGCAGCAACCAGCAAAAATAATTGCCGGGCATCACAGTTTTCCTGGCAGCAGGTTAGTAACTGTGCAGAAGAAATATCCTCAGAAGTATCAGGCATTAGCAGTAATCGGTAATCAGATTGATTATCATCAGTGTCCCCAAGAGGCCAGGAGGCCCACATAGGCTGGCAGGGAGCACCGGGCCACAAGCCAGCGGAGCATTGAATCTATACAGGTACTTTGAATTGAAAGTATTTTTGCATTGCGACTCAGAAATAATATCGAAGTTTTTGTTATTGTAGATCTTTTTCTAACTTTTACAATGTATTCAATTCAGTTTATTTCTATCATGCCAATTCACAACATGTCATCTCGCACACTTTACAATTCAACAGATCATACAGTCAAATTGACTTCAGTTTTCTGAATCAAACCAGTTGATTGTATGTTTAGAAAACAAATAAGCGCTATGAAATGGACGAACGGGTCCACCCCCTTGGAATGGGGGCTGTTTGGCTTCTTTTGTTAGCCTGCAATGCCCCATACCTGTCTATGTCCAGCTTCTCTTTGGTTATCAAATATGTTTGGTAGCTAAGTGCTTTTAATGCAGCTTGTTTTACAAATCTAAATTTTTGACTTTATCAATGGATAAACAACAGGCTGATTTTAATGTCTTGATTTCTTAATTTGTCTATTTCTACTCTCAGAAGTGTCTCTTCTCTCCACCACCTCCTTCTTCTTCAGGTGCCATTTTAATTGCCCAGCCTTTGGACTATGAGACCTGCAGGGACTACTTCCTAACAGTGGAGGCTCGTGACGGCGGCACTCCACCTCTGAGCGCCATTACTACTCTCAACATAAACCTAACGGATGTCAACGATAACGCTCCAGTGTTCAGCCATGACCTTTATACTGCTGTTTTGCCTGAAGATTCAACAATCGGACAATTTGTAGTTCAGGTAAATTCAAAACATGCATCAGATTATTACTACATGGAAGGTAGACCTGGTAGAAGATGCCATACTGGGACAGTTGCTGGTTCGTACGTAACCTAATAGTCAACTGGACTCACAGTTACAGGTGAAAATAATGATTATTTTGCTAATCAATTAATATGTTGATTATTTTTTCGATTACATGATTAATAATCGGAAAGGTTCCTTAAAGAAGATTAACAGTTTCAAACCTGGTGAAACTAAAACATTTCTACTAGTTCTGGATAGAGCAGATTGAGAGATGAAAAAAATGTTTTATGTTAAATAATGTATGTTTTTAATAAGATTATTGTCGTTGTATGGAAATACATATTTCGCATCATCAATCTATCACTCTCTGACTGGCAGGGAAATTCTAAACCTCGTGAAAGGAGTTAGAGAAATATGTCAAAAGAATTGATTTATACTCACAGTATCGACACATTTATTTTCTATTAAAAAATTTGTAAATAAGCTGTTTAGAGAATCGAACGTGTGAACTTCTCCATGCACAGTTCAAAGCTGCAATTCTAAAGTCAAGGCTAAGCAGCTTCCTCTACAGAAACACGCTCTTGCTTCACCACTTCTACAAAACTTACTCTTATCAAATGATGACTACTCTACCCATTTTCAAAGCTACTGGAGACACTATATAGAGGGTTGCTTGCAAGTCAATCTATTAAAGGAATAGTACACCCAAAACATGATTAGCCTTCATTTTCTACTCACCCCATGCTGAACAACTACTCTATGGAGTACTTTTTTTATTATCTCAAATGCATCTGGAATCTGGGGAGGCTTCTTGCTGTCTGCTGACATTCAAATAATGGAGGTCTATATGGCCCGAGGCAGAAAGGTCCATAAAGGATCCACAAAAAGCGTGTCAATATTCCTCCATACTGCTCGGTCCAATGTATTCCAAGTGTCCTGGTGGGTAGCGTCCAGTCCATTTTTACTCGAAACGAAGTCATTTAGAATGTTTTAGAGCATAAACAGTAGTGTATAGGATTTCCTAAAGCGCGCGCCTGCGTTCCGCGAAGTCTACGAGGAAACAGCGGCCAGACCAAACCAGATGAAAGTGCGCATTCAGCATCTGCTTTCTCGGCAAATGCAAAAGTGTGAAGAAATGTGCTGTTTACCTGTGCAAAGAAAAGAACAAAGAAAATGTCTGAGGACTTCAGTGTTGAGGAAGAGCATGAGCTCTTTGCCGAGCTGAATCACACGCATCATAATGGTTTGGTCTGCCGCCCGGTTTCCGAGTGTCAACTGGCCCTCCCTTCACAATCAATGCAAAATTCACTGGTTAATCTTCCTTTACAAGACCCTTATGGGCCGTTCACCACCTTATTTAGGTCACCTGCTGCAGCCAAACCTGTCACTTACAACAACTGCTCCTCACTTCATCTACAATTACTTATTCCTAAAACCAACAACCCATCAACCAATCTGCTTCTGCTCATGACTGGAACGATCTGCAAAATATTCTTAAACTGGATAGACTAATTTCAGTTTCATCCTTCAAAACAATTATATCATCCTTGTTCACAGACACTTGCAGCTGCTTCTTTACATATTCATTTTTGGGTTGTCTGTTGTTTTTTAAGTTGTATTTTATGCATGTATTACAAATACATCGTATTTATTTTAGCCCTACTTCCCTTTTCCTAAGTGGTGACTCCACATGTCAGGCCACCAGTGTAAATAAGAACTTGTTTTTAATGACTGCCTGTAAAAATAAAGGTGTGAACGGAGGACTGTGCATCTTCATACTCCTGACTTAACGGCCGGAGAACAACAAAACTGAAAACACTCCACATACCAGAATACATGGCATTTAACACCTGGTTCTGATGTAACTCTGTTGGTGGAGCAGCTCCTAGGATGGAGGCGTCTCCTGTGACATCCGTCCAGAGACAGGAACTCACCATCCGGCTGTGGCGGCTGGTGGAGTTTTCTCCAGGAGGGGCTATAAATTCAAAATAGATATATACCAAAGACCAATCAAACGTATACCAAGTTATCACACCAGTATATTTATATGAATGCCAAAATCAAAAAACATTATAAAAACACATAATAAAAAATCAAAAAACAAAACAATTTCATGTACGGGTTTTTACGTTTTGTACATAAATCTTGCCCTTCTGAGGCTTTGTGAAGGCAAATCTGGGTTTTGAATGGTCCAATATGGTGTCACAAACCTAAAAAATGTGTTTTACCAGTTTAATAATGGAGAAGCTATTAGTCAGCTTTATATTTTCTTAATATATAAAAACTATTTATTTTCTAAGTATGTGTTTATTTAGGAGCAACTATGCAAATTAACAAACACCTAGAAGAAGTAGACTATTCTATTATTTTCCATGTGAATCCCAGATTTTTGATTCTTCTTTTCCTTTTTATAAAAAGTGCTTTGCATATCAGTCCTACCTGAATTTATCCATGCTGGGTCAGATCCTGACGTTTGAAAAAGGATGCAGGGAAAGCAGAACACAGCATTAGCCTCACTGCATGCAGTTAGCCAAGCCTTATAGTCAAACCAGGTCCTGGAAAAAGACAGAGTGTACCGTCTCCATCTGTCTTTTGACTGCTGATTAATTTTAATGTTCAGCTGATCAGGTCCAATCGGTTTCACCTCCAGCTTCTCTTGGGAAGCTTGCTTTAAGGAATTTCATTAACACGACTCAACTTCTGAATCAGCCGCACTACGACTGTGACAACAGTTCATGCTAAGATGGCGCAGCTCTTTTGTTCTCCTGTCCCTCTGTGTTGCAGTGGAGGTGCTACACATGAACAACTTTTAACGGGATGTTAACTTTTAACATCCCAGGACGGAAATACATCACCAATCCGACAAAAAACAAAACAGCTTTACTTGTCATTAAAGATTAGATATTTATCTTGCACATCTTAAAATAAATGTATTAATATATTTCAAATTATTTTTATTTTTTAATTTATTTATTCATTTATTTTGTCTTAATCAAGGTCATTGGGTGAGTGGGTGGCGCCCTAGCGCCCTCTATTGACCAGCCTGGTAACATTTTGTCACCTAAAGGCATGTGGAGGGCTGCATCCCGGAATCCTGGTTAGATCAGTATGCTGACCTTTCAGGCCCGAGCCAACGACTTCCCCCCTTTCTGAGGAACTTTGGATGTGTTATAAAAAGTCGTTATAAATTAGTGAGCTCTATATTACATAGAGCTCACTAATTTATAACGACTCCGTTAAATTTTGGAAAAGGAAGTTTTGATCCCACAGAGAAACTTTCACGCCACAAGAGGGGCGTCACCAATGGCGTAACGACCCAAAAATAGGCCAGTAAGCAACATATGGCCCCATCTGAAGTACAATACCCCCATCCCCTACATGCCCCCCATCGCTAACACATTGTATTTATGCCGGTTATGGTTTTAATCTACGCTCTGGATTACCCATAATTCCAAGTGGTATTGTAAAATATAAAATACTCAAATACATTGTTCTTTTAAGATCTTTATTGCAGTTTGGAAACATATTATATAAGTGTATTATTTTACCAACCGTCTAATAACTATACACAGTTATTAACATAGTAATTAAAAAATACCACTGTCTGCTTTAGAATTGGTGGGATTTTCTCCAGCTCCCAACAGAAATCTGCCATGTGTTGCGGTATAAATAAAGTACGGTCAGTCAACCATGTATCAGGTGGGTTAAAGAGAAGTCCTAGTCTACATTTGCATAGGGGGCCAGATTTCCAGATGTCAGTGACGGGGCCCCTAAGAGGTTGGGGGCCCCTAAGCAACTGCAGTCTCTGCTTACCGATAGTTGGGCGTCACCTTAAACTTGTCTTTGTGCTGTTCATGTCCCAGTCAGATCAAGTCTTTCACTAAAAATGTCAAATGATAAGTAATGAAACTGCGGCGCTGATAAATATTGATGCTCATATGACATCTCTGACATCGCACTTTAAAACTGACATCAAAGTTTTTTCAAATTTTACTAAAAATGTGGTTTATGTTTCCTTCATGACTGATGTATGTATATTACGTAGAGCTCACTCATTTATAGAAATTATTTTACAATAATTGAGTACAGTATTTCATTTTCCTTTCTCATTCAATATGTAGCATATTATATTTTGTGGTGTGGTGTTAGTTTCCATTAATTTATTTCTTTTTTATGTGCAGCTTATAGCAGAAGATGCTGATAGTGGTCTGAATGGAGGCATCCTCTACTCCATTTTCAGCGGAGACCAGGACAACGACTTCTTCATTGACCCTTTTAGCGGGATCATAAAGGTCAACAAGCCGCTGGACCGCGAGACAGTAAGGAGACATACGTCTTATAATCCTCTCCTGTTTAAAAAACATTCCCTCATTTGATTCTGTTCTCTTGGGTAGAGATTTACCAATCCATTTTTCATCTGATCAAGTCCGATGGATCATGAAATCATAACTGTTGCAATCATAAGAAGTCACTAAATTGCTATATATCTATTTCTTTGAACCATATCAGTAAAAATAGGAGTGCCTAGATCGGATTTCCAGCATCACTTATCTGATCCAGCTAATTTGTTAATCGTTGCATCTC
Source organism: Cyprinodon brontotheroides (assembly GCA_018398635.1). NCBI lineage: Eukaryota > Metazoa > Chordata > Actinopteri > Cyprinodontiformes > Cyprinodontidae > Cyprinodon > Cyprinodon brontotheroides. The sequence goes on along the minus strand of JAGKQL010000009.1, from coordinate 723,561 downwards.
TACTTTTGGGCTTTCTCAGTCTGACGAATGAAAATTCTAGGATTCCTTCTTACGACAAGTTTTCTCTGCAGTTATTGGCTTCTTGGTAACTATTAAAGGAAAAGTCCGGTCAGCGAGGAATGATCAATAGGAACATTATTTATACCTAAAATTAATATATTTGCAGTGATTTAATGAATTTAGCGTTAATCAGTAATAAAATAAAAACAACAATGTTCCCTGCATTCACTGAGTCTGGGAGCGGCCATTTTTGCCCAAATATAGTAACCCCTCCCTCCTGCCATCTTCCAGCAGTGGCGTCACGGTCGCGGTAAGCCTAGCGCCATTCTCCCTTCTTTACAAGCAAAATCAATGGGAACTAATAGACAGGACTTCACCATTGGAAATTCACCAGGAAAAGCTATAGTGAAACTGATAATGCCCACGTGCATGGCGGCTGGATGCTGGAATACATCGGGTAAAGTGAAAAAAGAGGTTATTCCACCTTTCTGATTCCTGATCCTCCACGGACGAGGGTTTTGGTATTTGACTTGAAGAGGAGGATTTGCCATCCGAACTTCTGGCCAGAGAAAAACACGTAATATGTAGCCAACATTTGGAAGAAGAATGTTTTCAAGATGACTTGGATAATAAGCCGCGTTGTGACAAACACCAGATACAGCACTGGGACTTGATCAACAGCGATACGCACCGTGGCGTCACTAACCAGTAGGTGGCAGTAGTGTTCTTTGACAAACATGGATGCCTCCGGTAAAAGCACATTCAAATGAAATTACTCTTAATTAAAAATACTTACCATTTATTGAACAGTATGGAATAATTTCATATTTAAAGTACTTTCAGAAGTTTGAATTCTGAATATGACCAGACTTCTCCTTTAAAGGGCATGGTTGTAGACTGGTAAACAGTTGAAAACAGTTGCACCCACTAGAGATGATGAATAATTAATTCAGCTACATCTCTAAAACAAATGTGATTTTAAACCTTGTGCAACATGATGCAGAAAATACCTTTTTTTTGTCTTCAGCCTGCATAGTTGATTCTATTCTCCAAAAAGACCAGAGCGTATTTAGAGAGTACGTAGCAGAACAATTAGAATGATGTCTGTTTATATGAGTCAGATCTATTTGCCCTGTACCCTGAAGTTATATTTGAGGTAAATGGGCACACTAAGCACCATAAAAGTGACTTGAAATAACTGCTGACCATTCAGGTCAACCAAATTACTATACAAAGCAGTTAAACCTGTGAAGTAATAAAAAAAGCTACCTGTCAAACTAAGACACTTAGTGACTGTCACCCTGTCCTAGCTGTTGATCTTTGCTTTTTTTTTTTTTTACCTATATTTAGGTACATTCTGACTTCCCTTTACGAGGCCACTTTAGGGAAATGTGTTTGTAGCTAGTAATAGTGGCGGCAGTCACATATTGAGAGGTGTCAAAAGTATTAATGTTTATTAGGTAGGAATACAAATCCTACTGTTTAAAAATACTTTTGTAGAAGTTAGAGGTTAAACTTAAGCTTTTTATTCAAGTAAAAGTGTAAAAGTAGAATTTTTAAAACTACTTAAAGTATAAAGTAAAAGTAATGCAGGAGAAAATGTTAACGACAGAAGCTTTACTGCACTACTCTATTAAAGGAAAATTTTTCTACAATTTTGGATGATAACTTCCTTAGCCTTCATTTCCTTAGTTTTATCACTAATGGTAACAGTGTCAAATTTAGCTTTCAATCATCTTAAAAGACAATTTACTTTATTATGTAGTGAACAACAAGTTGGGGCAGCACCGAGGCCAACCACAAAAAAACATTTGTCTGGATGAAACAAAATATTTCGATTTTTTTTTTTTAAATACCAACAGTCCATAATGAAAATTAGCCTAAATAAAACAAAACTATCATGTTTAGTTTTTTTAATGTAAGGAGTAGAAGTTAAAAGTTGTCTAAAAAATAATTACCCCAGCTAAGTATAGATAGCCAACATTTCTACTTAAGTATAGGTAACAAAGTATTTTAAAGTATTTTTGCTTTGTTACTTGAAACCGCTGCATATTCACAACTTTAAACTGGTTCCTATGCTGCTTTACAGAGGAAAGGATTTTATTATCAATAAAGCACCAAAGCAACCATGTTGATTATGGCACATATCACTATGTTCTGTCTCAAAGTCCCAACTCTCTTTTGTCTTCATAGCTCCATTGCTGACACTGAATCAATACGTTTGTGATGCACTCTGTCCTTGTAGGTTCCCAGCTACTCACTTGTTGTTAGAGCACTCGATACGGGAAGCCCACCAATGTCATCCACTGCCATGGTCAGCATAGAGGTGTCTGACATCAACGACAATCCACCCACCTTCTTCCCAGCAAACCTTACTGCTGTCATACAGGTAAACATGGCTCTAACATTTCAAGTCCAACTGAAGATTGTGATAATAAGCCCAAGAAAATCAGATTTGTTCATAGTAATCTAAGTTGTGTGCTGTTTAATGAGAGTGCAGTTAACAACTCTGACTGCCAGGCGAAGAAGGCTTAGCCTATAAAGCTTAGCCAGGCTCTTTCTCTCTCTGGAGGCTTTGCACATGTTCTTTCAATCTCTACCAGACCAACTTTTGATTCTCATTCTTGTCGATGTGTATTCCCACTATCCTCTGGGGCACTGCAGGGCGATAGACGGTCCTTCTCCATCATCAAACAGAGATACAGAGCGAGCCTATGTTTCACAAATGATGCAGAAGATAAAGCATCTCTAAATACCCAATTGGAATAGACAAGAAGTCAAACATGACAAAAGTAAACACATCAGATTTATTTAAAAGAGACATTTAACCCCAGAAGTTAACCAGAACAGGTCAGACCAGGTTGCAATAAGTCAGGTAGTTCCTTGAGTTATTTGACAGTATGGACGAGGAAAACCAGAAGTTTACTGTGACTGTGTGTACTTTTTGATGTTTTTATCTTTTATATTGAATGCTGTGCAGCTAAAATTGTTTTTGCCAATATATTTTATTTTTGGACATATGTTATAATGCTTAACCATAACAACTATATCAAGTTGTTTTTTTTACACCTGGGAGAGGCTGATTCAAATTTTAAAAGCTTAAATAATTACTTCCCAAAAAAAAGGAGGTGCCAAAGTTAAATCAGATTAGAATCAGAACATGTCACTGTGAAGTATTTTTTTCTCTGCAACCTAGATATTAAACTGTTGGCATCTAATAACCATCCATATAATTTACCCAGAAAGTTTACTAGTGTTGTTTTGGCAGCTGTTTACATTCCACCCTCTGCTGTAGCAACACTGAAACCCAAATGCATTTGTGGCAATGTGATTTAAATCACACCTCACTCTTTGATACATTTCCAGCATCCCAACAGTTTTTCAGTTGCCATAACAGAGAAACCAGAACTTCTTACCTGTTCTTACAGTTTTATGCAAATGCTAAAATAAGACCTTTCCTTTGGGAAGTCAGATCATTGTGCTTTATTTCTTAGCTAAGGAGGCTCTTATAAGCCCCATTATAAGAGGAAACCTGCACTGAAGAGAACTGTAAGAAGGATCAGTCAAACAGAACACTATTAGTAACGCTAGAAAACTTCTACACCAAAGACTAAAGAAATATTCTGGCCCTGATGGCTGGAGACATGAAACATAAATATGGGCAGGAAGAGGTGGATCAGCTGAGCAGTGATGAGAAACAGGGCAGAGCTACACAGGTGAATGAAATGAGCAATCAAGCCAACCATCTGCACCAAAATCATGACAACTTAAGCTCAAGATAGCAAGCAAGGAGGCGTGCAGGAAGAAGCTCGGAAACAAGCTCCAGCAGATCCGAGTGTTGTATAAAGTACTGAAATCTCGGAGTCAAGTAAAAGTATAAGTACCCTCCCCAGAAAGCCATGACTTTTGGTAAAAGTCAAGTCACTGACTGAGATGTTACTTGAGTAAAAGCCTTAAAGTATCTGGAAATGAAGCTTGTACTTAAGTATAAGATTACTGTAAAAAATAGATGTACCAAGTAATGTGGTGAAAAGGTATAAGTAAAAAGTAAGTCTAGTTTGAATGACATTTTTTTACATTTTGCAGAGTGAACTTTGAATGTTAAATCTCACTTAAAATACTATACATAACCAAGTGTAGGATAAATTTAGAATGGCTTTGCTGCGAAAAAGACGTATTCTATTGGTGTTGATGAAAAGCAGGCCCAGGCAAGACCCGACTTTGTAGTCAGTAGGCGGGGTCAAAACACTTGCGTTTCTCTCACTCATTTTTACTTTTGTTTTGTTTTACTTAGTAACTAAAACCAAACATTGAAAATGTATCGGAGTAAAAAAGTATGCAATTAAGTTCATAAATGTAGTGAAGTAAAAGTGAAAGTTCTCAAAAAATGTATACTCTTGGAAAGTTTAAAGTACTCCAAAATATGCTTAAGTACAGTAGTGAAGTATTTTTACATTTGTTACTATACAACACTGAGCAGAAGAATATTAGACATAAGTGGGCCGGGATGGAGTAGATAACGCAGGCTTCAAGCAGAGAGAGGATTAAGACAGATGGAAGCCTGGAAACAGCCAATGAAGTGAATCCATTGTTCAATAGGTTTCAGTTCTGGAACAAACTCTGCATCCTTCTCTACTGTCTACAGTCAAACGTATGTCCCTCAGACCTATCAAGGGGATTCCTGAGGGTCCTGATTTTTTTAACACTCACTCTATGTGAAAGTGTCTTTTTTAATATTATTTTCTTAACTCCTTCTTAATTTTTTCCTCTGCTCCAGGAAAATAAGCCCATTGGCACCAGAATTCTGCAGCTGTCAGTCATCGACCAGGACTCCACTCACAACGGCCCGCCTTTCTCCTTCAGCATCCTGTCTGGAAATGATGGCAGGGAGTTTAGGTTGGACTCAGATGGCACACTGGTGGCAAATCAAGTCTTCAGAAGGGACATAGCAATGGATTATGTTCTTCAGATCCAGGTAGAGTTTAATGCTGTTCTTTTTGTGTCCCAAGGTGAAAAAGATCTAGTTAAGTTCCATGATTGTATTTTCACATCATAAAGAAGAGACAAAAGATTGAAATAACCATTATTTGGTAAAAGGAAGAGGAGGACACAGCGACCTCTGCTGCTGTTAGGTTAAAGATTGATATGACCTTTGGTGGAGATTAAATGTAAACTTTCTGTCAAAGTTCCTGTTTAACCATTAAAATTTTTCGGTTCCTAAAAATAAAAGGCAGAATATCAGGAGCACCAACAAACCACCAGAGTCCAGACATTGAGTCAGTTTTCAAATTTCTTTTGGGCTCTGAGGTAACAATAAGAATACAGGAGATACCCAAAGGCAAGCCCGTAAAAAGCAAGGGTTATAGTGGGAGCTAATTGATATGTAGCTTAATACATTTGTCTTCAGTTGTTTATAAACATGAAAATATATTTTGTATTATGTAAAAATTAGGATGTATAAAATTACTTCATTAATTTATCAGAATTATTTGTAACACTGTCCGCCAAAAGCAGAGAGGTTCAACAGATTCAAAATTTGTGCTCTGGCTGCTCAGAAAAATGAAAAAAAGTAATAAGATCAAAGTTAATAAGATTAGTATTTCTGAATCAGGTAAATTCTTTCCCACTGCGTCACTCAGAGCAAACCTGTATGATCTGCGGTGAACAGGTGCATTATAGCATGGATGCATGGCGGATAGCAGGGCACCTGTAGCTCTTTGATGCCCCAGATAATTTGCCAAACATTGATGTTTTATTCAACCCATTCATCCAAATGCAGCCTGTTATATATTGATTTTTTAAAACTGGGATTGAAGAGCAGAACGTCTGCCGAAACAGGTGCTTTTTCTTAACTAAAGCCAACTTGCACATCCAGCAGGCTTAGATAATTTGTGATCGCTCTCATGAAGACAAAATGCTGTAAATGTCCATAACAAAATAATATAAACATTAAGAAAATCTATTCCCTATTCATTTGTTATTTTATATATTTAATTAAGTATGGCAAGGAAAAATAAAAAGGAATTCATCTGTTCATTTTTCTTTGTTATGTAATGTAATGAATTTTGGGGGAAAAAACAATGTTTATCCTATTTGACTTATTAGTTTTACATTGAAAAAAGGCTGATACACAGACTCAAAGCGGTACAAAAAAATTATGTCAATCTAATGATTACCAGTTAATGTTGGATTTTTTTTCATGCACTGCACAGATTTTCTTGTGCACTCACAATAATGGAACATTGCAGTTGCACGATTGCACAATCATGCAGCTTAGAGGGAACATTGCACATTATTCTACTGTATGGTTTTTAAGTCAGGAGAATTGACAAAAGTGATTTACACTACATTCAGTCATTCACCCATTCATGTACGCCTTTTCTGGCTTTTAAGGGCAAGTTTAATGGCCTCGACAGGTCAGCCTTGAGTTTGATAGAATTCAATTTAATTCAGTTTATTTATATAGCTCCAGTTCACAACACGTCATCTCAAGGCACTTTACAGTTCACCAGATCATCCAGTCAAATTCACTCAAAGTCATATAACTCTAGAGCAATAAACAATCCTATCAAAAACTTCAAAAATGTAAGAAAAATCAAAAACAAAATTTAAAATCCATTGACAATGCAAAATGTAATATGGCTTATTTATAAAGACTCGGTCAATCTCTTAAATATTTGTTTATCTCATTTTTTAAGTTTATTTATTTGTTCTGTTTGGCTTCCTTTGTCCCTGCTTCAGGTGTCGGATTCTGGCAAACCTTCATTGTCCTCCTGCTCTAATCTCACTGTTCGAGTGATTGAGGAGAGTCTTCATCGGCCAGTAGCCTTACCAATGGAAATTCATATAATCACAATGGAGGATGAATTTCCAGGTGGTGTAATTGGGCAGCTCCATGCCACAGATGCCGACCCTTATGATGCACTGACCTTTGGACACGCAGCCCCCTCCCAGCGCAGTCTGTTCAAGATCAGCCCCCACGATGGGAAGATCATTGCCCTCAGTGGGTTGGATGCGGGTGAATACTTCCTCAATGCCAGCGTTAGCGATGGCCGCTTTAACGTGCCTGTTCCTGTGAGCGTGCATGTAGAGCAAGCATCCCCTGATATGCTTCGTGACGCTGTGACTGTGCGCTTTGAAAGTGTAGCGCCACACGACTTTGTAGCATCATACCTGAAGAGCGTGGTGAAGGTGATGCAGCAGGCGGCCACCTCCCAACAGCACGACAGGCTGCACCTGCTCAGCCTGCAACCAGTCGGTGGAACACAGCAACTGGACCTGCTTGTTTCCGTGGAAACAGCAGGAGGGGGTTACTATAAGGCCGCTTACCTGACTCAGAAACTTAGCACCTCACGGCGGAAACTGGAAGATGTGCTCAGAGTCTCAGCTATTCTGGATAAGAACTGTTCTGGGTTGGAGTGTCGAGGGGCGCAATGTGAGCAGAGTATCACTCTGGATTCACACAACTTGGCGACATACAGCACTCCTCGAGTCAGTTTTGTCTCGCCTCGCTTCCACAGGACTTCACGCTGCACATGCCATGGTAAGATTATATCTGGATGATACCGGGGACCTTTTATTGTGAGAATTACTAATTGAGAAAAGTCAATAAAGTGTCTATTATGTAAAAAATATAGACTTCAGGAGGTAATGGAATTTTACTACAGCTAATATTTTTAATAATTGCCTGCATTATTTACCTTAGCTTGATTGACAGTCCAACATTTTGCTGTGGTTTTAAAACTGTCACATGGTGGCTTTTCCAAAATAAAGGTAATGATTTTTACCTTCATACCATATAGTTGGGCCTAGCCTATCTTGTCATCATGAAATTATAAAAACATAAACATAATGATCACACAATGATGGTGGTGCATACAGAAAACAATTCCCTCAGTCAAATGTAAAAAAAAAAAAGACAATAAAGATAAAACAAAAAAAACACGAAGGGCAGAAGACCTGTTGAGCGATTGCAATTACAGGCATTTCAACCTTCAGACCTTAACCCACAACAGTTTTTCATTTCTTTTCTTTTCAGTGAGAGATACCAGCATTACAGGCTGACTGTTCCATTGCTTTGGTCTAAGCTGTTTTTGTATATAGACACATATCTGTTAAATTTAAAGTGGAACTTACAAATAAAATGACTTTCAATTACAATAATTTGACAAATCAGTTTTTCATTCAGCCTTAAGTTGGATATTCTCTGCAAACAGTGCGATAAAACAGCTAAGGATGTCCTAAACTTATTTGCCAAATGACTAATGACATAAAGGCACTCTCCATGGTTCTGAAAATTGGATCACCTTTAGGCTAATTTGTTAATAAAAACTTTTTAACAAAGTATTCTTTATTTTGTGTTTCAAGAGAACAAATCCTACATGAGGAGAACTTCTAACAGCACACTAAGAGCAGGTGAATATTTTAGTTTGTTTGAATGTACTTTATGATTTTAATTTTTTTTGATTAACATGTGGGATCATATACTTTAATAAAGTGCCTTATGCTTGTTGTTGTTGATAAAACTTCTTAGGTTGTTCTGTAGAAACGATCTCAGACATGGATGTGAAAACATGATTAGGAATCAAAGCTGAATACAAAACTAAAACCACTATTGTTTGGTAGCTACCAATATGCACCACACATTGATTGATTTACTGATCTTATTTGTTAAATACTGAATCACATTATAATCTTTTCTTAAAAAGAGAAACTGCACATTTTGATATAACCACAGCAAAAAAAAATTGAATAATGTTATTATATAATGAAATAAATCGGAATGCTTCCACTGATGTTGACCTTTTGGAGGCATTTATTTCAATAGACAGTTGTAGTCATGTTTTATTACAGTTTTAAGTTTAAGTTATTACATAATGCAGCATTACAAGCACTTTGAAAATATAAAGTGACATTTAGAAACCATTGTTTTCATTTATTTTCTCCTTTTACTGGTTTGTCTTTCATAAAAATTCATAATTGCAAATAATTTCTAAAACTGAAATAACATCACACTTTCTGATTGACCTGCTTTACTCATTTTAATATCTATCTGAAGAATATCCTGATATCTGTCAAGAGAAGCGGTGGTACCACTTCCTAATTTTCTCTCTGTCCATGTGTGTTTGTGCACAGATGCCAGTTGTGCGGTTCTGCTAGAACAGTGCGAGGACCAGCTGTGCCCACCAGACATGCAGTGTGTTTCAGTTGAGCCCACTAGAGGACGCTACGCATGCCAGTGTCCGCGGGGCAAACTAGGGGAATGTGCAGGTGTGATGGGGATGAACCTTTGAATGAAATAAATGCATTTGAGCTCAGAAGCAGAGTGGTGTGTTTACAATGACCTTCGGTGTTGTGCTGCATACAGGTCACACGTCACTGAGTTTCTCAGGCAACAGCTACATTAAATACAGACTGTCCAAGCAGCTGCAGATGGAGCTGAAACTGACCCTGAGGATCAGGACGCTGCAGAGCCGAGGAATCATCATGTATATGCACAACGAGCGCTGCGTTATTCTCAAGGTAACTGCTCACACACAATCATAGCAGTTGGTGAAACCATTGTTTTAACGAAGGCAAACTTTAGAGAAAGTATTCTGTAGATCTTTTCAGAAGTTCCTTGATGTGTTAAAGCTTCATAGCATTTCAGAAACTCCTGTCCCCCAAGGTGGTGGTAGTGTGATAAGGTGGTGGTAGTGTGATGGTCTGCCGCTGCTTTGTTGCATCAGGATCTGAATGACTTCCTGTTATGGAATGAACCAATCCATCCTGTAGGACAGTGTTTCCTAACCGAGGATAGGCTTACCCCTAGTGGTCCGCGAGTGCATTGCAAGGGGTACATTAGAATATTTTATTTATCAGGTAATAAAATAGGGCTAGGATGTGTTTTGCTTTCTGAGGACCCGATTAAAAAAATAAACAAGCTTTTATCGACCAAAAGGTACGTTTTTGTTAGATGTTTGAGTTGACCTTCAGCTTTAACAAACATCCAAAACAAGCAGAGGAACAGACAAGATGTGGAGAACAGGCTGGTATCAGCTGTTTTTCATACTGAGCTCATCAAAGCAGCTCATGTGTCTTGATGAAAACAAAGTGAAACTAATTAAGTAAGTCTGACTATCATTTTTGTCCAGTACTTGGTTCCATATTCATCAACTTTAAGTGTGATTATAAGGAGTTACTCAGAGGAGCTGCAGTTTTATAAATACAGGTTTATAATAGGATTTTATTTTGTCCTTATTTTGATTTCTTAGGAAACTTTCAGGCATCATATTTATGTTGTTTTTTTCTTTATTTGAGATGGAAAGCATAAAAGTATAAAAATAAAATGCTCACATTAAAAGATTAAGTAAAATAGTCCTTGTCACAGTTATTGTATGTTCCACTTTTGGACAATCATAAATACTTTTGACTGAGGGCGACTCACAGAATTCAACTTTATTGTCATTACACTGTCACAAGTACAAAGCAATGAAATTCACTCTCTGCATTTAACCCCTCCCCTTGGGGAGCAGTGGGCTGCCATTGTGTGGCGCCCGGGGAGCAGTGTGGGGGTTAAAGGTCCTGCTCAGGGATTGAGAGTGGTAGTCTCACAGAGTTCCTGAACTCAGAACCTCAGTGATCCAAGCGCAATGCCCTAACCACTAGACCACTACTCCCCGCCATTGGCACAAAGGGTGCACAAGTGAAAAAAGGTTAGGAAGCACTGCAGTAGGAGAATTTCCAACCCTCAGTTTTAGACCTTAAGCTCAGGCATGCCTGTATTATGCAGCAGGACTGTGATCTGGAGCACGAGTTCACCTGGAAACTTCTGAAAGAACATCTGAAGGCTTCAAAGCAGATTTGCTAACACCTGTGGTTGTTCATGCTGGAAAACCCTCCAGTGGTTCAGAATTTTAGAATAGTCTCCTGAAAGAGTTGCCAAAACTGTGATGGAAAAGAAACATGAAGGCTTTATGACATTAGTTCATCGGGGCAATTTGTTTTTGGGCCAGCTTGCTTTAAATTATTTATTCCTTTTATAATTAAAAGCTCAATATGTCAATACTTTTTATTTTCTCAGGTTATGTTTTTCTGTGGTGTTTCACAAAGCAGGTTTAAAAAATAAGATTCAAATCCTCAACTCTAAATTGATCTAGCCTAAGGTTTCACAATGGCTTCTATGATTTAGTTCAATCAACTCTAAGTAGGTCCACTTAGAGTTAACTGGTGGATGACAGGTTTAAAAAGCCATCATTAGTGGAGCCCCAAAATCCACAAGTCACCATGACAACAAGCAACAGGAAGTGCCTCTTTCACCCCGCAGGAACTAGAGATTTTAATGCAGAAATGAAAAAAAAAAGAGAATGTGTTCAAAGACAGAGAAACATCGCAACAGCTGCAAAGGAGCGCAAGATGGCGAAGGAGAAGACTGTTGCTGGAGTTAATGCGTAAATTTATTTAAAGGGTTCATAGAATGAGTGCTGGTCCTTAAGGTCTCTGAATAGGGTGTGTAACATTGGTTGGGCTGAAAATGGCTTATTTCCTGTTCTATGAGCCCTAATGCAAGCCTGATTAAAAGCCCTAGAATGAAACGACAGGTTTTCTTCCTTTTATGGTATGATCATGGATATTTAGATGAGCTGTGCGCTGATTGGTTGGTTTACAATGAGCAAAGCTGCTGAGCAAAGACGCATCAAAGCATTATGATGACCTTTTTTGAAAAGTGAAACACTTTGCAAATGGAACAAGACGATTTACATTCAAGATAAGAAAAAACAATTGTTTTTGCAGTTGAAGTGCATATTTTTAATCATCTTTTTTTAAGCATAAATATACTCATTCCACTGACAATTCATCTTATTTACCCACTCAAATAAAACGTGAATACACTTAATTTAAGAGTTTGTTACTTCTATCTAGATTGTGTTTGTAGTGTTGTTATCCCTGTTGTAATAAACCAGGTCTAATCAGTGGAGGAAGGGGCTGTTCTGCTCTACAGCAGAAGTCATTGAGTGTGTCTGTGTTCCTACAGTTGGACGAAGGGAAGCTGTGGTTCCAGCTCTCTTGTGCCCCACTGCTGAATGGAGGTTCTGACGGTCCTGACATGTTGGGTCCTGCTGGACGTCGCATCAATGATGGGAACTGGCACACTGTGGCACTGGAACTGAACCGTAATTTCAGTAGCCTGGCTCTGGATGACAGCTATATCGAGCAGCGGCACCCCCCCTCCCTGATCCAAACATTATCTCCAGATCGAACGTTCTACTTTGGAGCGCTGGTCAGTACCTGCTTCATAGAGTCACCGCTGTTATGATTATCTGCTATCCTAGTTTCGCACTCTTCATTATACATTTTGTTTTATAAACTCAGTATAAGTTGGAGTGAGAGAACAAAAACTTCTGTTAGATTGCCTTAAAAAGTATTAAGCTGCTTCAGTAAGCTGCATTTTTAAGAGGCTCCCATCTTTCTTATTAGTTAGACTAATGAGACTATCAGGTGTTGATATATCTGAATAATAGCAGGTGAATAAATAGATAATCCTACTATAAAACCTATAGATGGGATTACTGCAACTGCAGCAGGTATGGAAAGAATAATGTGCCTCGTATTCAATACATTACAAACTATAAAGATTTATTTGTATATCTGAAAAGTTAAATAACACTTGCAATAGATGTATCAGATTACTAGAAATATTTTTTATCCAAAGTAAATAAATAATGGATTATTTCATTTATTCATCAAAGTTATCAATGAAAAACATTCACGTTTTTACTTTATGGTCATCATTAGTCTAGTTAATTAGTCTTTATATTCTCAAGTTAAAATCTGTTTTGCTACCGAAATATATATTTACACACACACAGTGAATGCCATACGCTCCTATTTGGTCCCTGGCCCGGTCAAGGTTGTCAATTGGCCTGTCCATGTCATAAGCAGAATCCTGAAACTGAAAGGAAATCTATTAATTCAATTCAATTCAGTTTATTTCTATAGCGGCAATTCACAACACGTCATCTCAAGCCACTTTACAGTTCAACCAGATCAAACAGTCAAATTGATTCTGATTTTTCTATCTAAGGAAAACCAGCTGATTGCATCGATTCATTGACTCTTCAGCAATCCCTCACACTAAGCATGCTTGTAGCAACAGTGGAGAGAAAAACTCCTTTTAACAGGAAGAAACCTCCAGCAGAACCAGGCTCAGTGTGAGCAGCCCTCTACTAAGCATGCTTGTAGCGACAGTGGAGAGGAAAAACTCTCAAGGAGAAAGAAGCATAGATACAAAAGGCCACTTTTCAAACAGGAGAAACACATGATAATGGGCACAATGCACAACTTTACTACTTCTTGAACTTAAGGCAGCCTATCTTTTTCTACTGGATGAATTAATTAATCCAGGTGTGCCTGGCCTCAGTAACCATGGCCAGACACACCTGGATTAATCAGTTCATCCTGTAATGAAAGATAATAAGATAATAAAGATAATAACAAGCTGCCTTAATTTCAGGAAGTAGTGGCGTTGTGCATAGAGCCCATAGAATGCACTTCAAGCGTGTTTTCCATTTGCCTCTGACTTGGATTTATAGTAATACATATATATATATATATATATATATATATATTATCTTGTGTGGTTTGTGGTATATATATATATTTAAAATTGTTTGTATATCTGGAGTGTGGAACATAAGTAATTTCCCTCTGGGATTATTAAAGTATGTCTGATTCCTTCTGATTCTCCTTGAACCCCAGTCAGCCTCAGCAGATGGCCGCTGACATGAGTCTGCTTCTGCTGGAGGTTTCTTCCTGATAAAAGAGAGTTTTTTCTCTCCACTGTGATGCACAGTAGCCACAAGCTCATCCAGGAACCACTTCCTGGATCCTGATCCAGATCCTGCCGTCAGTGACTGGATGCAATCAGACTGAATGATCTCTCTAAACTGCACTTAGATGACATATTGTGAATTGAATTTAAAAACCTCTCTCTAAACTGAAAGCATGTACAAGCAACAAGACATTCCGCTTACTCAGAACTCAGGAAGGCTGATTTAAATGATAAAAACTCTGTGACTGTCTTGAATTGTTACGAATTTGTGCCATGGAGCATCTTTGGATTCAACATCCTGCCTTGAGAAGTTCACTCAGCCTCATACTAAGAAGCTTTGGTTTTACAACCATTTAAACTTTAAACAGTTGGTCATTATGGCCCAGTCAGTGTTACATGTGACCTCATTATTATATGACTGAATAAAAAGTCTTACTTCTTATTGAAATCACAGCAGGAAACATTCATATTGAGGATGGGGCAGAAGCACTAAGGCTGCACCTAACGATTATTTATCAATCTGTTGATTTAATTAATCGATAATCAAATAGCCAAAGGTTCCTTAAAAAAGTTTTTTTTTACTACATAAACCAGGTGAAACAAAAACTTTTCAACTTGAGTAGTTCTGTATAAAGCATATTGACAGATGAAAATGTTTTTTATCTTAAATGTAAAATGTTTATATATTTATTTTACAATCTTGGTATAATTGCTGCTCTATGTGGGGTGGCTCTGTCAGCTAAAGGCATATTTTACAGTCCTTATACTTCAATTAATTATTAATTGATTACTAAATTAGTTGACGATTATTTCAGGCGATTATTCACAAATAATCTAATTAATTGGTTCAACCCTACATCACACCATGCCTCTTGTTTTCAGTGTAGGTAGGGCATTTAAATGATTTGTTCTTTTGTTTTTATTCACCTTTGAATTCTGAACCCTTAATTTTCAGGTACAGCCACCGCATTCACGTAATCTCGTAGCCTCCCAGAAGGACCCACGGGTGTATGAGGGATTCCAAGGATGCCTTGATTCAGTCATGCTGAATAATAAAGAGTTGCCTCTGCAGAACAAAAGGTCGCAGTATGCAGAGGTAGTGGAACTGACAGAGCTGAAGCTTGGATGCATTCTCTACCCTGATGCCTGCCAGCATCAACCCTGTCGCAACGGCGCCACTTGTACCAGTCTGCCCTCTGGTGGTAAGTCACACTAAATACTAAGACAAGAAAGAAAAGGCAGTGCTGATTAGAGGAATTATTCAGCCGACAACCTTTTTATCCACTAACAACAGTATATGCTTATATCCCAGGCTATTTTACTTCATACATTGATTTTTATTAAGGGAATAAGTAAACGTGGGATAAGATGCCCTTCCCTTCATTTCTTTTCAACATATTTTAGGGTGAAACTGAATCCACATTTAGTTTTTGTAGACTTTTTACGACTGTATCATCTTCTTAAAGTTTATACAGTATCAGCCATTCAAAATGGCCCTTCCCAGTCAAAAGCCAGCCAAATGGCAGCCCACTTCCCTGCAGCTGCCAGCAAAATCCCATCCAACTTCCAGCCACTGTCCTTCTCTAGGGCGTGCATATTTCTATAATATTTTAGTACAAAGTTTGACAGATATAAAACAACTTGCAGGGGATGCAGTGGAGGAAAGATCAAGGAAAGTGGAGATGAATTTTTGATAATTCAACTAGACACAGGGGTGTCAAACTCATTTTCACTGAGGGCCACATCAGCGTAATGGCTGTCCTTAAAGGGCCACATGTAACTTATGAATGTAACTAAATGTAATTGAATGTAATGTAAAATAAATGTAACTACTCCTTAATGTTAAATAACTCATTATTTATTATAACTTATTCAAGTGACAATTACAGTTGCATAGAAAACATATGCTTGCTTGTTGCTCTAACACACCTTCCTAAATTTTGACAGCTTATGAAACCCCACAGAACTCCATTAATGAAGGATCAAACTGTCCAAGTAAATAAAGAGATATAACATAAAACTGAGCTGCAAAAAACATGTATGACACATGTAGCATTTTACAAAAAAAGCTATACAAAGCTTTGCATCCAACTGATGGATTGATGCATACACACATAAGACCTGCAAACATTAAATAATTAAATTACAACATCAGAATCATTCAATTTTATTTACATAAATTGAATGATTCCCCCAAAAAAATTTCCCGCAGACCATCTTTTCACATTTATGACAAACGTAATTTGGGCGTTTTTTTGTGCAGCGCTGAAACTCCTGCCGCTGTTTTCTGTGCCTCGCCAAGGCTGCTCTCCTGCGGGGGAGGGGCTGGAAACCTGCGGTTTGTCTGCAACTTTTTTACCAGTTCAAGGATAAAATCTCTGCGTAAGAAAAAATATAATCAAACAGTTCCTGAACAGTATCAACGTGTTTATAGCTGATATTTCCAGGGGATTATAAATTACAGCGACAGGTCACCTTCGCGTCGCTTACAGAATCCTTTTCTAATCATCTGATCCAAAACATCCAGCCCCACCTGTGTGTGGTTATAGTAGACTACGGGCTCTTGGTTATTTACTTCGGGCCGCTGGGTGGACCGGCTTAGGTGTGGGCAGTGCTTGAACAAAGTTTTACTTCATTGTCTGATACATCGGCGTTTTCCCGGGGATGGTTGATCATTCTCGGACTCGCTAAGTCAGAATCTGAGCCCCTTCCTGCCCAGTCCTCCTCATCGGTCTCTCCCCCTCCGCCTGAATCACTATCATCGAGCATTTTGAAGCATTTCTAAAACCTGTTTCGCTGTTAGGTTTTCTTCTGAACGCTTCACTTTTTCCATATTAGCCAAAAAGTTCTAGGTAGAATGTTGGTTGCTAGGCAACGGTACTGAAGGTCAATCAACTGCGGGAAGCCATTTTACAATGCAACTTATAGTGGGGGATCGAGGTAGAATAAACCATATTTATTTTTCACGTTTTAATTTTATTTAAAAAGCTAAGTGAAAATGAAGGAAATATAGAAACAGGAAAAGTCAGTTAACATGAGCAACATAAATTTAATTTTAAATATAGTTCTTTCCCTTTAAAAATCTCTAGAATATTTTAGTACAAAGATTGACGGCTGTAAAGGAACTGCAGGGGATCAGTCAAGGGCCCATCAAGGAAAGTGGAGAAATTTTGGATTGTTTTTACTCTAGCACATCCCATAATGATTCCCCAGCATTTAGTCCTTGACAGCTTTATTTCAAACTCTAAAGGTCTCATCTTTATTTCATACTAAACAACACATTTTTTCTAATCAATTGTAAGAGGATTGGCAGAAAGAAAGGTGAAAATGACTAATAATTTTTGGCAGCGATGCATTGGGAAAATAAACCGTAGTTCTGTAAATAGTGTGATACAGTTTTGTACTTTTCACCAACGAAAAGGCCAAAGTATTTTTCTTCTCTCTGTGTGTTAAGTGCTGAAGGAAACAGGGAAAGATGGCCCCTCTCCTCCTAATGCCAAAGACTAAAGACTTCCTGACTAGAGCAGTTGGCATGGAGGGATTGTTAATTCATGGATTGCACTTTTAATCAGAAAGAGAATGTTTCTCTGCTGGCAGGCTGATGAACTCCATGCTTTTTAAAGGAGAAATGTGCTTTATTTTTATCTGTTTTACTTTAAAAAAAAATCAGTCTGTTCAAGGACATTTGATAACCTTGATGGATAAACTTAAGAGATATAAATTCTGGTTTAATTTAGTGTCTATACTGAAACACACATTTTCATTTGTGTTTCTTGTCGTTCCTCGTGTTATAGGGTCTTGCCATATTTTAAATTATTTTTCGTCATTTTAGTTTTGCCGCTGCAGTTTAGTTTAGTTTATGATAATTTGTCAGAGATCATGGATGAAACCATAAATCTCACAATGAGAGGAGATGCCTTGAACCAAACTTAGCTAAAGCTAATTTCCATCTGCAGTCCTTGAGAAATTGCTGGTGAAGATTCTCAGTCATCCAGATCATAGTCATTCAAAAAGTTAAAAACAACAATCCACTGGACTCCAAATTTGAAGATGTGTTTTGCTTCCCATCCAGGGAAGCTTTTTTAAAAAACAAAATAATGTCGGGATTAATTGAGTACAGCTGTAGCTCAACAAAGCCTTGTTTTAGTTTAGAAACATGCAAACTGAAGGAAGGGCGGGTCCACCCCTTTGGAATAAGGGGTCATTTGGCTTCTTTGTTGGCCTCTGCAGTACCCCATACCTGTCTATGTCTCTCTGAAAGGGGGTGGGTTGATGTTAAGGGGAATTGTTGGCCTAGCTGAATAGCGAGGTCTTCTGTTGTTCCCCCTGTAAAGTTGGGGGTTGTGATCATAGCGAGGATCAACTCAATTGCTGCATTGTAGGTTTTCTTTTACAGGGGGCTTTTGTTGGCTTACTGTGTAAAACTTCAAACTCAACGGTAATCCTGACATTTTGAATTGAAAAAACTTCCTGGATGGGAAGCGTGGCTTCAAACTTGGAAACAAAGTCCAGTGGATTGTTTTTACTTTTTGGAATGTCCTTGAGAAATTGTGAACAAAAGATCATTTTTAGGAAAGTATAACTTTTGTAACTACAAGATATAAGGCTTCTGTGTTTAGAACACATTTCTTTTATTGGGCTTTCTAGGTAATATCATGTTTGTTTACCTTTGAGTTTTGTCTATACCTATTGTTTGCTAGACTACGTCCTTGTAGCTCTGATTAGTTCTATTCATGCTCGTTTTCAGCCTCTGCCATCATGCAGTCAGCTTCTTCCTGTTTATCTATCCCATAATTATCAGTCTCCATGTATCACCGGTGTGTGGCACATTATAGACCGGTCAGTTCCCTTAACTCTCAGATCATGCCTTCCTGTTATTCTTCATTCATGCCATCTCATTCCTTTCATGAACTCATTTTTCATCTACCTGCTCTGGTCCCAACAGCATGTCTGCATATATGGTCCAACTCCAAGTACCACATCCCTGACATTAGCAGCGCAGTTCAGACAGCTCTAAATGGAAAAAAATAAAACGTAGGGAAAATTGAGATATTGCAAATGCATAAAAGGCAGGTAAGGATACACACAGAGATTAATGATGCTTTAGCCAACAGTTTAAATAAAATGCTGCTACTTTATTATTTATAAACACTTTAAAACAACCAGAGCTGCTTCATGGTCTCGGGCTCTTCCAAAATCCTAGGAATAAAAATGTGGCTTTAAGATTTTTTAAAGTAAACAGTCTAACAGGTAAAGAGATAAATAGCTCAGTCAAAGGCCAATTAAACAAATGGACTTTTCATCTTGACTTAAAGCCACTTTAGATTTAATCACTTTTACAGTTTTTTTTTTTACAGATTAGCGGAGAATAAGACCTAAAAGCTTCTTCTCCTTATTTGGTTCTGGTTATGGGTATGCAGAGTAATCCCAGAGAGATCTGGGTGGTTGATCCACTGCCAGCAAGTGATTTGTAAACTAATAGATGTATTTTAAAATCTGTCTTATGAGATACAGGGAGCTACTGGAAGGACTTCAGAACTGGACTAATATTCTCTGCTTTCTTAGTTCTAGTGAGGACTCAGGCAGCAGCATTCTGGATCAGCCGCAGCTTTGTGATCCACTTTTTAGGCAGATCTGTGGAGCTGCAGGGATCAATTCTATTAAAGATGAAAGCATGGATTTCTTTTTATTTTCCTGCATATATATTAGTGCCTAAAACCTGGAGATGTTCTTCAGGTGGTAGAATGACGATTCTGAAGACTCAGGTCGAGTCCATCACTATATCCAGATTTCAGGCCTTATCACTGGCTTCTAACTGAAGTAATTGAAGCTGTGTGCTAATGGCTTGGGTAACAGCATCCGAGTTAATGACTTAAAGAAGCTCAACAACTGGTTCTGTTATTGAAACTCCTCTAGAACCACTGGAGATTAGAAATAGAAGAATTCTTTATAAAAAGGGGAACATATTGACAACCATGAGATTCCTCTTTAGAAAACCGTTAAAGTCCAGTCAGCAAGGAATAATCAATGGATCATTATCTATACCTAAAACTAATACGTTTGCAGTGATTTAATGAATTTTGTGTTAATCATTGGAAAAATAAAAATCATTTTCATTGCTATCACTGAGTCTTGGAGCGGCCATTTTGACCCAAATATAGTACCACCTCACTCCTGACATAGCGGTTACATTTAGGCCAAATTAAATCAACGTTTCAAAGTTGATTTAATTTAGTTTAGAATACAGTTTTAACAAATCAAGTAAATAGAAATACTTATTTCTCAGGTGAACCATTGCCTGAATTGATTTTAATCCCTTTTTTTTCTTGCATTTCTAGTTAATTTTATTAGTCTGTTTACACGTTTAAGTTTTTGGATTTAGGTTTTATACATTTCTTTTTTAATCAGGATTTTATTACATGCCAGACAATTATGGTTTGTTTAATCTGTAGGTGAGATACCATGCATCCCCTAACTTTCTTCCTTTTCGTCTTTCAGGCTTTACATGTAGCTGTAATCCTCAATACACTGGAAGAAGCTGTGAGACGGAGATCACAGTGTGTGTTCCCAGCCCCTGTCAGAACGGCGGCGTGTGTAAACCCATCGGGAACGCATTCCTCTGCAGCTGCAGGAGAGGCTTCAGGGGCCTAATGTGAGTTCAAACCCAAACAGCTCAACTCATCATGGACCATTAGAGCAAACACCAGAAATGGCTCAGCTGCCTACTTCATGCTTTTTCATTCTACATGTTTGGCAGTTATCAGTTAACATCAGATAATGATCACACTGAGCTGGTGTTCTGCCAGATCAGCAAACCCTGTCAGACCAGCATACCCATCATCAATATGAGTGGGCAAGATATCAGAAAATGCAATTAAAACTACCTCGACGGGCGGGTATCCCTTTAGTCAAGTATTTTTTGTACAAAACTAAAGGGATAAACGGGTATTGACTATGGGTATGCTGGTCTGACGGGGTATGCCCATCTGACAGAACACCAGGTTAGTTTGGAGATCTTCTTTGCTCTTGAAAAAAAGCAATTTATGAAAACTACCCAGGTGATATTAAAAAGTTTGATCTGAAACATCCCCATAGAATCAGAAAGAAAAAAAAACAAAAAAAAAAACAGAATAAATCAATAAGTAGGTGGACTTTGTGACATCATGTCGTTCGTCTGGTTGAAGCAAAGGAACGCAGCTAAAATTCACCGTCTAACACCAGACTTCCCTGAATCCTTTAAACCAGGCATACCTTGAGCGATTTTATCAATAATTGCACGCAGCTACAGCTCACAATCTACGACAAAACCGCAGTGTTTTGTCGTAGATTGCGAGTTCACAGCTCAGGATGTATGTTCTCACACTGTGTGTGGCCCGACGCTCTGATGCGGTCTACCTGCTCACACTGCAAGTCTGAAAACAACATGTGACTCAGCTCCACAGTGAGATGGCGCTACTCTGACTCATCTATCCGGAAGTAAAACGAGTAGAAGAGGAATATGAAGCTCACTAGGGTGAAATGCGCTGCCTTGGCAATTTGTGCAATTTTATGCTGAAAGCCCTAAAAAGAAAAGGCGACGACGTATTTGGACAAAGACATGGCCGAGCAAAATGTGGTTACTACGGTCTGTCAATTTTATAGAAAGAACTCCATTTCACTCATTGCACCCCTACCATGCTTCTGGGTTTTCATCTGAGACGAAGAAGAATCCTTATTTGCCCACAGAGCGATTTTTTTCCCACAGTGGCCGACTTAATTTTAAACATGTTTGATTTTCTCCCAACCTTACGATTCCTGGTGGGGAGATGGTCGTTAGAGGCTGATCGCCCCTCGTACACTACATGATGCACGATCAGGCTGAAAGTCAGATCTAAAAATTCACGCACGACTGGAGAATCGGCCTGAAAAGTGCAACAAATCATACAGTGAATGCCCGGGGTTAGCTTTCTGACTGAAGTGGACGTTTGCTTTTCAGCAAAAACAGCCATCTTTGTTATTGACTGGCTGTTGTAGTGCAGCCTCACTATTAGCCGTATTAACAGCGCCACTGTCACTCCAGCTCCCAGGAAGAATGCCATGTTTGACACAAGCTTTCACATTCCAATGCCTTGAAGCTGACTTGTTAGCTGTTTGCATGCATCAATGCAATCATGTGCAATAATCAACCTAAAAATTGTGTAAAAAGGGAGCCCAGGTGTTAGCCAATGATGCCACTTCAAAGAGTAATAAGCAGAACTTGAAAAACTGACAGCTCTTATACTTGTTAGGATTCAGACTGAGGACCCAGATACAACAGGAAATAACTTTAAAAGATTTATTGAAGAAACTGCAGGTAATTCGGGATCAGGGGAACCAGAGCCTCTGGAGGGGAGAGAACGGGTTAGTGGCTGAGATGGATGATTTAAAAGTTTAGACTGCTAAGCCACTAACATTAAATATCAAGGCGGGGAGTCTTGGTTTCTGAAAACTTTGGTTCCTCTACAGTTATTTCTCACTGAGGCTTGGCAGGTAATCGTGGTCAAAGGAGGTCCAGGGTCAGAGCCAGGTGATCAGATCATGGGCGTAGGTTTGCATAGGGACCATAGGGACATGTCCCTACCAAAATTTTGAACGACCTAATTGTCCCTACCAATAATTGGATGTGAGCAACATGTTTATAATTTACAGCGGTAGTTGTTGCAGCAGTGGCTTCTTTTCCTCTCGCAGCTCCTCTGCCTGGTCTCTCCTGTCCCTTTCATAGTAGCAGCGCATGGAACTGTGCTGCGCTGTTTAACTCAACTCTCATTGGTTGTTCTGCCTTAAGTTCCGCCTTCTCTCTGTCTGATTGGCTGTTTTCTAGTCCGCGTGTGCTTGGAGCACAACATTGAAAATTTATTTACACTAGAATGCAGCGGTTACTGCAATTAATATTAGGCTACAAAAACTAGTCCCAAAAAATATCGCATGAATATCATGTGCACTAAAAACTAAAACCTTTTTTTTTTTTCTTTTTTATAAAACGAAATAACATTCTGAGTCAGCCAGGAGTTCTGAAGACTGCTGGAAAAATGAATAAATAAAGGCTGTAAGCCATCAACATTTCTGATTCTTAGCCATAGCCACCTAAAAAGCGTGAGGGTTTCCTTTTTACCGATATTTAGTTGATATTACTGTTTTTCATTTTTTTTGTTTTTATTTTTACAATTTTGATATAATAACTTGTTGATCTTGAGTGGGTTGCTCTGTGGGGAAAGGCACATTTTACATTTATATATTACTGTATGTTTTAAAGTCTCTATACTCCAGTTAATGATGAATCACTTACTAAATTAGTTGATGATTATTGAAATAATCAATTAATATGATTCATTTTTTTCAGCCCCAGATAAAATACATGAAATTGGCTACACAGAGTAACTACAGCCCAGATGTTCAACTTTTATAGTGAAGTTAATATTTTTAATGAATGTATTATTTTTGCTTGATACAGAGAGAATAGTAGGTACAAATATTAGAGTGGGGTTTAACTCTGCACAATTCTATATCTTCAAAAGAAAATACTTTATTTACCTTCTCTCTTAGTCGTGGCTTAAATGAAACCGTTTCAAAGCCGGAAAACAGTCCTAATTCCACATTCATCAGAGCGGTGATACTTCAAACATTGATAAACAGCATCTCATGAGTGTAAGAGGCTTATAACATATTTTAATTAATGGAGCAAAATGTTGCTTTTCTCTTTTAACAATGATATTCCTCTTATGAGTCTACGGATGCTCACATCGAGCATAAAAAAGGCATGCATATTGCATAGCACCAATGACACCAGACCAATAGTGTCCCTACCAAAGTTCAAATCAAACCTAAGCCCTTGGGTTCAGATATTCAGAGAATCCAAAACAGAATCAGGGACAAAGTCAGGGCACAGAAACAGGTCAGGGATCCAGGCAGCACAAAAAACAGAGGGGGCTAGGCAGGCTCAAAAATCAGGAGGCAGAAACAGGTCAGGATCAGCCAGATCAGACAGAAAATGCTGGATGCTTACTAACCAAGGCTTTCAGGCAATCTGTCACCGTCAACTAGTCAGAGGCCTGCTTAGAAGGCTGGCAAACAGGTGAGAGGAATCAGTGGTAATTAGGCTGAGCAGCGAGCAGCAGCAGCACAGGGGGGTCAAATGAACAGGCAGAGCAGAAGGGGAGGGACAAGAAATCTGTAGCATTGGAGTGATGGCCAGCTACTAGGGAGCATGTGTGCTTTGAAGCAGCTAAGGGGAAATTTAGTAAACAGGCTTATCTAAATCACAGAAACAAACTTAAGGAGAAGCAAAAGACCAATGACTAGAAAACAAAGGATAGGGCATTGGAGAGAAAAAAAACATCGAACAGGAATAGTGACTTGGTTTTGGTTCTGTTTGTTCAGTTTTCTTTTTGAGTTTTCATTGGCTTCATTTTATGTTATTCTCTCTGTTGCTGTTTACCCTCTGTTGACCCCTTGTTTCAATCTCCTTCCACTAGCTCCCTTCTAGATGTCTCCATCCACACTTGCTCCTTGTCAGCTTATTAGCAGAGTCTTTGTTCAGTCTCCCATATTCATTCCTGTTGTGCAGTTTCTTTGTACTGGTTCCTCTTCGCTTCTTAGCTCCTCTCCTTTTTTTTTTGGTTTTGGACTTTACCTTCTGTTGCCTTTGGATCTACATTAAATGAACAAAAACTAATTTCTGCCTCCTTCTGTCTATGCATTTGGGCCCTCTTCAAACCTCTACCCAACCTGACCAATAGTAAAACTAATAAGTAACTCAACACATAAAATAATTCTTCACAGTGAAAACAGAATAACAAATCCAAGCGTAACTGAAAAACCAAAGTTAAAGCTAAACAGGATGTCTGCAATGAACCACTCAATGGCATCACGGTGCACGTGACCCACAACCACTGCAGGCATAATCCTTATTTGTTTGTCTTAAAAACAGTTTCTCTTTTATTTGTGAAATGATCAATGTTCAATACAATATTAATTTTAAAGCTAATATTGGCCGATAACATTCCAACAATATTGTGCACAATTAAAACAGATCATAATGTTTTTAAGATTCCAGTGTCACTTGATGAGGAAGATCGTGGTTTTGCTCTTTAAAATGAGGAACTGGTATCAACCAGTCAGGCATCAGCTGATGATGCAGAAACAGTGGGTCCTCATGTGATTCAATTCATCCTGGAAAGGGGATCTCCTACTGGCACACTCAGCAGCAGGCCAAAAATAGGGCCACAAATAAAAGCCGGCCGTGTCTCAGTGTGACAAAGCATGAAAGCTGAACATCACAGGAGAGGAGGGAGTTAGCCCAGGTAGTAAGGAGTGCATAAGGGATTATTGGATGATGCCAGATCAGAAACATTGCCTAGGATCCATACTAAATGTGTACATACACCGTAATAATCAAAATAAATAATTATAAAACCATGGGCATGGTCACAAGAACACAATTTTCCCTAGAAATCACCGCTGTACCTCAGTATTAGCATACATGGTTCCATCTCATGATCTGTCCTATATTTGCCCACAACCCCTCTTAAATATTCAATGCAACTGGCCTTGTTTTATTTTACTGGTTACTATGGCAGCCATTGAGAATAAGGTTAAGTGCTGGACCCAGGTCAGCAGATAAATCCAAGAACGATGCTTTAGGAAATCTAATACAGCTTGTAAACCAGTCATCATCATGGGCCATGGGTCATTTCCTCCTAATTCTCCATTCTACGTTTTTTCCTACAGAGCCAGTTCTGCCAGTTACCTTACAAGCTGTCAGGTTCGGTGGGGGTTTGAGAGGACCCAAATGCAGGGACTGAAGCTGAAGGTGGTTACCTGCAGATTTAATAAGATAAAAAGGGTAACAGAAGCAAAAATCCAAAAACATAAATCCACAAAAACTGAGAACCGGGAATACTCACAATAAGGGGGCAAAGAAATTACGACAGACCAGCAAACAGTGACTCAGCAGGAGGTGCATATATAGGAGAGAGAAACAAAGACCAGGCTAATCAGCAGATTGGGAGCAGGTGTGAACAGAGGAGGCTAGAAGGAAGCTAGGAGAAAGGAGACTGACACAAGAGGGCAACAGACGGCAAACAAGAAATACATAAGGACTCAAATACAATCAAAAATAACTAGAAGAACACAAAATGGAAATAGAAGCAATATAAACTCAAAGATAAAACCTAAACAAAACCAAAACCATGACAACACCTGGCTCACACCTTGTCACAATTTGAACGATAAACTTGACTTATCCTGGGTTTTAGCTCACAGGCAGCCATAATAATTCCAGGGATTTTTTACACACATTTATTTTGGAGTTGCTAAATGGAATAACTACCTGTCTCTTCTCATTTCATTGGTCTTGCAGGTGTGAGGAAGACGTGAACGAATGTGACCGAAACAACCCTGAGGGTGAATGTGAGAATGGAGGCACATGTATCAACACTCCCGGCTCCTTCTACTGCAACTGCACACCTGGCTTTGTGGGGCAGCGCTGCACTTTACGACCTGTTGTTGTCCCGGACATGCAGGCTGGTCATGCTGTGGTTGGCAAGGAGGAGTTGATTGGCATTACCGGAGTGCTTTTTATCATCATCATCCTTATTGTTCTCTTCATTGCTTTCCGCAAGAAAGTTTTTAATAAAAACTACTCAAGAAACAATCTATCCCTGGTCCAGGATCCAGCCACTGCAGCACTTCTCAATAAGGCCAGCTGTGTTCCATTAAAGACTCTACACTGCACTCCCGGAGAACACCAAAACCTGTACTCAGAGTCAGGGCTGCAGACCACCTTGATGGGAGGGGTTGGTGTCATTGGACCCCCTCAGGTCCCTGTAAGACCTATGGCATACACACCTTGCTTTCAAGGAGAACCACTCTCTAAACTAGAAAAGCTGTCGGAAAAACAAGGCGGGGAGCATACAGAGATGAGCACCTTTCACCCAGAATCACCAAGAATCCTTTCTGGAACCATCAGAAGAGGCATTGTGGTGTGCAGTGTGGCCCCCAACCTGCCACCAGTCTCACCCTGTCGCTCAGACTGTGACTCCGTACACAAGAGCCCTTTGGCCAGCGATGAAGGTAAGTTTGCCACTAGCTGGGTGAGGAGGTAACAGCTGAGCAGGGAGCTCCCTGTGTGCAGCAGACTGTTAGTGGGTCTGTATTGTTAGAGGAAGTGTTGCATATAGATCATAGTTCAAATATAAGTTTCTTACCAAATATAGACTAATGTTTTTATTCTAAAAGGACCAAAGAATCTCCTTAGCATTACCCACCACCCTTTTAAACAGCTCTGACTCCGTTTGAACACATAGTTATACCTCAATTCAGCTTCTTTTTTAAATAAAAACAAAACAAAAGCATAAGTCAGCATTAAACCAGCCAGTCCGCCTTAACTTTAACCTCTAATTTGCTATAAATATTTATGTAAATATTTCTCTCCATCAGTGTGAGGCATTCAGTTACATTTTGGGGTTCAGTTTTTTTTCTTTTTAGCTTGTAGAACGACCGAGCTTTCCGAGGTCCCAAAATATGACCAAGCTCTATTAAAAAGAAGATTTTTCAATTAGAGACCTAAAGATCGGTTTGTAGAACTGTTTAGAAGCTGTTAAACTAGGGTCAAATGTTCTGAGCATCATTTCTACTCCCTATTGTCAGTTAGCAATAGGGCCATACCTCATGAACGCGGACACTCCTGCTTAAACTCAGCCTCATAGTCTGGAGTGGCACTAGCTGCAATTTATGCAAATACCACAGAGATTTTTCTTCTAAGGAATTTAAGGTTTCTACAAGTATATTAGCGCTATTTCATTTCTCCTGCAGTAACAAGGCAAATAGTTGAATTGAACATACATAACATCAGAAAGAGCTTCAGAATAAGGGAGTAGAACTAGTTGTCAACTCTTCATATTTATGTCTTTAAAATTTTAAACCTTAAAGTCATCATTTTGTCTTTACCCAAAATACGCACTTCAGTTACCCCGATATTCAATCACACAAGGGATAAAGTAGCAGCAATCTACCAATAAATAGTATGTCACATGTTGATGTCTTTCTGCAGATAAAGTGGTCAACGTGACAGAGGAGGACACTTGTTTCACAGGTAGCAATAAAGGCTGTAACTCAGAAGCCCAGTCTCTGAGTTCCTTTCAGTCCGACTCCTGTGAAGATAACGGTAAGAAACATTCTCTCATTGCAAAAACTTGGGTTCTTCATAACTATCATATGTTGCTTTTTTCAGAGCTTCATTTGCTTGTCCTTCATTTGGTTAAAGCAGATCAGTCCTGATTTGAAAATCGACTCATCAGCACCAGCATTTGCATCAACCTCCATTGAAATTAGCTTACAGTTTAAGTTTTTATTCAGAAGTAGAGGTCATAAAAATGTAAACACAGGATGTCATCTTTTTTTGAGTGCTTCAATGTATTGTTTTCTAAGACATCCTAGTTTTTTTTTTTTTTTAATAGGAAAATCTGAATAAATAGGAGCAAAGAGTTTCTGGATGAAACAGAGAATATAATCAGTTTGGGTTTTCCAGGGGGAATGTCTATTTTTTAAAGTGTGGCTCACCCTGATTTAAAAGCATTACCAAGAAAATAATTAGAACTGCCACCAAAATGGCCGATGCCAAGACACCATGAGTGGACGGACTAAGCATGGGGGTTCGACAAGCTGTAGTCAGGACATGGCAGCTAGCTTAGCTTAACCCAGCCGTATTAAAGCATGGACCGAGAGCAGACAGGTGCTGTTACTCACACCACAAATATTTTGACCTCTTAACATCCACCTCATTTTGGGTAGTTTCCTAATATATAAATTAAAATTAGGTGACTAGAACACAGACCAACCTGCGTCAGCTCAAACATGACTCAAAGTTGTTTTTTTGTTTATTCTCGGAAATTATAGGTCTTTTTTGAACAGCAGTAATAAACACATTCTTGAGAAAAGGCAGGTTTTCTTGTATTATAGTTGTTCTAAATCATGTCAACGACAAATGCAGACAATTTCAGACCTCTAGATATAACAGTTCTAGAGCTGTGGGTTTTGGTGTCAGCTTGGAGATGCGCACAATGCAGAACTAAAATGTCACTCATGAGAATGTGAAAATGCAGGACCATGGCGTGCAATAGATAGCATCGCATGTCATCATACATCCGGGATATCACAGCTGATGACCGCGGGACGCCATTACAGGAGGGGTAAACAGCAGCATGGTAAAGACTGGTTCTCACTTCATATAGACAGGCCAGCTGTCAAATTCGTCCTGCCAAAGTCTTGTGTTGCATTTGGATGCAATAATTATGCCTGGGAGCCTGATAAACCATCTTTTTATCGTTTTCAAACAGAGAAAGGACCAAAAAGATCAGCTTGGGTACAAGCCTTAGCGAGGACCTACGAAAATGGGAAAAACCTGAAGTCCAAGGTTGAGGTGGACCTACGTGTATAGTAGGAATTGACATTGTATTATTAGATCTAAAAATTATGGAATGAAAAAGTATCATGAACTGACCACTGGGTGAAGACGGACATGCACTGTGTGAGTTTTAAACCTTTTCGGGACGATTCTCCAGTTATGCTGAGTTTCAGCCTCATCATGCGTCCTGCATTGTTTAGTATACAGGGGGTAACGAGGGGCCATTAGCCTGTAACGAACACCTCCCGATCAGGAATCATAAGGTCAGGAGAAAATCAAAGGTGTTTGAAACTCAGTTGGCCCTTGTGAGGTGTTTATGGGCAAATCCTGCTGTTGTGAGAGAGTTACAAGCCGTTTTACCAGAAACTAGCACACTGCGCATGTGCAACCAAGGGAGTTCTTCTTCTTCTTCCAGATTGATGAGCCTGAAAAGCACCATCTCTCAGCACTGAGTTCAACGTGTTGTTTTTAAACATACACTTTGAGCGTACAGTTTGAGCTGTAGCTGAATACAATTACTGAAAATATTGTGTATGGCCGCCTGTAATAAAGGAAGCAGCAGAGATGAGCTTGTGGAGAATGCTCTTAAGAGGTTTGGTGATTGCTTTTAATAAAGCCGTTTTAATTCAGCTCTAGAAGGACGATTTCGCGGTCCTACTTCCATTGCAGAAACCGACCTGCTGCCGCCTACTTTTCCCAGGTCTGCTTCTCTGATCTTCCGCTGTCGTCCCATCTCCGACAGTTAGCCTAGGCTAGCCTCGGTCAGCTATTGCCTTTCCCCATCTTGGCACTGTTTCTCCAGTGGATTAGAGCAAATTTTTCGTTATATCTGCCTTTATCTTTTCGAAAGAAGGTTTTCCCGGTATTTATAAATCATTATGACTCAAACCAATTGCATTCTAAATGTCTACCACTTTGGTTGCCAAGCGCATGTTTACCCCTCCTAAGATGGTGGCGATCCTCGTTAGGCTTTCACTCTGATGCGTGACATCATCATCTAAAGACCTAGTTTATACAGTTTAAATGCAAAAAAAAAAACCTGTTTTTTGGGGCGATTTAGACATAAAGCACCACATCGGGTGGTTCTACAGTGTTTGGAGGTGGTGGTGTTCATAAAACTTCATGAAGGTGGGATATCCAGACCTGCTTTGGGTCCGTGGTGCCGTACTTCTGTTGGTCCCACAGAGGTGACTTATCCAAACAGTTTATTAAATGTTTCTTTGACCCAAAAAAAACAAATGTTTTAAATGAAAAACACCAAGATTTTAAACATCAGTCAAACTGATCCTTCGTCAGCCACTGCAATATGCTAATATTCTCTGGCTAGATTTGCTTGACATGTTTCCAGTTTTAAAGGGTTTGGCATAGTAAAATAAATCTGCTATTCAGTGTCTTTGCCTTCAGGCATCTTCATGGGGTACTATTTGAAGGTACATAGTCATGTTATTTTCCATTTGTTAAATGTATATGCCTGTAACAGACTCTGGTTGCATACAACGTTTTCATGCTCCCGCTGGCCTAGTGTTTGTTATAAGTTGTTTATAAGAGAGAAGAGTGTGTGTTCTGAAATCCCATCATCGACCATCAGCCAGGGTGGTTGTTTCCACATGGTCTTCGTCTTCCACCTCTCTGCCCCTCCCACGGCGCAGCCAGGAGCCACGTATTTACAGGCGTTATGAACGGGGCTGAGCCTAAACCTCTGGGTCTCTCCTGGTCCTGAAATTATTTCATTCTACAAACATCTATCAAAGTCCTATTTAGAAAAAATGTCTTTGAAAGAGACATTATTCCAAATAAATACAAAAAATATAAAATCCTTGAGTTGTATGGGACATTACTTTCTTTCACTATGATAGTTTGTTCTCATGCCTGTTAAATAACCCACAACAATCTGTTTATTTTTCTTTGTAGTTCAGTCTTTCGGATAAATTATAAAGCAAAAAAATATCCCACAATTCATCTTTTTATTTTAACTTAGAATGACATTGATTTTATCCTTTATTTTAAATTTTAGTTCTTATTCTAGGCCAGGAGCCTCCCACCTCAAATGAGCGTGCTCTAATCAAACCAAAATAACTGAATAACATCCAGTAAAAGGGAAGACATGGAGGACTTTTTGGCTCCACATCTCTCACCCCTGCATTCATGTGTATTTTCTGTAAAATAAGATGGAAGTCATCAGATCAGGCTGTTCATGGACTTTTTCTTTCAGTAACAGTGATGAGTAGGAAAATCAGGCCTCATTACCACCATGCTGAGCTCTGTTTCTCTATGAATGTGTATTATTTAAAAATGTCTGCTCCTTGTTTCTCTCTTCAAGCCTCCATTGTGACTGTCATTCGACTTGTCAACGATGCAGTTGACACAATCGAAAGTGAAGGTACCATGTCTTATCTTTCTTGTGTCTCTTCACTGGCTGTTCCAGTCCTTGGATTATTTCTCACTAATTCTACAAATGATCCCTGTTAGCAGTTCGGCAACCAGAATCTGACGCCTCTTTTATTGGAGCTCCGCTGTCAAACTTCAGCCACTAAGAGCCAGTGTCTGCAACTTTGAGATTTGTCCCTTTAATCTGCGGGTTGAAACACTTCTTCAACAATAAATAACTAAATGATCTAAATCAGGATGTTTTTAAGCAGTGAAGCAGCTAAAGGTTGCAGTATACTGGCCCTGCAGTTTGACAACATATACAATAATTCTTTACTGCAGGATCTGCTTCCTGGTATTTAAATGGAGTATTGTTATTGCAGCAGCATAATCTCACACTGGAAAAGAGCAGAAAAATGTACCTAAATGTATTCAATAGAGGAAATAGTAAATGTTAATTCATTGTTGCTTTTTATAAAAAATTACCAATAGCATAGTTAGTAAAACCAGTTAACGATAATAAAAAAAAATATAAGCTTATTCAAGGTGCAGATCATGTTTAAAACGTATTATTTTTACAATTTAAAAGTTTGTAGTCACCTTTTGCTTTTCACATGTCAGCATTGGGGGATTTTAGGAGCAGCAGCCCTGCTCTGACCTTATCAATCCGTTTCTAAGGGCGTACCTGTCCCTTTAAGTTCTTTTCCTTCAAAGCAGGGAGCTCTGATAAAAGAGTCCAACAGGCAGTATCAAAGACATCACTCCCAAACAACGGCTGTTGTAGTAGTTGCCATAGTGACTGCCTACCAAAGGATGACACTTAATTTCAGAAGTTGATATTTTCAGACCCTAACCCTTAAGTTACATTGAAAAAGAAGGATTTAGTGAAAAATCTTTTATCTTTGAATGAATTTAAAACATCAACATTTAACTCACTCACCAGGCCCAAAATCAACCTTTCATCAGCCTTCCTACTCCTCCACCTACTCTTTCCCAAACAAAAACCCAGGAAAGCTAAAAGCTGAACTAAAGAGCAGAGTCCATTCTATTCAATTCAACCAGATCATACAGTCAGATTGATTCAAAGTTATCTAAGGAAAACCAGTTGATTGCATCGACTCAGTGACTCGAAAGCAATCCCACACACCAAGTATACTTGTGTTGACAGTGGAGCAGAAAAACTCCCTTTTAACAGGAGGAAACCTCCAGCAGAACCAGGCTCAGTGTGAGCGGCCATCTGCCGAGGCTGACTGGGGTTCAAGGAGACAGAAGCAGACATAGAAAAAGAAGCATAGATACAAAAGGCAACAGTAAAAGGTGGCCCCGTCCCCAGGAAACACAGAGCCAGGCAGACGAAGCTCCGAGCCAGCTCCCATGTCAGAGGATGAAGAGAGCACATCCAGTTAGTCACAGTCAGAGAAACAGGACTACACTGGAAAACAGGCCAAGCTCCAATATCTAGAAACAAAGGTGTTGATGGCAGCAGCACAGCTGATATTTCTCTCTATGATGCACAGATAAACCAATTATAGTTAGAGGAGTGCTAATGATCTTAATTTTAATAGATTCAATCTTATTTTTATAAATCTCATAATCCCATAAAATTCTATGGGAGATTTCCTCTTTGAAAACTTTCCATTAAAGCCATTTATTTGATTTTTTTTTAAGTTTCTGAGTTTCTGAGATTCTGCTTCTGCAACGAAAAAGTTTAATTTCCTATATAGGATGTTAATCAGCTGAGCTAATAAACTTAACTGTCTTAATGTTCTCAATAAATATAATTATTTGTAAAAGCAAAGATTCAGGATTCTGAGGAATCGATATGTGTTTATTTCATGTGGTCATGGTGGAAAGCTAAAGGCTGCTGTGTTTTCTTGTTCTCCCATGTGACAGTGTCAGTTATGGACCATTGTGAAACCTACAACAGAGGTGACTAGTTGATTCTGTCTGTCTGTTGTCCTGTTGTCCATGTCTGCTAGTGAACAGCAGTGAGTAGACAAAATAATCATTCCCAAGTAAAAACGGTTTGCATTCTCCATCGAGGCTATGAGGTCCTACAGTCATTATTAGCGTAGTAGTTTAAATGAGCGGATTGGGCCTTTTGGAATAAAGCACCCCAGGCTTAGGAGATGTTCAATTATAAGTCTTCTTACTGATTATTTGAATTTAATGAGCCATTCATCACCTCTGATGCCTGTAGTGCCTGTTCAGATTTACCCAAACTTTCTTCTTCTGCTCTATTCAGAAATGAGATCAAAAGAAGAACTTAGGAAATAAAATGCCCATAAATACAGTAGAGCTTTTGTGGTTATTTTAAGTCAAATAGTAATTTCATTTGGTCCTAAATTGATTCATATTTCTGTTTGGAGTTATTTTGTCTACATACTGCATCCGTCTCGCTGCCCCAGGCGGGGGTCTGCTGCCCTTCCTCAGTCAGAGCTTTGGATCGCTCCATGGTGTTGCTCTGCTTGTTGTGTGCTGTGCGGATGTTAAGACCTTGCTGTACTCCTAGTTATTTGATAAATGCTCCAACCTTTAAAATGTACATGTTTCATACATGGACACCTTTTATTGGCTTATAAACATGCAGTCAGGTTCAATTTGCATGTTTTCTAAACCAAATCAAGGCTTTATTTTTGGTTCCCTCTATAAACCTTCAAACTCAATGCTATTTCTGACATGTTCAATTGAAAAACCTTCCTGGATGGGAAGCGAAACGTCTTCAAATTTGGAAATAAAGTCCAGTGGATTGTTTTCTAACTTTTTTGGAATGATCATCCAGAATTCATCTCAGGAGCTACTGGCCAGTAAAGCACTATTGGCTGATTTCATTCAGTTCAAGTTCTGGAGAAAAAAAACAAAACATATAATATGTATTTTCGGAATAATACAAGCCTTTAGCAGACCCTGTGTTTTAAAAAAGTTTGTTTCAAGCAGCACACGGTTCTGTTTAAAAGTGCTGGGGTTTGTCTACCTGCCTGTGAAGCAAAACTCTGGGGTTTGGTTCCCTGATGGAGCATGCAGGATTTTTTTCAGAAGTTCCCAAACGAAAGTAGTTTCTGTTACATTATGTTCGGGGGGTTTTTTGTTTCTTTATCAGGTATGTTTAGATGATAAAGTACGTATGTGAATGGGTGAATAACTGAATGCAGTGTAAAAACAGTTTGGTCAAGTCTTCCGAGTTGAAAAAGGGCTTTATATGTACAAGCCATTTACCATGAGGGTTGGTTACATGTTATTTCTCTAATCTTTTCAGCTGCAGAAAATTTGCTTTTATTGCTCTGTGACTAGATGTAAACCTGCTGTAAAGAGAGAGAGAGAAAAGTAACAACATTCAGAGTATTTCTATATAATGAATGTTTTCTGGTAGGTAGCTCCAGCTGCTTTTTGGGTATCTTTCAAACTGAAACAGTGTGGGTGCCCTTTATTTGTGAGGAACTTTGCATGTTGTTAAAAGGTTTCATTACTTCAAATGTAACTGTGAGGCGCATTGGGTTGATTTTTCCGTATTTTGCTTTCTGTGAAAATGAAGGTACAGAATTAATGACCATAATGGATCAAGCTTTTCTGATCAGTCTAAAATATACTGTATTTAGGTCTCATCGACGCTGGTGCCAGTCTCATTTCCATACATGCTGATGCAACCAGCTCCAGGGTAACAGAACGTACCAATCAAAACTCACTTCAGTTCAGTTGAACTTTAAACTAGTACGTTTACCATCAAGGTCCCTTTGGGCTGAGGAAGGCTGTGTTGGTGCATTCAGCGTAAAATCCGCCATGTTTGTTTGCAAGTTGTAATGACCTGTGATCTACGAAGGACACGGCTGAGAGGACTCGTCATCTAGAAAACAATTAACTCAACTGCAATCGCGCATCTCATAAAAGTAACTTTTTTTACGTCTGTTTTTTATTTAGTATAAAACAAACAAGAGTTTAGATTTCCTAGCTGAATTATTTAACATCCTCAGGTTTAGTTATTTCCCAGTTTAGCAGAAACAAAACAACATGCAGCCTTATGACAAATAGGCTCCTACAGGTTTTAAAGGCAAATATTATTTTTATGAATATTTCACCTTATGTCAGAAAAGTAAAGCAGTCAAGAATGCAGGTTTCTGATGATGATGGAGAATCTATTGTGAATTAATGCTGGGAGGTTCCTGTCCAGATGTTTTCAGTGAGGAGGAGGAGGAACGGAATTTAAAGATCTAACACTACAGCACCCTGCACAGGGTGATAGAAGTGTTTTATTGCCTTTACGAAACAACATGAAAAAGTTCTCAAGAACAGAACCTTTTGTTTTCTTAGACGTCTAGTAATTATGTTTTATTTTTCTTTATCTGGTCAAATCTACCAAGCAATTTCCCATCCGAGGATATCAGCAGGTTCTTTTAGGAGCTGCAGTTTGATAGAACCGCATTTCTTTCCTGATGATAAAACTAGGAATTCTGTGACAATGCAGGGGTCCGGTTTACGAAGCAGCAAACTCAGATTCAAATCTGCAACTCTAAGTTGATCTAGACTAAAGTCGGGAACTCTTGAGTGTTCGATTTAATAACAGCTGCTGGATTGTTCAATCTACTCCAAGTAGAACCACTCAGAGTTTAGCACGTGGGCAAAAAGTATGAAGAGTCAATATCAGTGGAGCACAGATTTGACAAGTCACCATGACAACAGACAACAAGAAGTACCTATTTCACCGCACTGGAACTAGAGATTTTAATGCAGAAGTAATAGAAAAAGGGGGGAGGAGCAACAGCACTACACCTGCAAAGGAGAGGAAGATGTAAAGGAGAAGATTATTACTTTCGAGTTAATGCTTTAGTTTATATGAAGTTCCTGATCAAAATGTCACTCCTAGACTGAACGGTAATAATATATTTTCTAAATGACACTTTTTGTACTAAAAGAATTTAAAAGGTAAAAAACAACAAAAAATTTTATACTAGCTGTGAATTAAGTTTATATATCTAGAAATGTTTACACATTTTTAAGTGAAAGCTTACTGGTCTAAAAGCCATCAGAAATAAGCTATATTTCTTAAATTAAATTATACATTTGTGTGGCTTGGTAAAATGAGATAGTTTCGCCAAATGGAAATTCTGAGTAATTTTACTCTTAAAATAAGATACTAGGATAATATGCAATAATTGTGTTTTCTTGTTTTAAGTGTAAATTGTCTTGTTCCATTGGCAAAAATGTCTCTTTTACCTCCTCAATTCAAGAACAAATGCACTTATTTTTAAGAAAAATGACTTATCTAGATTTAGATATTTTTGCCGTGTGTTTTGACATTTATCAGCTTGACTGAATATGTATTTTATGATATCTAGTCATCAAAATAATACGTATGATGACCTGTATACTTTAGGAATATGGAGATCTGAAATAGGGTTGTCCGCGATACTAAACTTTTCAGCTTCGATACGATACTAAGGAAAATATTACGATACTTGATACCATTTTCGATTCCACAAGGATAAAACAAAGACTCCAAAGTCTACAGAAATATTTTCATTAATAAATAAAATATAATAAATAAACACAATAAAAGGTTGTATGCTGTGCATAATATTAAGCAAGCTTGATAAAAAAGCTTATAAAAAATTCAAATTAAGTGTTCCTTCCTTTGTGTAGGTAAATGAGAATGGTTGCCAATGGAATGAGTAATTTGTGCTCTTTAAAATAAGATAATTAAGATAATATGCACAATTGTGTTTTCCTGTTTTAAGGGGTAGAATTATTAACGTTCCATTGGCAAAATCTCTTTACCTCCTCAATTCAAGAACAAATGCACTTATTTTGAAAAAATGACTTATCTAGAT
This sequence comes from Cyprinodon brontotheroides, assembly GCA_018398635.1. Classification (NCBI taxonomy): domain Eukaryota; kingdom Metazoa; phylum Chordata; class Actinopteri; order Cyprinodontiformes; family Cyprinodontidae; genus Cyprinodon; species Cyprinodon brontotheroides. Next base: position 686,141 of record JAGKQL010000009.1, on the reverse strand, counting down.
TTAGATATTTTTACTTGCGTGTGTTTTGACATTTATCCAGCTTGACTGAATATATTTATGATATCTGAGTCAAAATAATACCAATGATGACTATATATTAGGAATGGAATCTGAAGCGGACAAGTCACTAAACTTTTCAGCTTCGATACCGATACTTTGAGATATTAGATACTTTCGATACCATTTTAGATTCCACAAGGATAAAACAAAAGACTCCAAAAAGTCTACAGAAATATTTTCATTAATAAATAAAATATAATAAATAAACACAATAAAGGTTGTATACTGTGCATAATATTAAGTAAGCTTGATAAAAAACTTACAAAATTAAAATTAAGTTTTCCTTCCTTGGCTATGCTTTGCACACATAACAGTGACACTAGCCAAACCGGTTAAAACAAAAATCATTCTCAGCAGCTCCACCTCTTACAAAAAAAGTCTGAAGAGCACGAGAGTTGCGTAGGGTTATTCAATCACACAATGTTCTGAAAGTGCATTGTCCTCTATTCTACACTTTAGATGAATGACTGCTTAAGTGCCACTGGATAAACGTCATGTATGAATACTTTCAAAAGCATGAGTATCTGAATCAAAATAATACCAATGATGACCTGTATATTAGGAATATGGAGATCTGAAATTAATTTATGGATCTCCAGAATATTTTGTTTGAGACGGTCATTTAGACAAAGAAAAACAGTTTTTTCGGATATCAGGAATACATGTTCAGTAAAACTAGTACATATCAAAACGGCTTGCCATAGGGATTGTTATTGCGATATTATTTGTTGAATGGTTGTAGATCAATGTATCTATTTAGGTGAAATCATTTGTCAGCAGGTGAAGAATAAAAACTTTCTAAAAGATAGAACCTCTTCATCATCTCATGGGTTCCTCCTCATGTTGATTCAGTCTCTTTTGCACGGTAGATACTAAGTGGCTGTTTGCAGCCTTTTCGTATTTTATCATTCCAATAAATGGTCGTTATTAGTGGTTATCAGGCTCTTGTCGGAAAATTTATAATACTTTTTTCCCGTGACACAAGCCCATAGAATGGCTTCAGATGTTCCAGTAGGCTCATTAGGCTATTATCATCGAGTAATACTAACCCTAAAACAATTCCCTTTTCATATAAAGGGAATTAATTAATCTATGTGTACTCTAAAAAAAAAATCCGTTGCTCCTCATGTACTGTAAAAATAAATATATAAAACGTATCCGCATGTCACTCATATTAAACAAACCAAACACCAAATCTCCTTTCCTGTAACTGAGTTCTTGAATCCTCTCCCTATAAATATTTAATTCTCTTTGAATTAAAGTACAGATCATTCTTCAAAAAACTCCTCGTCAAATGGACATGAAATGTTTGTTTTTAAAACCTAATGTGTCCAATGGACCAATTTAGCCTTTATTTTCTTTTTTTATGTACAAAACTACGACAAAAATCTGACTAAATCAGGAACTAAAGCGGCGTGATTGGCTTTGAGGAGAGCGGAGACATAGGACACTGAGTTTACTGAAGGAAACTTGCTGCTGAACAGGTTAGCTCTGGGAGGAGGTTACCATGGCAACAGAAACAGAGGATGAGGAAACTCTCTTCATAAAACAGAAAACTCAGAGTTTCCCTAATTCCAGGTTTAGAAAACTTGGAGTTTTCAGTGAACCTGCTTTGTGAAACGGACCCCAGATGTTAGCTTTATTGTTTGTGATTACAGCTTGAATTACATTTTTTTACTTATACGGTTATCCCTTAATATATCCATCATATATCCCTGTGTCGTGAAGGTGTATTAAAATATGGCCAAATGGTTGATTCTAACACATCTCAATGAGCTTTTGGCTTTTTAATTTTTTTGAATTTTCACTTATTTATTATTATTTCTTTATTTCTTAAAAGCATGGCTTCTGTGCTTGCCATTCTGCATGCTGAGCTGTGGAAACCTCTGATGTGTTTGTCTTTGCATACAAATCCAACATCTCTTCTGTGGAGGTCGTTCCCATCGAGTTGGTCATCGGCATGTTTGCTGTTTGCTGTTCTGTAAAAGCATGTAACCGTAAAACCTGCTCCTGTCATGATGACTCTATGGGTGCAGCTGCTAATCTCTCTCCTTTCCTTGACCAGCTTACCACTGGGACACATCTGACTGGATGCCAACCAGGCTGTCAGACTCTGAAGGAGTGCAGAACTTGGGGTCACCTCCTGACAGTGACGCCGTTGGCTTGGACCCCTCTCTGGGTGGAACACCACATGGGCTGGAGTCAGATTACTACCTGGGAGGCTATGATGTGGACAGTGACTATCCCCCTCCACACGAAGAAGAGTTCCTGAGTCAAGACCAGCTCCCGCCGCCGCTGCCTGCCAGTGAGGACTGCCCAGAGCCGTACACACCGCTGCTCTCTGCTGCCTCCAAGGAGACCATCCTGAACCCGAATAGCACAAGGCTTCAGGACACCCGGCCAAGCTTCCACCCCAGCCAGTACCTGCCCACCCACCATCTACCCACTGGGCTCGTGCCACACAGAGACTTCAGCACACCAGTGGAGCAGGTGTCTCCCGTAAACGGGGACTCTGCTGTCTCACTGAACATGCACCTATCCGTTGGTCCGTCATCAGCCTGCCAAACGCTGAGCTCTGAACATGGCAGTGTCCATGAAGGTCTGAGCGAGGTTCGCCGAGGGGTGACCATTATCACCGACTCGCAGCAGCAAACTGAAGTGTGATCTTCTAACAGGATGGGATGGAAGATCTCACATGAACAGCTTCTAAAATATTGAAAGGGAAGACATTAAAAACCCATGGCACAATCCTCTCCTTCTGTGTTGCTGGGTCTTGTATGGGTGCTGATCCTGTATTCAAAGCATAAACTTCTGCCAGTTTCTGTATTTTTCTACTTAAAACACTTTTTGAGGATTGATTTTGTTGACGAGGCAATCTTTAAAAAAAATGCCACAGAAGCTACCGAACTGATTTCTACAAGAAAATGAGTGATTGGCCCCAACTTTCAGCATAAAACTCTGTGATGACATTTAACAAGCCTTATGACTGCAGATGGTCTATTTTCTATTAGGAGTGGAGGCAGATTGTTGTGTGCAGGTCAGGATGAAAAAAAACAATCAGTCTGCTGCTAACAGGAAACAGCAGATTTACTAGAAGTGCAGAGTTGTCGGCGTTTAACCTGCTCAGCTCTGCTAGATGTTCTCTGAAGCAGTTGATGGTTGGGATCTTCTGCAGAGCGGCGAGGAAGGCATCCCAAACATTTCTGAATGTTTGCTTCCTTCCTGTCTAGTGTTTTCTGACAGCAATCGGTTTGTTTTTCTTGCATCCGCCTGACCGTTCCTCTGCAGCAACTTCATGAAGGAAAGAGATCACTGGAAAAATGATCTAGAAATAAGTAAAAATGTCTGAAATCAAGTGGCTTTACTCTTCATTTTAGTAGGTAAATGAGATAGTTTGCCAATGGAATTAGTATTTTTACTCTTAAAATAAAAATAATTAGATAACATGCACTTGAAATAAGACAATGGAATTGTGTTTTCTTATTTTAAATGTGAATTGTCTTGTTTCATTGGCAAAATGTCTCCTTTACCTTCTCAATCCAAGAACAAATGCACTTGTTTTAAGAAAAAATTACTTATCTAGATTTCAATTTGAAGGCGTTCGGTGTTTGACATAAGAACCTCAATTAGTGGCTGAATTGGACTCTTAGAATCAGTGATGATCCCTTCTAGTTCTGTGGGGAAGTTTTTTTAGTCGTTTGGGAATTGAATCAGAAAGTCGAGAGAAATGATAGCAGACAGAGGAGAAGGACCCAGCAGGTTGCTCTGAACAGTTATTGGAAGATTAGAACCTCATTCAGCAGCATAGTACCTCACTGTTCCACTTATTTTCACATGGAATGTATTTTTTCCTCCAGTTTTCTTTGTCAGAGACAAAATTCATACCTCAGATCCAGGCGGTGTGAAGCTGCAAATCTCCCCGTCTTTTTTCCTCTGCTTCTGTCTCCCTGAGAAATGGAGCAAGAGCATCACTTTGTCTGTAGTTGATCAGTCAGCAGGACACATTTCAGGGAGAAACTGGACCAAACATGGCATGAAGGTTGCAGAGGTTTGGTACTAGTGCTACAGAAACCCATCAGAGCTCGTATAGAATCCTTAGAACCAGCAGGCAGAGGCTGCATCCTTCACTAGGATCCACTGCAGGATCTAGAAAGTTCTTCCTGTTCTGCAGAGGGAAGTGGATCTGGGCACCCAGCTCTGTCCAGATGTTTGTACAGTGTACATAGCGGATTGTTCCAGTGGAGAGTTTGTAGATATAACATCGCAGCCCTGAGCTGCCTTTGATTTTTTTTTTATGTTTCGTTGGACTTTTATGAGAATGTGTAGAACCTGGAATATCAACTATTTCCTGATTATTTCTCCTCTGCTGTTTACGCTCTGCTAAGTACTTTTTTCATTGTTTTATAATTCCAGATGAATGTCATTTTAAGATTATGAAATAACTGTGCACAGTGTTACATTCGGAGAATAAATCTGTAAATATGAATACATGTAATTCTGTTACAACATGACTGCGGTTCTAAAGAGTCTTTTTGTATGTTCCTTCTTATGTTGCTTGCATAATTCCTTCTCTCTGCGAATAGATCGTCTTTAAGCAGCAATAAATGATGCCATGGCGCCACATTATAAGGCAATGAATAAAACTACATCATATTGTTACGCAAGAGTAAAATTTGAGAAGGTAATAGTAAAAATTATTTGATAAAAAGGCTACTTAATTCATTAATTAACATCTGGTTTACTGTTTAAATTTATGTAATAAACAGAACAAAATATGAAGTTCTGAGCCATTTTACAGACTGCAATAAAATAATTAAAGTGAACAAATACAGATTGAGGCAGAAGAAACACTTTTTAAAGGAGGTGATATTCAAACTTCCAAAAGTACTTTAAATATGAAATTATTACATACTGTTCAATAAATGATAAGTGTTTTTAATTAAGAGTAATTTTCATTTGCTTTACTGGAGGCATCCATGTTTGTCAAAGAACACTACTGCCACCTACTGGTTTGTGACGTCATCGTGCGGTATCGGCTGTTGATCAAGTCCCAGTGCTGTATCTGGTGTTTGTCACAACGCGCTATTATCCAAGTCATCTTGAAAACATTCTTCTTCCAAATGTTGGCTACATATTACGTGTTTTTTCTCTGGCCAGAAGTTCGATGGCAAATCCTCCCTCTTCAAGTTGGCGATCCAACGACCAACCCGTCCGTGGAGGATCAGGAATCAGAAAGGTGGAATAACTCTTTTTTTTTTTTCTCACTTTTCCCCGATGTATTCCAGCATCCAGCTGCCATGCACGTGGGCATTGTCAGTTTCACTATAGCTCTGGTGAGTTTCAATGGTGAAGTCCTCTGGAAATCTTCAATAATTGTTGTTGATTGCAGATGTGTCTAGTACAGGGGTCACCAACGTGATGCCCGTGGGCACCAAGGGGCCCTCAAGGACAACATGGGGTGCCCTCAGCATCTTTTGAAAACAGAACAATTCACCAGTGGACTAAATCTGAAATGTTGTTTTTTACTGAAGCTCTTATTTTGAAGCATTTATGAAGCATTTTATCATATCAGTAAATTAGAACATTTGAGGATTTATATGGATTTCATAATAAGAATATCTAAAAGCAAATTAAAAATGAAAAGAAACAATATAAATATGTTTATTATCTATGAAGTTCAGGTGAACGCCGACTCCTCTTGTTCATAGGTCAGTATTGGTAACCTGTCCTATGACTCAGTACCCATAAAGTAGCCCTCAGCCTTAAAAAAGTTAGTGACCTCTGGTCTAGTATTTCCCATTGATTTTTGCTTGTAAAGCGGGGAGAATGGCGCTAGGCTTACCAATCGTTACGTCACTGCCGGAAGATGGCAGGAGGGAGGGGTTACTATATCTGGGCAAAAATGGCCGCTTCCAGACTCAGTGAAAATGATTGTTTTCATTTTTTTTACTGATTAACGCTAAATTCATTAAAGCGCCGCAAATGTATTAGTTTTAGGTATAGATAATGATCCATCGATTATTCCTTGCTGACCAGACTTTTCCTTTAAATAAAAAATATGAAACCAGTACCTCCAGTTATAATATTTACTCTTCATTGTATATTAGCTTGACCTCCAGCAAAAGAGTAAAAGCAAAGAGTTTGGGACAGTAAAACATCTTCTAAAAGCCCAGCTGGCTCCAGCCTCCATGGGGCCCTTAGTGGCCCTCTATGTCTGACAGCAGTCTGGATTACTTCAACCAGCAGTCAGATGATCGGATCATTCAGACACTATCTATTCATTGTAGCTTTAGCAGTACTGTCATCTTAATCCTATATTATCTAGTGTTGCTAAAAGTAATAGCCTATAATATTTACAGTAACAGCACTGTCTATTTTTTTTTTGGTTCCCAAAAACTGCAAAGACATGTTTAGAAATCTTCTAGGCAAGAACAACAGCAAATAAAAATAGTTGAATTCAGTTGCTAAAAATCAGATGTAGTTAAATAAAATGAGCAATAAAATCTTAAGCACATTTCAGTTCAGATTATTTATATAGGGCCAATTCACAACACATGTCATGTCAAGAAACTTTGCAGAGACAATTTAATAGATCATACAGTCAAATTGATTCTAAGAAAAATCAGTTGATTGCATCGACTCATTGACTCTTCAGCAATCCCTCACACTAAGAATGCTTGTAGCGACAGTGGAGAGGGAAAAACTCCCTTTTAACAGGAAGAAACCTCCAGCAGAACCAGGCTCAGTGTGAGCGGCCATCTGCTGAGGCCGATTGGGGTTCAAGGAAACACACAGCCAGGCAGACGAGCTCCTAGTCAGCTCCCATGTCAGCGGATGAAGAGAGCACCTCCAGTTAGTCACAGTCAGGGAAACAGGACTACACTGAAAAATAGGCAAAGCTAAAACATCTATAAACAAACGTGTTGATTGAAGCAACACGGCTGATATTTGTTTCCAGGATGGAGTCACAGCCAAACAGAAAAACCAGAAAGAGATTAACGTTAGCGATTGAACTAACAAATTCTGCAGAGTGGGAGAAGAGATAGAATGAAGCAGAATGATGAAATAGGAGTCCCTATGTCCTCCAGCAATCTAAGCCTATAGCAGCATAACTATAGAGATAGTTCAGGATAACCTGAGCCACTCTTTAAGCTTTATCGTATACAATTATGTCAAAGACTAGCTAACTGAAACCAAGTAAATGGTTTAAATAACATAAGTAATTTATAGTTTAAACATTTGCTCTTAAAACAATCTTAATGTATGTTACTATATGTAAAATATCTATTGAAAACTTTACCCTTCTATCTTCTTATGTTTATCTGTTCTTCTTACACCCTCCTGAAAACCTGTTTTGTGGCTGCTCTTTTATCACTGAACTGGAAGAAATATTCTTTAGATTTATGTTTATTTAAAGTTGTAAAATTGTTCTTTCCAAAAGCCACAGTGTGAGGAGTGAAGGCTATCGGTAGTACATTAGTGAACTTCCATCGTTCCCCAAATGTAAGTTTGTCTCTGACAAGTTAAGAGTAGTCCTTTGTCATGATGGCCCCAAGACTAAATTATATGTACAGGCCCCCATATGGCTCTGGAGTATATATCAGAGTTTATTTTGGTCTAAAAGTGGCTCAAGTTAATACACCTGAGTATAAGTCACTAGTTAGATATTCTGTCAGGATTTGGTCGTGGTTTGAGGACCCAAATGCAGAGGCAGGGAGGCAGTGAGTTTCTTGTTGATTTAATGAAATGTTAACAGACAACTGAGGCAGGAATCCAAAAATCCCAGAGGAACCAGCACTGAGGAACTGCACAGGGAGTGTATTTATGGGAGACTGAACAAAGTGAGGACTAAAAAGCAGATTGGGAGCAGGTGTGAACATAGCAGACTGGAAAGGAGCTAGGGCAAAAGGAGAACACTAGAGGGCAACAGAGGGCGACAAATAAAAACCTGAAAACCTAAAATATTACTAGAAAACACAACAAAATAAGAATTAAACCAATAAAAACTAGAAAACATGGAGCAAAGTAAAACTGAATACTCAAAAGAAAACATAACAGAACCAAGACTGTGACACTATCCTGTAATTTTTAAGCAGTCTAAGGCGATAAAGGGGTCACACCATAATCTGTGACCCTTCATATATTGTGGACTCAGGGTGTTATAAGTCCAGTGAAGCTATGGTTATAGTTAGCAGACAGGTGAGGACCATATATGATGGATGACAGAATAAGGTGTAACACCAGCAGTCAGCTGGCGGGAAGCAGGCTGTTTGTTGAAGATGGTCTTTGGACATTGAGGACCCTCCTGGTCCCCCATCAGAGATTCCCAGCACTACTGAGCTGTTGTGACTGACATTATATCACAATTTTCCAATGACAGTATTTGAGAATTTGTGTATGAATAATTTAAACAAAAATGGCACATATCTCTGCTTCTTTCTGTATGTCTGCTTCTCAGATGGCCGCTCACCCTGAGCCTGGATCTGTTGGAGGTTTCTTGTTGTTAAAAGGGATTTTTCCTCTCCGCTGTCACCACAAGTATGCTTGGTATGAGGGATTGCCTTTGTCAATGAGTCGATGCACTCAACTTAGATAGAAAACTTTGAACCAATCTGACTGTATAATCTGTTTGAATTGTCCATGTAAAGTGCCTTGTGATGACGTGCTGTGAATTGGCTCTATATAAATAACTTTAATTGAACTGACCTGTATAAAGAGAAAATGTCGACCTTTTTACAAATTACAGTCCACAGAAACATGCTGCCTGTTTTTAACAGCATTCAAGTTGGACGCGGTGAGGTTTTTATTTAAATGTCTGAGGCTGGAGGATGCGAACACCACCTCCAACTTTAAGCTCCACATTTTGACCTCCATCTTCTTCAGTCTCTGTAACAGATAAACCCAGCACCTTATTCTGCTCTGCTGGTTGATTCTGATGTAAGGTCCAAAAAAATGAGACCTGGAACTGTGATGGTGAAACTTCTCGGACATGGCTGCCAGGATATTTGAGAGGCTTGATTGAAGACTTTGATCCCTGGCCTGCATAAAAGGTGCCTGTTCTCCCTGTGGATGAGTGGTATCTCTCCAGGTACTCTGGCTTCCTCCCACAATCCAAAACCATCACTACCAGGTTAACTGGTGGATAAATTGTCTTTATCTGTGTGTTACTGTGCTTCTGTTTTGGTATCAGAGTGAGGGCCAGATTTGCAGTTTCACTATCAAAATGAGGACATTTTGCCTTTCCTCATTTCCTTATTTGAACTAACAGTTTTAGAAGGTTAAGGTTATTGTCAGGATAACAGCAGAGAAAGAGCAGCAAATGACTGAAAAACATCAATGGAAGTCAACATGTGGGTTCCACCACATATAACAAGAGGAGAATATGTGTGTTTCTGTGTGCTGGTGGAGATTCTCAGATTCTCAAAAAACATTGGACCTTGTTTTCCAAGTATGAAGACGTTTCACTTCCCATCCAGGAAGTTTTCAATTCAAAATGTCTGGATCAGCGTTGAGTTCCAGGCTTTTATAGAGTAGCCAAACAAAAGGACCTTCGTTTGAAGACCAGAATGTTCACATTTTAGATAGACAGGTGGTTTGAAAGGGCTGTGAAGAAAGCCATTTATTTTAAAAGAGAAAAAACAACCTTTATCAGCCGGGGTGGACTACAATGCAGCGATACAGTTAATTCCTTCCAAATACCATCTCAACCCCATCACTATACAGGGGAACTAAATATTCACTCCAATTATTAAGAGCTGCACATTGAAGCTGGTTCTCCAGCTTGTTTTTTAAGTCATTACAAGGCTTTTTTTGGGCTACTCTCTAAAAGCCTGGAACTCAACGCTAATCCTGACATTTTGAATTGAAAAAGCCTCCTGGATGGGAAGCAAAACATCTTAAAACTTGGAAAACAAAGACCAGTGGATTGTTTTTAAACTTTTTGGACTGCATCTGTGTGCCGTACTGTGATCTCATTAGTTTGTCCCCTGGAGCACCCTGTAGTTCCAAGAAGTTCTGTCAATAATAAACCTTGAAGCAAGTTGGTCAGGAAGTTGCTACATTCACTGCTGATAAGAGAAACCCTGAAGGTTAAAAAATAACTCCTCCTTTTCTTATACATGGAGCCAGCAGCTCGTCACACTGGACTTTGCCTTCTGTTAATGTTTTGCTAATGATTTAAAACTTGGCTGGATTTATTACCTTTGCCAAGGAGCTCATGTTTTTAAAGTTGGTCTGCCTGTGAACAGCATAACTAGAGAAGTTAGGAACAGATTTAAATGAAATTTTTACCAAAGGCACACCTCAATCCAAGGAACAATTCATTACATTTGTGTGACGATACACATCATAATCCAAATGCAGAAACTTCAAGGATTCTTTGACATTATTTGGTGGAACAAGCAGTTCCTCCCTAAACCAGAGAGTGGCAGCAGTGATCGAGAACTTCAGCATTTTTTATTGTACTGAAGACAAAAAACGCAGAAAAGGTGAGCCATGCCTCATCATAGAAGAAAGCAGAGTGAATGAAGGTGCGCAGAACATTTGCCAACGATCAGGATCGAGTTTGAGCTGTAAGTCTCAATATGGGGCAGATGTTGCAGCTTGGCAGAGGGCTGCGTTCTCCCACTGCTTTGTTTAGTCATCACTGAACTAAACGCACCACTGCAGCCATGTTTCTGGTCTTCTGAGGACCATCATTCCAATACAAACGAGCACAACCCGTAGGAGAGAACCCGTGTTTGGAGAACGCCAGTCAGCCCAGTTTTTATAGTAAAAAGTCTTTATTTAAACAAGGTTTCAAAAACTCAATACATTCACAGATATACAGAAACATCAGAGTTCATCTGAGTTTCTCCATCAACCTGTAACAGATATAGAAAACATGTCTGCTTTGATTAGGCCGGGGTGTTACAGCTGCTCAGCCATTCTTCAAAAATAAAGTAAAAAACACAGAAGGAAAACCTTTGGCATTTACTTCACGCCGCCATCTGCTGTGGGGCCAGAATTAACACCAGGACCTCTCTCCTTTCTCACGTTTCAATCACATCTGGAGAAACTAGATCCTTTCTGAGAACGCTTCACTTTAGGGGGAAGCTTCCCTGCTGACGGTTCATCCGTTAGCGGATTGGTGAGCAGATGCGGCGGCAGGTATTGCTTCCGTAATCCAGCCGGGTGATTGGACCGACTGATGCATACAATAAAAGGTAAGAAACAAGGTTTTGATATTTTCACATTAAAACAAAGCAATAAAGTAAAAGACTTTACAAATGTACAAATCCTGACCAAAAGGAACTACGACTGGGAGCAACGTGATCCAAGAAACTTTAAGAACCCGATTAGAAAATATTTAGTGTATTTAACCAGAACAAAATAAGCTAATGTCCGGCTGAACAAATGACCTGAGACGGGTCAACGTGTCCCACACCTTCCCATCCAGACAGAAATACTGATTTTCTTATAAAAGGAACCTTCAATAATTGTTCTAGATTCAAAGAGCTGAGCATATGAAGCAACTTCAATCAGATGTTGTAAAGCTGAGAGAAAACAATCTTAAAAAAAGGTTGAAATGAGGATGATAGACGGGACCGACCCAGGGGCCGTAGTGTTTGGGTCTCAGGTTGATGGAAATACTGGCAGAGGAAAACACCCAGCGTTACTTTGAAAGAGTCAAACTTTTCCATTTAGTGTGGAGGAGAGGTGCAGAAGCAGAGGAAAAAGGAAGCAGGTTTTTATGAGGACAGACCTCCACGCTGCAAACAGAACCTGATGACTAAGAGAAAGACATTCAAAGCAAGCACCGCTGCAAGGCCTCTTTAAGTGCAACAGCCATTTCAAGTTAGAGCAGCAGAGGAGTCGCTAGAGCTGGACCTCCACATCTGCAGGAGCACAGCGACACCGCAGAGACCAGGAAACCCAGAATAACACGACTGTACTGGTCCAGAGAACCGTAGTAAAGCCATGTGAAAATAAATATGTACAAAGTCAAGCTGAAGAGCAGACGGCCACGTGGCTCAGAACCTACACGCTGCTCTTTATTAACATCGGGTCTAGAAGATTTTGGGGTTTTTAAAGAAGGTTTTCCGGCACACTGCTGCAGTGAGAAGTCCCTGGGAACCGGATTATGGAAAGACTTAAATGACTCTGTAGGTCAGATAGTCCTGGAGGGGCGTGGGGATGGCTAGGGCTTCCACCTGTTGGGTGCTCAGAACCCGGCGCAGGGCCATCCTGCACATGTGCTGCAGACTGGCAACGCTGCGGGGACACTCCCAGAAGTGGACGCTTCCATCGCGGGTCCTACAGACAGAGCAGGGATGAAGAGGTGAATGAAAGATGTGAGGAAGGACGGACAGACTGTGGCTGATCCCGTTTCTTACCCAGCAGCGAGAACATTCCCTTCAGCAGAAAAGGCACAGCAGAGACCGTTGGACAAGGAGGCTACAGCCTGAGGAGCCCGTTCCTCAATACTCCAGAAACGGACCAACCTGAGGACAACAGACACAGCTAGGTCAGCAATGGAGAGCTGCAGGATAAATCCAAAGAAACTATTTATAGCTCTGCTTAAAACGGGTCTAAATCAGTACACATGTTCTAAAGCAGAACATCTAAAACAGGAGCACAGAGGAAGTCCTTAAGCACTGCTTCCTTTCCAACAGGAGCCACCTGAAAGTGAGTTCTGGTAGAAGTGTCTGGGAGTTCTGCTCTCGCTTCCCTCTGAGCTTATTTGTTTTGCCCTCAGCATGTTTATAGAACTAAATCTGTCATGAGGCCACTTCTTACCTGTCATCAGTAATACTGGCGATGTGGCGGCCATCAGGGCAGAAACTCACAGAGCGGACCCAGCGGTCGTTGGCCCCTCCAGCAAAGATGGGCGACGGCGGAGGGAAAAGATGGCTGGAGAGGAAGATGGCAGAGCTAATTAATGGCTGATATAACCGTACCAGAGGACATGTTCCATCTGACCCATGGAGCGAATGGCAGTTAAACTTTCTCAGCATCATGTTTTTTGTTAGATTCACCTAATGATCAATTACTGTTCATGGTTTGTAAACTAGGGCTGGGTTATTAATTACATTTGTAAAATAAATCACAATTTTAAAAGCAGAGAGGCACTAATTTCAGGTCAGATTACAGTTAACAGCAGAACGCTACGGCCGAATCCCAAACCGCTGATCTGTCACACCAGCATAGCTATAGTCAAAACCTGTTTATCCCTTTAGTTTGTACGAAAAATACACTTTAAACTACCTCAATGGGCGTGTATCCCTTTAGTCATGTACAAAAGAAAAAAAAAAAAAAGGGCAGATGGTCTTACGCTTCCAAAAACAATGAGTAATTAAATTGTGGGTAGCACTGCTGAAGGTTCTGAGTTCGATTCCCAGCCCGGGGTCTTTCTGCATACAGTTTGCATGTTGTCCCTGAGCATGCAAGGGTTCTCTGGCTTCCTCCCACTAGAGTGTGTAAATAATAATGGTTTTGTATCGATGCATCGATCCAAAAGCAGACGATCCGATAAATCGATACGTCCACAAGAGTATCGATTGTTTTTTTGTTCCTGCCGGTTCCTTCGGTCCATTTTGCACCTGAAGGCATAATTCTTCATCCCGTGAGTGCGTGAAACCTATGCTTGCCCCTCCTACCTCTCTTCCTGGTTATACATACTCTGGCATTAGTGTGTTGCAGTGAGCTGGATTACACAGACATTTTGATTTATGCTCAATATTTGCCGCGCGGTCTGTGCTACATCGGCCGGTGGGTCTAGATAATGCTGAGAGGCGGAGGAGGTGGGGCGTAGTTTAGTCCGACGACGGAGGGACATGAGGGCCAAAAGAGGCGGAGATCCAGGTGGAAAAAGGGTCCCAGTGCGTCGGCTCACACCCCGCTCTTCTAGTGTGTCAAACTTCACGAGGAAGTTGTTTCCCGCAAGTAATTTCGGTCATACAAAAGCAAAGCAAGCCGCCTCCTGTCTCTGGCCGGGACTGTGTCGGCGGTCAGCTACAATTTGGGAGAGGAGCAGCAGAGCCGCCTGTGGAGGGGGGCGGGATGCAACTTTTCTACTTCTGCCATTTGCTGTTTCTAAAAAAAATTTCATAACGATATTACAGCTTTCTGTCCTGTCTGTGTTGCCCTGCGATGAACTGGCAACCTGTCCAGTGGTGTACCCTGCCTCTCGCCCATAGACAGCTGGAGATGGGCACCAGCAGCCCTTGTGACCCTGCAGCCAGGAAAACCCCAAAATCCAACATCCTCCGTCCACACCACTGCGCTCCAGACCACATTCCAAAGCCTCTGCTGTTCCTCCTGTCTTGCTTCGCTCCGACTTCCTCTGAGATCGAGGAGAGAATACTCGATATTATTAAACTCATGGGAGCAAAACATGCGGAAAGGAACGCTTAATTTAATATGACCTTATAAAAAAAATAAAAAATCACCATCTGCATTCAATATACGTTCCGTTTCTGCTCTGTATGTGATCACTTGAAGTTCCTTTTTGTTTGGGTTGTAACAGGGATAACCAGGATCATACTTAACTATTTTTGTTCTCTACTTCCAAACTCAGCATCCTTCAGCCATTCCTGCAATAAGAAGTTTCTTTTGACTAGATTAGATTATACTTTTAAGCCCCTCAGTATAAAATAAATATATTGATGGAGATTTTGATGGGAGTATGTGGAATCTGGGGGTTAGTGTGACTGAGAAAGTTATTCAAGCATATTTAACAAACCTAAATAAACATAGCCTCACATGTACTGAATAACAATATTCACGCCTTAACTGCAATTAATAATACTGGTTAAATAAATGCTTTGTAAGAGAGTAAAATGGTTTTAACCCAACATGCTAGCAAGCTGCCTGGGTGGTCACGAACTGACAGCGGTCCTTACCCCAGCTCCAAGAGGATGGTAGCCTTCTGATGGTCCCAGACGATGACCCTGGTGTCATACGAGGCTGTGGCCAGCAGGGCGCCATCAGGTGAAAACTCACAGGATACCACATCATTGTGGTGCCCCTCTAGTTTCCGGATCAGCGTGAACTTATCCATGTTCCATAGGAACACCTGCAAGCGGAAGCAAGGACTGGTTGGAGCTGATGGATTAAATGGGAAAGCAGCTGGATGCACTAAGTTCCATTTAACAGAAACAAAAAAAATCTACGACTCAATCAGACATGAATTAAACAAGGTATGCTCAGTGTCACAGAGATGACGTTAAACTAGCAGTGGCACAAGGAATCGTTTGAGTTAATCTGAAATCTACAGCAGGATATTACTAGCATTAATGTTCAGTAAATCGACTTTAGAAATATTATTCTGGAAGAAAAAAAAAGTGAAAAAACAAAACAAATAGAAACTTAAGGTAACAAATTACTCCAGTGGTTTCTCCTTTCAGAGTTTTAGTTCAGTGTTTACAAAAGGCTGGCGTCTCCGACAGAGCCTAGGGAGAGAGACACATACTGCGAAGAGAAGAGCAGATTTTATGGCCAAAGGGCTGATTCCTCCGGCAGACAGTAGTTATATTCATGTCCACACACACGTCCATGCACACAAACAGCCATGACTCCTGCATTTAAGCTTATCAATATAGATCTAAGAGCAGAGTGCTGCTTCTATCTCTGATTTCTACAGAGATGAACTGAAACTTGATGCATAAGGAGGGGTTAGAAATACTTCCCTGCTCTTCTGTAAAAAAGTAGTTCCCCTTTTGTTTCAGCTTCAGCGTTTTGCTGAATCGGTTTTTAATATTTCCAATTTTTGCTGTTCATCTGTTATTGCTAAAAGTTTTCTGAGGGTCAAAATAAACCAGAACAGCCAATATTAAAGGATTCTGTTTCTGTAATTACATAATAACATTTAGAAATGCAGTGATAGAGATATGGTGCTCGTGTTTAACTTGAGTAAATGCGACTAAAGAGGAGTTGTTACTTTGCCAGAGGCAGCTAAAGCCGGGCATACACTGTATGAATTTTTGACCTCTTCAGGCCCATTCTCCAGTTGTGCGAGAATTTTTCAATCAAGCCAACTTTCAGCCTGATCGTCGTGTAGTGTACAGCGGGTAACGAGGGGCGATGTGCCTCTAACGACCACCTCCCTGATCAGGAATCGTAAGGTCGGGAGAAAATGTTTGAAATTCAGCCGGCCGTCGTAAGATGGTCGTGGCCAAATCGCTCAGCGGGTAAACAAGAATTCTTCTTCTTCCTCTCAGATGAAAACACAGAAGCATGGCGGGGGTGCAATGAGTGAAATGGTGTTTTTTCTGTAAATTTGACAGACCGAAGTAGCCACGTTTGCTCAGCCATGTTTTTATCCAAATACATTGTCGCCTTTTCTTTTTAGGGCTTTCAGCATAAAATTGCACAAATTCTTCTTCTGGTTTGGGTTCCGAATAGACGAGTCTGAGTAGCGTCTTCTCACTGCGGAGCTGAGCCCCACTTGGCTTTTAGAGTTTACAGTGTGAGCGTGTTCAGTGTTCCTACAGCATAAGGCAAGTTAAAGTCAAGATCTTTTTAATGCCACTTGAAAATAAAAATTAAGACCAATTTGACAAGAAACACAAGAAAAACCTGTTTATGACAACTTTCTAACCCAAAGGTTTATTCTAACATAAACCACTGCACTAATGTTTCAATTTTGAAAAGCTTCCATACAGGAAGAAAGCTAAAAACACACAAATGACAGATATATTTGAACAATTATTTAACTGAATTCACAAACTTTGTTTTAGCAGGAACAAAAACAAATCAGTTTTTAAAGCCACAAAATAACCAGTGCTAAGACTTTTGCAGCTATTTTTCTTGTATGGTTTTCTTATATGTTTGATTTGGTGATAAGTGGAGGCGCTTTGCAGAGACAAAGGTGGAACTAAACTGAGAAATACCGCATGTTCTTGTAACTCCATTTTGAAACTTTGTGTTTCGCGTTTCGCATGTAAAGCGACTCCACTTGCCTTAATTTCCATTGTTCCGAGTTTGAATGACTTCTTCTTGCACCTAAATCCACTGAGCCTCTCATGTATAAAACCCCTGGTTTTAGCCATGGAGAAAAACTCTTGGCTGGAGACATATTTTGGTTACATTTACACTCACGAAATCATATTTTCCAGACAAAAAGTAAATAGTGCATCTCCCAAATGTCCTCGCCAGCCAACAACGCTTTTTATTGGTTCTGCTATCGACAGAAGCAAATATGGCGAGCCAGATTATTTTTATTTATTAAAAAAATAATAATTATCAATTTTAATGTTTTATTTAGAGTAAACACATAAATCGTAATAGAAAAAATCCTATTTATGATGTTTTGAAAATTAAGACCTACGAAAAGACATTTTAATACCAATTAAGGCCGTAGTTTTATTTTGAAAAATTCAATGGCTTTTAAGACTTTTTAAGGACCCGCTGGAACCCTGATGTAGATCGCATCACTGTCGTGTCAGTGTGAGAACAAACATTGTGAGCTGTGAACTTTTAAACCCTGCGGTTTCGTCGTACAGTGTGAGCCGAAGCTACGTGCAACGATTGAAAATATGGCACAGTGTATGCCCGGCTTAAAGGCTGCCGCATTTCAACAGGAACTACTGTGTGCAGAAGGGATCTGGTGCTAGTTACAGATGGGGGGGCGGGGGTGGAGGAATACAGGCCTATCTTCACCACCAGCTCAATGAAATTATTGCCATCTATTTTAAAGTGAAATGTCCAAAATAAATAGAGGAGGTAGACAGACACAGAGCAGCACCTACGTACAGATTGACCTTGCGGGTCAGGTGCCCCTGGCCAGGCCTTTGGGCATTGTGAACTGTGCGTCCATGGTTTACACCGGCTGCTCAAATGTCAGCGCGGCGCTCCTTTCAAAACCAATCACACACTGAGCTCTGCCACCACCTGTGACAGGAAGAGCAAGACACACACTGTAGGGACACAGAGCCGAACAGAACCGCTACCATGCTCAGCCTAGTCCAGCTCTAGTTAGAGGCCGTAAGGGCCGCAAACATTCACGTCATTTCAAAATGTCATTCAAAAATTATCTACATGCTATAATATCATCTAGAAGCTTTATATTAGCAAATCTTTCATTTACAAGCTTTTTTTTTTTTTAACACATCCATAAGAAGCTTTATTTCGCTTTCTGCCTAGTTTCCAGTCTGGTTATGAGCCTAATTATCTAACTGTTCTAGGTCTGTAAGCCCCAGAGGAAACTGGTGCAGACAACCAATGACACTGAGCGGTTTAATCAAGGGGCAGGAAAGCTGGAAACTTTAGCAATTACAAGGCTGATTGGAGATAACATCACAAGCAACTGAACAAAGACATCAAGCTAAAGCTCCGGGAGGAAGAAGGATGAAAACGTACCGCTTTGCCTGCGCCGACCGAGCACAGGATGGACGAGTCCGGGGAGAAGGAGCTGCAGTAAACCCAGTTATGGTGTCCCCGTAAAACCTTCACCATGTTACCTGTTGGACATATTTACATACATACACTCATTTAATTCAGTTACTGGTTAAATGATTGGATATTAAAAGGTTTGAGGGAGATTTTCCAGAATTTGAAGCAGCTTTGGCTAAAACTGCTACTATAGAGTCAAAAGGGTTTTTCCACCTTAAATGCAAAACAGATTGTTTTGGTCTAATTACTGCTGCATTAAAGATGTTCTTCCAGCCACTGTCAGGTTTTAGAGACTTAATCTTTATGGTGGTTGTTGATCATCAATTGATCCATCGAGTTAATTGTTCCTTATGTTTGCTGGTGGAGATTTTCAGTCATCTAGGTCATAGTCATTCCAAAAAGCTAAAAAAATAATCCACTGGACTTTGTTTTCCAAGTTGGAAGACATTTTGCTTCCCATTCAGGAAGCTTTTAGTTCAAAATGTCTGAAATAGCGCCGAGTTCCAGGCTTTTATAGAGTAGCCCACCAAAAGCTTTGTAAATGTAAGTTCCTTATGTCACACACAAGTCAATTTTTATTTTAATAATAGTTCTATTTAATGAGCGCTAAATGCCACAACCTTGTCAGACAGGATTTTCTGTGAGATTGCTGCCAAATTGGATTCAGTTTGTTCTTGAACAAGCATCATTAAAGTTAGTAGCAAAAGGAAGAACTTTTCAATCCACCGATGGTTATCTTTCACTTTGATCTGCTGTGGGCGTCGGCTGGTCTGCAGCCGCGTGGATTGATTTTCTACAGGAAGACTTTATCCGTCTCATCCACACCACAAATAAGGCTGTTTGAGCATTTCCAACTCAGAACATTTTATATCCTTCATAAGCTGTTTAGTAAACAGCTAAAATGCAGAGTTATAAAATGTTCTAAGTGTTAAATATATAAAAAAAGAACTCAATTAGCCACAGATTCCCAGATAAGCCCACCCATCAATGCTGGTTCATAATGACCGGATTGGACGACTCACCGTCATCTTTCAGGTCCCACACACGAAGAGTCTTATCTCTGGAAGCAGACACCAACATGAGGCTGCCATCAGGAGCAAAAGTCAGGTCCCGTACAACATCAGTATGGTCCATCAGATTCAGCAGCAGCTTTCCTGGAACAGATTTAGAGCAAAAGTTTCAATCTGCTACAATAAAGCTTGGTACACTTCAGTTTGACCAGAACCAGGTTTATATGAAAAGAAACTAATCAGTAGCTGCTGAGCAACCAGCAGAGACAAAGGAGGTGAAATCTCACACTTTCTTTCTAATTAGCTGCTGGAGACAGAAAAAGATGCGGATTCCAGACGGAACTCACCAGAGTAAACATCCCAGATCTTAATGCGACCATTGTTCAGGCCTGTGGCCAGCAGTAACTGGTCGTCGCCAAACTTGAACCGGTGCCACTCGATGTTGACACAGCGGCTCTGCTTCTCCGGCACAGAGGAGCCGAAGGCAAGACCCCAGACTATGTCCCCACAGTCGATGGTGTGTTCACGGGCTTCATCAGCTAGTGCGACAGTAAGGCCTCCATCGCTGTTTTGACGGGACAAACGCCTGGGACTAGTTGGAATGGTACCTTCTTCACCAGCGCTCACAGAACTAAAGAAGATTGAGAGGAATACAGATGGGGATGGTTAGAAAGGTGCAAGGATTAAGAAAGACTTGAGACTAAATGATTAAATTCATATTATTAAGAACTCAATTAGCCACAGATTCCCCAGATAAGCCCACCAATCGATACTGGTTCAAAATGACCGGTTTGGACGACTCACTGTCATCTTTCAGGACCCACATTACTCTGTTATTACCATAGCAACATGTCAGCAGGTTTCATTATGTAAAGCTTCTAAAGCAGAGGGACAAACTTCGACCTATTTATGATCAAAATGTGGCTCAATTGGTCTGGAGCTGCACCAGTCGATTGTTCTAGAAATCGACTATTCCATCGAGTAATCAATCAATCTTAAAAGAGTCGTTTTTGGAATAAAGAAAAAACCCTTTATTGTGCATTTTAATTAATTGCAAATGAAAAAAACAAGTAAAAAATAAAATAGACATTTCTACATATTTAATTACACACATAAATGAATAAAGAAAACATTTAATATTTAATGGAGAAAATATATTCTACGTTTATGAGAGTTTTTAGTTTATATCTGTAGTTTTGCCTTAATTATTGCTGCAAATCAGTTATTCTTTCAGCAAACGGCATGTTTTACAGTCCGTCTACCATTAATCTAAGTAGCAATTCATTCTCCAGTGAGTTAATAGATACATCAGTACTTAATCAGAATTAACAGTTTTAGCCCAAAACTGGTCATAATTGATATATATATATATATATATATATATATATATCAGGGGTGGAACGGTTCACAAAATCCACGGTTCGGTTCACGATTTCGTGGTCACGGTTTTCGGTTCGGCATATGTTGATTGATACACCGAAATCCCATAAAAATTTATTAAATGAATAAAAATATCCAAAAAAATGTTTTGCTGCTTTGAATTTAATCATCTCGCACATGCGCTCTACGATCTCCAAGGAACTCAGAGCGGAGCGAACGGGAGCCACAGCGGAGGCTGTAGGCTTTTGCTTTGTGCAGGCGTCTGTAGCGCTGACAGAGTATGTGGGATTTCGTTAGCATGACATGTTGGTCGTGGTTGCTGTTAGCATAAACAAACGTAAGTTGCACAATGCTTGCACACTGTTGCACTTTTATCCAATAACTTTCTTTCCGCCGTCATCGTAGGTCACTCTAAATGCAAAGCGCTCCCATACAGCAGACCTATAAAGTGCTGCTGGCGCGTCTTCCAACTCCTGTTCTTTCCCACTCGCCATTCCCACACAATTCTCCACAACAACTGATTTTTTTCTGCTACACCCGGCTACGCTGCTTCGCTTCTTCTTCTTCTTGTTTACTACTGGTGGTTGGCTTTGGTCGCAGTACCGCCACCTTCTGCTCTGGAGTGTGTGTATATATATATATATATATATATAT